>CM017441.1:45264943-45446437 GCA_007726485.1 Eragrostis curvula | reverse complement strand
CTTGCGCAAAAGACAGCGACTGCATATAAAAGAGTTGGCATCGGCAAATACTAGTATAACATGCAATCAGCAATTGCTATCGGCAAGCAGGGTACAGTAAAACAGTTGTCATCGGCAAACATGTATTTAGATCTATTACTTGTAAAAAAAAAGTACTTTTAAGGAAAAGCACAAGCATAAATCTGAATTTGGTAAACAATCGGCTAAACATCCCGAAAGAATTACTGAACTAATAGATCTGACTAGATCGACACGTTTACTAATTGCTTTCCCCAGGACAAGTCAACTGAAGAAAATCGTACAACTGGACCAGGTCAACAGTAGTACACAATCGACAAACGATAAACTTAATCGGATCTAATTCGTTCAATAATGACTCGAACAACTAGCTTAAACAGTAATCGGTATCGACAATTTATCACAAGGCTATAGCAGGACAAGTCAACTGAACTACAGCAAAGAATCGGACCAGGTCTAACAATTCCAAGCAATAAACGTACAATGTCGATCTCTAGATTAAACTAAGTTGCCGGATAACTAGCAGCCACATCAGTTCTAATCACGGACAAGTCGACATAATAGAAGTTGATGCGCTTACCTGACAAAATCCAAGTCGACGAAACCGGAGCCCCGATGGACGCCGATGTCGACGAAAATCCCGTCGAGAAATTGTGGCGATACGCCGAAAAGTGATTGTATTGATTGATTAGGGTCTTACAAGACATCACGGGGCTATATTTATACCCCCGACACACTCCGAATCTAACACGATTCGATCAAGATTGACCTTCTAAACTAAAAATAGGAAACAAACTAAAAAACGACTCGGACCCACACACGCACGGACGCACCCCTTGTTCTTCCACGCTTCCGGTGGGCCACCACTTCCTTCTCGCGCCCGCGCTGCTCCTCTTGACACCGACAATGGGCCCCAGGCCAAAATCCGGTGTTAACAAATCTGTAGATGATTTTTCCAAAATTTAATGAGAGCTTTTGTAAAGAAAATTAATCCTTACGGATATTGAGCCTTGCTACCTTGTTACAGTATTTTGCAAAGAGCATTTGGTTATGTTCCAAGCAATTTAGCTTCCTGATATCTTTGTTTGTGATCTTTTTTTTCTTATCAATGTGACTCGGCTGTTGTATGATGGAATCAATAGGCATGTCTAAGGAACATGTTCAACTACAAATTATGCAGTTATGGAAAAGCCTACTTTATAGACGTGGATGCACGGCTTGATTACGTTGTGCTTACGGAGAGGTGACATAGTTTCTAATTGAAAGTTTCCTTGGTTAGAGTATTGCTCTTGAGTAGTTTATGAAAAATCATAGAGGCAAATGTAAACGATAAGTAGTTTATGAGTGTGGAGTGTGTTGTATTGGGGTTCTTTACCCTAAACTCTTCTTAATTCAAAGATACGCAGATCTCCTTCGTGTTCGAGAAACAACACAGCTGTTGTTGTGGTATTTACAAAATGTAATTAATTCTCTTCATTGATAATTGGATGGAATGATTCATGGATGTGGAATAGAAAAACCAAGTACCTTCACGAGAGAAACAAGCTTTTCCAGTTAGTTGGGAGCGCAAACTATAACTTGGTAGATGCTATTTTTAAGTTTATGCTGTGAGATATAATCATAGCATTATTTTGTATTGTTCTGTGGTTAGCATCCAAAAATGCGTAAACTCTTTTACTTACTTGGTAGATGGGGTTTTTACTTGGTAAGTGGTCCTGCACGCCCATTGCCCAAGAGAAGAGAGAACATTCTGTTTGCTCAATTCCGTTCCTTTTATTGTTTATCTTTTTACTAACCACATCAAACAACATTGTGTTGAAAAAAATTATTCGCATGTGCGTGTCAATTCCGTTCCTTTTATTGTTTATCTTTTTACTAACCACATCAAACAACATTGTGTTGAAAAAAATATTCGCATGTGCGTGTCGCACATGCATTTTAACTAGTACTCCTACTAAGTTCTGGGTTACAAGTGAAA
Source organism: Eragrostis curvula (assembly GCA_007726485.1). Lineage (NCBI taxonomy): Eukaryota > Viridiplantae > Streptophyta > Magnoliopsida > Poales > Poaceae > Eragrostis > Eragrostis curvula. Next base: position 45,444,441 of record CM017441.1, on the reverse strand, counting down.
AATCTAGTTTTGAGCAAAATAATACCTAAAAAGAGCATTAGTGCACAAGAGTAATTGAGATACCGGCAAAGTAAAATCCCAACCTAGACCAACTAACAATTCTTTTTTCTTATAAATACAATCAGATAATGCTCGTCTATAGTTTCCTCCCTTGAACATATTACTCATTTCTATGTGCCATAATAATCCAGCACGTCTTATCTGAGAACGCAATTGCTATCTGAAACAAGCTACAAAATGTACATGAACATTGTTGTTGCCCAGCACAAAGATGTGAAGTTCCTACAAAGGAGTTCCATTACTACATATAACAGAAATAACACTTTCAGGTTGCCAATCAGGAGGGCGTGGGTTACTCCTCACTCTACACCCAACATTGGCCCTATAGCATTTGTGTAGGTTCCATCCGAAGAAATAATATTGTGCCGGTGCTTTCCTTTCTTGGAAAATTTGTTGACCTCCTCTATCCCTCAAAGACCAAAGTTACATAGTGTCAGGAATTCCATTTCAGTGTCCACATACTTGGTCCACAGAGCCTTGTATTGATTCAATGCGACATCGAGCCATGGTTTCATGTTCCCATCAAAGTGCACCAATGCCGCGCTACGGATTGCCTCAGGGCTGATGCTTGGATTGAAGCCGAGACCCATCACATGCCATGACTTATCCAGAGGCTTGGTATTGCCGTAAAATGTCATCAGTCCAGCTGTTAGAACCGACGTTGGATCCCACAGTTCCCCATCCTCATTCTGAGATGAGAACATACCAATATGAGTCACTTGTTGCATCAGATGCATTCTATTGTGATAAAGAATGAGTAATTTAGAGCATAATTTGCAAACAGTTATGAGATATTACACAGCTGAAGGACAATGAAAAACATGTTTTTAAGTTTGAATATAAATTATGAAAGCTTAGGTTCAGAGCAAACATGGAGTGTATGACGCTTTTTAAAGAATGAGAAATGCACGGATTTTGTGAAGCCAATTACAGCCTGCCAGCTAACAGCTATGAACCCAACCCATAAACTCACTATTGTAAGCACATAGTCTACTAAAAAAATGGAGAAAAATATGAAAACTGATAAAACATTTAGCCCTACTCACAGAAAGAATAAGAGCTGCAAAAACAGACGTGGACAGATATATGTTCTTGCAAACAGAGTACCACAACAACTAGATGTCATCCTTAGACTAATCGAACTAAGAGGATAGCAAAATCATCATAGCACTACAAAATAGTCCCCAAGTAAGATATGGTTTAAAAATAAAGATGAGCACAAGCACTTGAATGTTATCTGAAACCTGTATAAACTTAAGAAAGACAATACACTGTGATCATCAAAGCAAACCTCTCTGACATAAACTAAGCCAATTTTGAGTTGAGAAGCATTATGACACAGGAGCTGAATAACTGAGTACATAAACCACACAATGCACTAGTTCTGCTTAAGTATTGCAATGGGTTAAAAATATATATACACAATTCAATTTACAGAACTGATTGATACCTAAGCTTCTGTATGCAACCAAGAAAAACATGAGTTTAGTGGAATAATTGATCAGAAAGACATAAATCCTTCCATGTAGTAATAGAGAAGCTCACCACAAAAGATATTGAATGTTATAGGCAAAACTATTCTGTATGTTTTGTGGGCCAAACAAAATTGAGCGTAAGGTTCAGGTGGCTGAACCACATTCATAATGAAAGTGACAAAGAATTAAGCAGAATTCGCATCAAGCTAGTGAAACAGTCAAGTTAAAGCAAACATGACCACCATTAATAAGGCACAAGGATGCTGGACGCGGTGCATAACAATCAACACCTGTAACAACCCATATCAACCCCAATGGATGACAATGCAATTTGTAAGCTGTAACTGGAGATCGGGGCAACATACCATTTCCATATACTGATGAAACAACTCTGTGCAGCCATCCCTTCGCCATGCTTGGAGATCAAACACATTTACCCCGTATGCCCATGCACAGGCGCCTGGATTGAACCGATCCTGGACGATGGGTTGAGTGAAATTGAGATACTTCCTATACCTCCGGAACCCCCCGAAGCACATCTCCACGGCGCCATTGACCTTCCCATCCAAGTCGACCTGCCAGAGCGCCGCCAAATCCTTCTGCACCACCACATCGTCCTCCAAAAGCACAACCCTCCGCAGCGCCGGGAACATATCGGGGAGGTAGAACCTCAGGTAATCGAGCAATGCAACATCGCTCTTGCCGGCCTCGATCTGCCTGACCACCGGCGAGTTGGTGGCGTTGAGGAACGAGAAGTCGGAGTAGGCAAGGATGTGGACGTGCACACCGAGCGGCGGTGGGCGGCGCGCGAACCAGACCCGGAAGGCAGGCAGGTACATGGGCGCGGTGACCACGTGGAAGACGTGGCGCGAGGGGTCGGCCGCGGCGCGCGCGGCCGAGGCCACCACGACGGAGACGGCGAGCACATTGTCGGAGAAGACGGCGTAGTGGTAAAGCGAGGGGTCGTCGAACTCGGGGGACGGGTCGGGGTCGTCGGCGAAGGCGGAGGGGTTGGCAAGGCGGGCCTCGAGGAGGCGCATGGCGAGGCAGTGGAGGGACTTGGGGGTTGAGCCCGCGGCGATGCGGGAGGACATTCGGCCGCCGCGGCGCGCGCGCGCGAGCTGCTCGCCGACGGCGAAGACGGTGTCGGAGAGCTTCTGGATCTTGGACTGCGTGTCGAAGCCCTCCTTGGACTCGGCGGCGAGCGCGCGCGCGAACTTGATGCGCTCGCGCGCCTCCTTCTCGAGGGGCTTGAGCGCATCCTCGGGGAGGGAGAGGTGGGAGGCGAGGCGGGTGGAGAGCGCGGACAGGTCGGAGGAGAGCGTGGAGAAAGAGAGCGACTGCGCCGCGGAGGCCTCCTTGAGCTTCCGCGCGTGCGCGGCGTACGCGGCGAGCACGGCCGCGTGGTCAGCGGCGTGGCGGTGCACGGCGGCCAGGCGGGCGGACGGCGTGGAGGGGGAGGAGGAGGAGCGGGACGAGGCGGGCCCGGATGAGAGGAGGAATGAGAGGGAGGCGAGGAGAAGCAGCGTGAGCAGCGCCGCAAATGCCGCGCGACGCGGCGCCGAGGGGCGGAAGGCGCGGCCGCCGGCCATCGCGGTGGAGTGGCTGAGCGGAAGCAGGGAGTGGAGGAGCGAAGCGCGTCGCGGATCTGGAGCTGATGGCGAGGCGGAAGGAGACCGGTGGGCCCTGGTGATCTAGTGGGCCCGCTCGGCCAGTGGGTGCTGGATCGGGTATTGATGTCGGCGAGGTTAGATTGGGGCCGTCGATTACCGGTGTTTGTTTAGTGATGGGCTCGCGTTCACGAGTCCATTCGAGGATTGAGGTGGTTGAGGCTTAATTAAGTGGCCCCCTGTTTGTCAAATGATCGGTCGCGGGTGACTCAAGATCTTCTGGGACTCTATCGATGACAAGTGGGTCCACTTTAACGCGGCCCACCTGTATAATGAAGGGGCCCACCTGTATAATGAAGGGGTGTCTCTTGATTTCTAGAAATTTGATGGACAGGAGGAGCAAATCCTGCCAGCCTTGCTGGATTACTGGGTGTCGAGAGACGACAGAGACATTCCTTATCACGTGTGTACAATCATGTGTGAATAGACTGCGTCCACCACCGCCCATTCTTTTCTTATTCTAGAGAAAAAAGATTATAAATACTCCTGCACATATTGATGAAACAGCAAGGTTTACCATATCGTGCAAACTGACCGCTACCGCTACAGTCGGTTTTACCGGTTACCGCGATAATCGAGCGGTTATCAAATAAAAATTCAAAAACCAAATTTCGAATTTAAAAACCATCAAATCAGCCGATCTTGCCGGTTATCGACCGATTTTGGTCGGTAACCGATCGGTTTGAACGGTTATTGACGCTGGAACAAAATATTACGAAAAGAGGTTTAAAATATTGAAATTTTTGGCATGACCTTTGTTAAAATATTCTAAAAATGGTTAACCACACATTGACAACATAGAATTCATAAAGGTCACAATTGCATGAAATTCACATTGACAACATAGAATTCATAAAAGATCACAATTGCATGAAATGGTTAACCACACATTGACAACATATAATTCATAAAATATTCTAAAAATGGTTAACCACACATTTGCATGAAATTCACATATACTTGTATCAATATCACAATTTTGCACAACCAAGACAATTTCATCCACAATGGCACAAGCATTTCACTATATCATCAACATTTCGTATTTCCTAATCACTCGTTTGCAAGCTATACCAAAATTTGATGTCATACATTTGCATGATGTACCAAAATCTGCAAGCTATCCCTCAATCCTCATTCCACATTTTAAAAAACAGAAAAAAAAGAAAGGATCCTCACCTCGGCGCCGCGCCTCCACTGCAAATCGCACCGAGGCCGCCGGTTACCGAGCGATAAGCTTGGCTAACCGGTCGATTCGGCCGCGAATCGACAGATCGAATCGGCCGATTCGACCTGCGCCCGCATTGAATCAACGCCGTGGTCGATTACCGTCCAAAATTGAGCGGTTATCGGCGGTATCGCGGTGGTTGGTCGGCGGACGACGACGATTCGACGACGAACGGCGGCTTCGGCGTGCGGTTGACGACAGCGAGCGGTGGATTCGGCGAGCGCGTGCGTGGGGACCGAGCGGTGGCGTCGTAAGTGGAGGGGATGAGGGTCATTTTCTGTTTTTTTTATTTCTTTTCTCCCAGAAATCTTCCAAGAATTATTTCACCCATCAAACCAAGTCTTTTTCATGTATGATTTCCACCAATATTCTGCAAATAACGTCTAGTTTATTTACATATTTTTTATTCCAAATTTTCAAAAAAAATTCAAAAATTTTCAAATTTGAAATTCGAAAATCGGTCCGGTAAGTCCGGTTTTCGTTGATTTTTCAAACCTTGGTTACAGCAATGGTCTTGCAAATAAGGAAGGTGTGATTATCAGGCGCTCCCACCTTTGCAAATTCATGGATACAGATTTAGCACAATATGAGCAGCGTTGATAGTATTAAAAGAAGAAAAAAAGCATGGTTAGGTTATGTTGTTTATGTTACTTTCAATAAATATTTCAATTTGTTGTTTTCAAGATGCAAAAGCAACAAAAGCACTATTTTATGGTTGCAATAGCTTTACATGTTATATCATTTTATTTTTGTTGTTTCCAAGAATTACATGCAAAATATGAACACATGCTATTTTGAAAACAATGTATTCGTGGTTTTCGTCCTGATGAATCTCAATATCTTTCTTTCATCTCGCTCTTCCTCACCATATTTAATGAGAATGAAAACTCCATTAGGTTTAGCATCAATGATCCTTCGATACAAATGAGTTGCCTCCATAGAAGTATCAAACAAAGTGTTACAGAGTTCGGGCAATTAAGAGAAATCTCCCTTTTGCTAAGGGGGTGGTAAGCTCCCTTTTGCAGCCTTGTTGAATTCACCATTGCATCTCCCAGTTTCAGGCAAGACAGGACATTCTTATTTGGATAACAAGGGGTAGGTTCTTCTCCCTCATTGTATAATTTTTATGGGAAGGATAAAGCACAAAGGAGTTAATGACGAGACAGGGGAATCACTTCATTTTGCTGAATTGGTAAGGGCGACACTCAGCTTATTAAGGCGCTAAAAAAAAGAAACAAAGAAGGACATCACTGTTACGCATATTGATTGATGTTTGTCCGGACGTTAGGTTCCGTATTGTGAGCAAGTCGAGACCAATATAATCTTTCCATTATCTTGAGAAAAGGTATCGCATTGTGCAAAATATCACAACTTATGAAGTGTGCGCAATCTAAAGTGCGATGTGCGCGAGTTACTTCATCGTTTTCAGCAGCATTGATGTGCGCAAATTGTTCGAGTGGAGTTCTGTTTTCCTTTTCACGACACTAAAAGAAGTTCCACATACTTCCACGAAGATTTGATACGATGATGTGAAAACAAACAGGGCCAGATCAGCGAAGGCCTTATGTCAGTCGGGCTTTGAAAACAGCGTGGCTAGCTTGTCGAAGTCAAGCCCAATCGACCCGTTTCTTTGAATCCAAAGTATATACCTAATCCTCACGCAAAAATCAGTTCAGGACACCTTGCAGTTTTGCACCGCATGGAAGTAAGTAACATAGGCGTGGAAAAGTTGATCCGCCATCTGTCGCTGACCGCCCGCCCTTTTCTTTTATCTTTAGCAGCTTGACTTGCTTCCGAGATCTTAAGAAATGGCGCGTCTCTCACTAATCGTGCACTTGTCGAACACGAACTCTAGCCGAGCTGCAGGACTCGACGAAATGGATCCACGTATCACTACAACATTTCCTTTGGTGCGATTATAAAACGATACCTTGTCTTGAAGCGCAAGAAGCTAGGGACGGTACAAATTGACCACTGATCATGCACGCAGACGCAAGTCGGTACACATACCATCATACAGTTCACAGCACATCGACGGTAATGGCCACGGCGGCATCGGAGCCCAAGAAGGTGAAGCTCTACGGCGCCTGGGGCAGCGCGCACGCCGCCATGGCCCGGAACGCGCTGGCGCTGAAGGGCGTGGCGTACGAGTACGTGGAGGAGGACCTGGAGCACAAGAGCGAGGCGCTGCTGCGCCTGAACCCGGTGCACCAGAAGGTCCCCGTCCTGGTCGTCGACGGCCAGCCCATCGCCGAGTCGCTGGTCATCATCGAGTACGTCGACGAGGCGTGGCCGGGCCGAGACCCGCCGCTGCTCCCGCGCGATCCCCGTGCGCGCGCGGCGGCCCGGTTCTGGGCCCGGTACTTCCACGACCGGGTGTCGCCGCTGTCGCACGCGGTGCTGCTCGCGGAGGGCGAGGCCGAGCGCGCGGCGTTGGTGCGGGAGATGAAGGCGCGGATGGCCGTGATGGAGGCCGGGATACGGGAGGAAAGCTTCTTCTTCGTCCCCGGCGGCGGCGAGGAGGAGGAGGAGGAGGGCCCGTTCGTGCACGGGCGGAGGCCCGGCCTGCTCGACGTCGTGCTGGGCTCGTGCGCCGCGGGGACAAGGGTGCTGTCCACCGTCGCGGGTGAGGATATAGTGGATCCCCGCGAGATGCCGCGCGTGCATGCTAGTGTGGCCGCGTTCGACGAGCTCGCTGTTCGGTTCGGGACCGCCGTGCCGCACGAGCAACTCCTGGCGCGGCTGCTCGAGAGGCATGCGAGATCTCGCGCGGCCACGCCCGCGTGAGTGGCCGGTGCACGCACCATGTACTACTCTCTTCCTGTGACGCGAGGCGAACACGCGAGGTTTACGTTTGTCTTGTATAGTGTCGTGTACTGTTGTTCTTCGTCGGGCGGCGTGTAATCTGGTTTCTGAAATAAAAAGGAGCTCGCTTTGCTTGATCCGCCATCTGGCTCGTCCTGGGCCGTCGTGATCGACCATCCCCTAGATCTAGAAGCAACTGACTAGCTAGCCGGTTTGGACCATAAACCAGCTACTGGCCTGTTCTCCGTGATGTGGTTGGGCCGATAAGCAGAGCATATCTGTGGGCTACTAAGGGATAAGTGCCGGCCTCAAGCTGTATCAGACATTCGTTACTGGCCCAAATAAGTTCAGACGGTGCCAAATTCTTGAAAGGGAAAATTGGGTTTTTGACACTGAAAAATCTCGACTTTAGAAAGTTACCATCGAAAGATTTTAGTTCACTTTAATAGCAACAAAAGTTCCTCCGTTTAGAAATCTAACACTCTGTCCCATTTTCCATCCGCACACTCCCATCTCCGTTATTCTTTCTTCTTCCCGAGTTACAGGCGAGGCGCAGCGGCGCGGAGGCGGGGCCACGGTGGCTCGCGGCGGCACGCCGGCTGGCTGCTGGAAGCGGGGTCGCAGCGGCTCGCGGCGTTGCCGGGCCGAGGGGAGGCGGGACGGCACGCACGGGAGTGGGACACGGGTGGCAGTGCGTGCAGGAGCGCGCGGCCGTTGGCGCGTGGAGAAAGCGCACAGCAGATGCGGGCGCGCGGGGCGGCAGCGCGTGCAGGCAGGCGCGGCGGCGGCGCGTGGAGGCGAGCAGGACAGGCCGCGGCGGCGCGTGTAGCCTGGGCTGTCATGTCTCGTAGCATCACTGCATCAGCATCGCGGCGGCGCGTAGTGAACTGAGCGGCGCGGCCGCGAATCCCAAATATGTCAAGGAGTCGTCGCTCGAGCAGCGCACCAGCGGATCCCGTCGGAATCGCGCCGCCTGTCACCACAGACCGCTGCCCCGGATGCTTTTCCGTTGTACTGAGTTACTTCGTCCTGGAATTGAGCTCACAACCACACGAATCGAGTTCGTGACATCCGCAATGGAGTTGGTTCCGCACAATTGGAATTCGCCGCTACACGATTTGAGCTTTTTCCATCAAATTGGGCTAGTTGTGTCACCATACATGCTAGTCGCTGCGTGCGTGCGTTAGAGATGGATGGCCTTGCGGCTTGGGAGAAGCAAACTTAACAAGAGGGGCTGGCCTTGTTTTGCCGGCGGGAGAACGAGACCAGCACCAGCTGGACGACAGAAACACAACGGGAACAGCATGGAGACGGCGGCAGTGAAAGATGACAGAAGTTTTGACGGAGTGGTAAATTTCTAAACGGAGTGATCTTTCGATGGTATTAAAGTGTACGATTCAGTTCAGTGGTAAATATCTAAAACAGCGATCTTTCGATGTCTAGAACCCAATTTTCCCTTCTTGAAATGACAACAGAAATATGCTTATCGATATCATGGAGCGCATGCAATTTCAGAACAAGAAGCCAGTCAGTTTTCATGTGAACTAGTGGTTTCCAGAGCTTTCAAAATGATTTGGTGAATTATATGGTTCCCTTTACAAGATGGTGACTAGTGATGTAAAGAGGACCGGTTCATGCACACCTATCTTTCCAATTGGTACCAGGCAATTGGTTGCATCTATGGTATCACTGTCCTACAAACAGTCGAGTTAGCTACAATACTTGCAGTGACCAATGCTTTTCAAATTATTTATGATAAAGCACATTTCATTAAATTCCGCACAGTGCGAGTAAATTGATAAAATTAACACAAAAACTACATATTTTGGGAGATATGTCGTAACACTGTCGATTTAGGGTGTTCTTTGATAAGAAAACGCACATAAACAATTGTTTGCTGCATGTGGAATATCTAAATTTGTTGGTGCAAACAAAATGCTGATCCAGGAATATTTTGTAAGTGCTCAGATTTCTTTTCGAGGAACCTTGAGAAAGACAAAATGGCAAAGCAGAGGCTCACGATCATCCATATGTTGGAGAAGCCACATGAGGCTCAAACTCCCCAAACTTTCCCTTCAATCAAACTAAAGCTGGACAGTGGACACGCACTGACCCAACAAACTTTCAAATCATGCAGAATCCAATTGGTATCCCTTTTTAACTCCCCTTTCTCATGCATTCTGAAAGTTACCTTCGAGTAGTTGAACTTATCCATTACAATCCATGAATGAGCACGGCATCTCCAAGTCGCCCGAGAGGTGAAAGAAAGTGACATAAGGGCACCATATGGCCCCTGCTTTTTACCATACTCCTGCATCCGTACACCGACCCGTGATAAAATTCCAAGATTCCAGACACCACTTTTCATCATCAGTTAATATCAACAAAAGACCTACTCCATTGTGCATAAAACACGTCATAAAGGTGATATCCTGACTAAACAACCATTAGTTTATGCACATCTGAATTTAATATGACCAAAACCTAAGCTTTTTGCATCTGGTGCGCTCGTGATCCGTATCAATCATTCCGGACTTTCCATCCTGAGGTTCGCCAAAAGTTTAGGATAGAAGATGCATTTCTACTTATAGGCTTAATGCGAACACAAACGACAGATGGGGTTCCTTGAAAGTTTCATGAAAAGATTACTCATGATCATGGAGTATATGCTATGAGAAAAATACTCGAGAAAGGTGCATTTATATAGATGTACATAAGTGATTATAAGTAAAAGACCTACTCCTTACAGTACTATGACCCAAGATCTAACTTCCGCGTGCACTTAGTGCGCTTGAGATCCTTGTATCAGTCTTTTCAGTCTTTCCATTCCGAGTCCTTTGAAAGATTCATCAGCATAAAGCAACATTTCTACTTATAGGATAAACAAGTGGACCCAAACCCATGGGGTGCAATGACTCGATCTATTTACCTGCCCTTCGGTGACTGTTTACAGACTCTATGTAAAAGATTGCTCATATTTGGAGCATTAAGGTAATGAACTGACCATGAGAAATCACTCCAAAAAGGATGTGTGTATATGTGTGACCGGGCTTTTCGAAAAAAAAAAATGTGTGACCGGCCTGGACCTGTGATCAAACCGTGCACAACCCAAATAATGCGAACTGTCACCTGAATGGAACTCAAGTTCCCAAATAATTCCAACCCCAATGTCCCATGATCGCTACACGCACTATTGAGTGTGCCTCAGTGCGTTGCTATACGTGTCACCTCGCGTGTGACACGGCGGAAGCCGGCAGCCCCGGTGTACTGAGCCGGTAGCAGGAGAGACCGTGCGATCAACGTCCAACGAGATCGGCTGGCCTAATCGACCGTGTTAACGTTACCCATGTGTTTCTGGTACAGTGCCCACTTTGATCCAGACGTTAATTAAGTGGCCGGCCGGTGTGGCCTACTCGTTGCTGCTCCGTGGTGGCCTGTAGCTTTCGGCGCAGACTACCGACGCTCGTAGTGGCGCCAAGGGCGACTCGGCGAGGCAATGAGAATATCTGATTGTGTGAAAGGAGAGTCAGGATTAATTAGGACACAACCTCACTACTATACTAACTTTGGCTACTCGGGATATCTAGCCTAACTTGAGATTGTTAATTCAACTTACGAAAAATATATAAGATAATTTCTCTAGCTGGAAAACACTGATCATGATGACCAAACAAAAACACGAAACTAGATGATTCCAGAGCGCACACAAGTCTGAGACTTTATGTGCACATTTGTGACTTAGCATTGAACGAGCTTGCAAGTTTTGGTACGTTGATACTTCTTCCGAAAATAAGACGTACCAAATATATGCAAAGGGCCGGATAGGTACAGGCAATGCCTAACTTGTCTCATTTCAGCTTTCAGTTGTTATGGGCTATGTGAAATGAAGATAACACTGCATGATCCGGTGTACATGCTATACCAATAATTTTGCTTAATTACATTTCTTATCTAAACACCGCCACAATGTTTCGTGGCCTGTAAGCATGAAGGCAATGGCCAAGTTGATATGTTTCACAGGACAACCAGCAAGGCAAGATTTCGACGTGGAAGGATGAATTCAATTTCTGCGGTGAGATAGATAGTCCAACTTAATTGATTTGGCGGCATAAGCTTGATGAACAAATTACAGCTTGTGAGTTAGCACACACCAATCACCAAGAATTTGCAAGAAAGCTACAAGGGTCGCACTTAAATACCATTCAATTCAAATCAGATCTTGTACTATCTCTGAATGACGGACAATTTGATCCAAAAACGCAAGTTGCTCACTGACTGGCGTTGCCTGTAAGCAACGAATTGCAACAACGAAAAAGCGCGGTCTACATTTATTCACGCTGCAGGGAAGAACTTCTCAGATTGCTTCGACAGGCTGCAGCTGCGGCTACGGCTGCAGGAAGATAACTGCGAACACTGTAGCTGCTGCTGAAACACTGTAACTGCTGCTGAAGAAATAACTGCAGACACTGTAGCTGCTGCTGCTGTCTGCTGCAAAACATCCAAACAAACAGGCTGAATGTGACATCAGCTTCATAATTAATGTTGTTAGAATTTAGTCCTAGGGTCTCCCTTCAGCACTCAGCAGTACAATCTGTTCACTCTAAATCAAGGCGTAACAAGGGCATAACTCTTGCTTTTATGTCTCGGTTTGTTTTGCCTTTTCCATCGACCGCTGTGATGTTGTTTTGTTTCGCTTTATCCCTTTATTCCTGCTGAGTTATTGCTAACTCACGTGTTGTACCGGTCCTGTGTGCTGAGTAAGTTGCTAACATTTCTATCTTATAATTCGAGGATAATGCACATATTTCTCACAAAACTAGAAGTACTCGATTAAAGCTTGCTGATGCTGATACGACATCATGTTCAGTGAACATCGGTCTCCCAACTGACAATCGAATTACAGGGAAAATATTTAGAAAAGCAAAATTTTACATCAGTTTTGTCGCATATGGCAAACGTCACCTATTTTGACCTGATATATAGGCGGCAGCTACCCTCAAAACGCAGAGAAAATGGTAAAGAGAAGACGTACGTGGTCGATCAAGAACGCATTCCGCACCGAAATCATATCTCACCGGATCATCACAGTCGACAAACGACCGCAGCCACACGTACATGCACTGAGAATAAGAGGCGAACAAGGCCCTAACCCCTGTGAATTATTCCAAAGTACACCGAGAAAAATAATGGACATTGCCGTCTCAGAACGAAAGAGATGAACGACGCTGACGCCGCATGAATAAACATGTATACCCTACACGATCAATCTCGTTATCACGGCAACTGTTGGTATGCGACCCGTAGGTCACACGAGACACCCGGCCTTCCACATGCCCACATGGTGGTGGCGCCTTTGCTTTACCAGAAGCACTGTCACTGACTGGCCTCCTCAAGGCCGAAGCTTGATGAGCCGAGCGCCTTTACTTTACCAGAAACACTGTCACTGACTAGCTAGCCTGAAGCAGGCCGAAGCGAAGCCTGATGTGAGCGGGCGGCCACGGCGAGATCCGGAGAGAGAACAATGCGCTTGCGGTTCGGCAGCATCTCTGATGGACACGCATGATGATGATCGGCAACGTGTGCGGCGGCGAGGACGTTACCGGTGATGCTGACGACCACCGCTCGTCGGCTCGTGCGTGCTGATTGACCTTTGTGCGGTCACGGCGTGGGGACGCGAGAGCGAGGGTTCGGGCCGCGGCACCATGGCATGCTTGCGACGTCGCTGTAGGCTGTACGCATCCGTTGTCGGGGGCGAGTGGTGATGCATGGGCCAGGCAGGTGTACCTCGGGGTCGGGTATGCCGGGCGCGCGGCAGCGATCGGTGGAGGGAAGATTTCCTCTCTGACAATGTCCCTACGCCAGTGCAAGGGGCTGGCTAGGTTCATATCGTCCAGTGTTAGTTGCTGCCGCGCTAGTCAACTCGATTGAAACAGCATTCAGAAACTCTGGTAACAGTGTGTTTCTTAATTTAGAGTACTACTCACTTTGTTCTTAAACTGTTGTTGCGGTTGACTTCTTGAGTTATGTTTGATCGTTTGTCTTATTCAAAATATTAGCTCGAATATGTAAAATAATAAGTTACTATGTTTCAATTTATTTAGTGATAAAACAATTCAAAACAAAATCTAATATAATTTTTAAATTATTTTGAAAAGGATGAATGATCAAACATAACTCAAAAGTTAACGACGACAACAATTTAAGAATGGAGAGAGTATGCGATTACAAATGTGGCTACATCTTGTTGTAGGAGCATTGGGCATATGTTCGAATTGATGCCTCTAAGTGAAGGTAAATCCTGAAGCGATTCTTTAGAAGAACTTTCGGTACTACCAAAGATTGTCCACAAAAATTGTAGGAAACGGCTGTCCATATTTTGAGGAAATGTGGCAGTTTACCGTTGACAATAATTAATATATTTAGTTTATTAGCCAACAAAATTCAAACACTGGAAGCATGTGTCAAAATACGGAAATCAGATTCTTCTACAATTGAGAAATTATTTTTGAATGATAAAATGAAAAGAATTTTTTTCCTTAGTTACTTTTCCCTTCCACATTACCTTAAGAGCTATTTTCTATATCTCAGTGTCTTTCTCTTTCTGTAGGATTATTGGGTCATTAATCGCTGACATTTGGTACGTACATTGGCAGCGGAAAGGCTAATTTCTTAGGCAGAACAGGGGAACTATGGATTATATTTGGAGCCAACAAGCACAACGTTTATTGTGTGTACTAAATATACGAAAGGGGGACTTGCGCCCCCCCCCCCCCCCCCCCCCCCCTCTCTCTCTCTCAAGCTAGTGGGTGAGGTGAGTTAAATATACCACATCTGAATTTTCCCAAGTTTATTATTTTTTGCATTTGGATTCCAAAAATGGTTACACTATGTAACGGAGGGAGTAAGTGTATGGAAGCGGGAAAAAGGAGAAAAAAAATCACGTGGAGCCCAAGAGTTGCCAACAAAACCGCACATATATATTCCTTTCAATTTGCTCCGCAGACATGCAAAGCACCGTCAGTTGCATTCAGTTAACTTATGCAACTCTGACGCAGTACAAATTAAAGCCGAAGATGACATAAAGGTATACACTGCTCCGCCGATGATCAACGACGCGCGCACGTACATATATGTACGTAGGCACGTAGGCGACACGGGAAAAAATACAGACAAGTAGGTACGTACATCAGGCATGTATGTACCGGTAATTATACACGCAGCTCGAGCTCTCTCCCACCTGTGAGGTCTTGAACAGAGCGAGCACACAGCAGCAGTACGCGTACGTACAAGCGTGCGGGTACACAATAACATCACCCCCTGCGCACGCATGGACGTACAGCTACAGAGGCGTCTTTTTTTAGACGGTGTCGAACTCGTCGGCGGCGAGTGACTGGCTCTGCATGCGGCGGAGCTTGAAGGAGGAGAGCCTCTGCGGCACGTCCTTGTTGGCGGCCGGGGCCTCCTCGAAGCGGATGTAGGTGTAGGTCCAGGCGCCGGAGAGCGTGCCGATGACGGGGCCTAGGAAGTAGATCCAGAGGCCCGTGTAGACGTTGCTGGCCACCGCCGGCGCCAGCGTCCTCGCCGGGTTCATCGATCCGCCGGACACAGGCCTGCAAATACCACTCGTTTCCCCCGCGTCTTAGCTTAATTTATTTACAGTAGTGAGTGAGTGAGTCAGTCAACATTTATCAGGCCAATTTTTATCCTACGTGGCTAGCTAATTAAGGGCTAGCATCAACTTTTATCCTGCTGCTGTACTTCTATGTGTGTCAGTGACCGAAGGGGTACTCTATGCAGAAGAAGTCATCATGAATAGTGCCGAAATTAGTGTGGAGTTAGGTTTCTGATGTCATTTATTTAGATCACACCCAGATGAGCTACCTAAGCAACAATGATGGCCAGAGCTGACTGGGTTCAGCGAACCTAGTTAACACGCGAGGCGTGGGTCGTCAGGCCCTGCTACAGCCACAGTTGCTATCAAATCTTCGAAGAACATCATGGGACATGGAAAATTGCGGCTCTAAACGAAACAAAGCACGCGATTTCTTCAGAGTTACTACAACCTAGTTCTTTGAAAGTCTAGCAAGTTTTAATTCCTTGCGAAAGCGAATTACTAACCAAACAACCAGCAGTACTGGCACTAATCG
Organism: Eragrostis curvula; assembly: GCA_007726485.1. Lineage (NCBI taxonomy): Eukaryota > Viridiplantae > Streptophyta > Magnoliopsida > Poales > Poaceae > Eragrostis > Eragrostis curvula. The sequence goes on along the minus strand of CM017441.1, from coordinate 45,429,056 downwards.
TGTCCTTTCTAAAGGTTAGTTTGGTCATGGCACATTAGATTGGTGATTTGGTTCGTTCATATTACCCTGCGAAGATGGACGTAATGCAAACCGCGGAACCGACTGCTAACCCCGCCAACTCACCCACCTGCAACCAACGAAACCACGTAGTTGTCAGCGATCGAGATCAACCAAACCAGTAACGAGAGAGAGGGAAAAGCAGAGGAAGCAAGTGGAAACCGGCCGTGGCAGTACTCACCGCTCTGGAGTCCGTTGCGACGGCGCAGGTGACGAACATCATGTTGAAGGTGACGACGATCTCGATGACGAGGGCGTGCCAGTGCGGCCCCGTCGGCGTGGTGGTGCCGATCACGTCGATCGGGTGCAGCACCGCCTTCAGCACGAACGCCGCGCACATCGCCCCCGTGAACTGCGCCGCCCAGTAGAACGGCACCTGCAATTGTTAGTTCTTCCCAGATTAGCATCAACCCCATCGTTCCACAGAAAGATTAGCATCAACACATCGTTGCACAGATGTGTAGGCCGCCGAAGCCACCACACAAGGTGCGCGCCGCTCGCGTCACGACGATGCGACGGGCGCGCACCACGTACACGTACGTACGCCGGCCTGCCGAACTACAACCAGGAATCTTCCGCCGAAAGGCCAGCACTGCAGCCCGAGTCGGGCGTGGCACGTGCACGCGGACTTTGTAAGCATGCGACGCGAGCCGTTAATTTGATCGCGCGCTTTGGCGCCGGATCGAGGATCCCAATCACCCGGATTATATTCTCTCGGTCATGCTGCCTTTTTATCGGCACGACCGGTCGATTCGTGACCGGAACACAGGTTGGTCACGCACGCCGTTTTCGTCGGCCGGCCGCGCATCCACACCTACGAGTGCCAACACGCGAACAACCAACGCCGAGTACTCCCTCCATGTGTTATATGTGACCGTGAGCAACACTTGGCTCTAAGAAATCCTTGTTAAGCTGTTAAACCCCCTTGGATAGTAACCGTGGTGGTTGCAATTAGTAGTAGGTCACAGGCTATTCAGGGCTTATTTCTGGAAGTAAAAGCATACACTCACCCTAATCATTAGACAGTTTAGTTGCACGTCAACTTGCGTTATCCATGGAACTCCAATTATGGACTATTATATTCTTTTTGTATTATTCGAGAGATCGACAGGCTCAGTTCTGTCTGAGGTTGTGTATGGTTCACATGCTGCGCCGATCGAGCTCAGCTTGATGCCAATAATGCTAAATTTTATTCGGCTGCTGCTGCATGCTACCGAACTGGCACCCTGACTTGGACATAGAAGAACAGATAAGCTGCGGCGAGATACTAGACTTCTTTAAGTACTCATACTCTGTATGCAAGGGTCAAGTTGTGCTATAAATCAATATGGGAGCTACATGATTATTGGCTGCCGATTCATGTATCCAATTGGCAAATAATCAAGCCATATCCATATGCACAATTTTGTACGTTTCTAGGAATATATAGATAATCACTTTTCAGGCTCGAGAAAAATGGCCGTATGCGCACCATGTGACCGATTTTTTTTAATGCTACTTAAGCTCCGGGAGTTTGTTGAAAACTAAGGCCCCCTTTGGAACGCAGGATTTTCACAGGAATTGTATAGGAATTTCACAGAAATCAGTTGACTGTTCACAGGAAAAACGCAGGAATAGGAAAAAATCCCGCAATCCAAAGGGGGCCTAAGCCGGCAAACACTATAGTGTTTGCCTTATTTTCAGCTTTTTTTTACAGGAGTTACCTTTCAGATCATGACCTTCTGTTTTGTGGTAACCTCGACTATTTTCAGTCTCAAAAAAAAACTTCGACTATTTTCAATATGAAAACACGTTATCGATAAAGTTTTTTTTTTTTTGAGGAGATCGATCGATAAAGGTAAATTGTACCCTATTCTTCGATCCGATGACGGCCACCTAGGTAACTTTTGCCATGACAGAACGTTGAAAACTAAGCCCTACTGAACCCCTGTTAACAATTGATAGGAACACGGCCCAACCAATGGAGTAGCCGATGACCCCTCGAAAAATATGACGTCAACACGCTACGCGCTGCTCCATCGATAGCAGAACGAAGAATAAAGAGCCGCGAGGCAAAAAAAAAAAAAAAAGAAGAAGAAGAAGAAGATCAAGAAGATATTAAAGAAGGGCTAGCTATATACCTGAATCCAGGGGAAATGCCGGAAGCAGGCGAAGGAGAGCGTGACTGCCGGGTTCATGTGGGCGCCGGAGATGTGGCCGGTGGCGTAGATCATGACGGTGACGATGAGGCCCCCGGCCACGGACTGCCCCAGCTGGGAGATGCGCTTGTTGTCCTCGCCGTAGATGGACGCCGCCCCGCACGTCATGAACACCAGCAGGAACGTCGCCACCACCTCCGATATCACCTGCACGAATACGAATACGTCAGTCTCATCAGTCCCTAGCCAAAGCTTTAGTTTCTTGCTCCTTTTGCTTCCGTCGCCAACCATCAGCGGTACGTACCTTCTTGAGGAGGTGAGGTGGGAAGATGTCGGCGAGGGTCTTCTCCGGGTAGTACAAGGTTGGGACGACGGAGCCGCCGCCGCTTTGCACGGTGGAGAGGTCGTGGATCTCGTTCGAGTAGTTCACCCGCGAGTTCGTCCTCGACGTGGAGGAGGCCATCGCTGGATGCTAAAGAACAAGAGATCTCTCTTTCTCTCTGATCGAGGCTTAGACAGCTACCTCTTCGATGAACAAGTTGATGATGATGCGCTAGCTAGCTGCTTTGCCTGCCCTGAGCTCCGAGCGGGCAGGCGGGTATTTATAGGTGGATGGCGAAGGGGAAGGGAACGAGATGGAGGCCACGAGCGAGCCGTCCGCGTCCGCGCCGGGTGGAGGGGGACGGCAGGTGGTAGGCACTGCGCCGTGGCTTTTGGGTTTGTGGCTGCGGGCCGCGTGCGCGACACCGGCCAGGTGCGTGGACGTGGGAGGTGGACGGGAACCGGCTGTGGCCGGACCCGCGCGCGTGGGCAGGCAGCGAGGGCACGGCACGGCACGGCGGCTCGCGAGCAAACTACTGCATGCTTGCTAGTCGCTGCTGATGTGCATAGTTGCAGTGTACGAGGAAATACGCAGGAGTTGGGACCCAAAAATCACCGCAGCAGTCGGACTCGGATCGAGCTACTAGCTAGCAAGAGCTAGTACTACGTACTAGTAGCAGGGTGTACTGTGCGGAGTTTATGGCTACACGGTACTGTAGCGTTTGACGGGTTTTGGGGTTACTGCTGCATGTGGACAGCTGCGGACTGTTGTGACTAGAGGCACTGCCACAAAAATGTTTCGAAATGAAATAGGTATATGGTTAGAGTAGTAAATCCTTTGCTTGTTTTCATTTTTGAAGGGTTGCATGCTTCTAATTTTAAGGTTGGTTTGAAGATTCGTGCACCACATTGGCTTTGTCACGTACTACTAGTTAGCCTCTTCAGGGTGGTGGGTTGGTTAGGGAATGGCTATGCGTCTCGCTCTGGTCATAAACTCATAATGACCCGCGTAAGACCAGTGTTTAATCAATCTATATATGATGCCTCTACAAGTGCTGGAGAATTGGATGTTGATGTTAGACACCATCTCACACCGGTCATATGGCCTGAGTAGTCCTAGTGCTACACGGTAGGTCTAAGCACCTGATCGCGGATGTTTATCAACTCTATGCACCATTGGATTTGCTTTGCGATTTTTGCAAACCAGGAACTGTCAACTAAAATATTTGTGCATAGACCAATTGGGTTGAGGCGCGATTGCTTGGATAGAGTGGGATACGCAGGGCCAAACCTCCACAGAGTCTCTCTTTTATTTTTTTCCTGGTACTACAAACCTCCACGGAGTTATTGATGTATAGTCAAGTGAGATTACGATGGCTTTGGTTAAGTAAATCCTCTTTCTGAATAGTAAAGTTCTCCTACAGATAGACAAGCATTGTATCTCGAGAAATGACCCTGATGAAAGTGTGTTGTCTTTGCCCTTATTAATTGGACGGTTGGATGTAATCTTTTCCTCCAGTCGTAGCGATACACCTTCATTTGAAATGAAATGATCGCTTCATAGATGACAGCAAAATTTGGCACTAGTTGTTCTTAGTAATCTAAAGTTCAGACCGTTGATCCTTGATCTAGTGGCGCAGGTACAATGATCATGGCTGCATGATTCTTACGTACTATTTTAGTCCCAATCGACCCTGTTGTCGGACGGTCATTGGTTTCCAGAAGGAGGGTTTCTGATTGGCTAAGATCATCATTTTAAAATCTTTGTAGTATAACCAGTAGCACGTCGGAGTCGGGCAGCATGAGGCATGAGCATCGTGTCACATGTACAACCTGCCAAGCAGACGGCCTAAACTTTGAAACAATATACAACACGATAGGCTCCATCCAGATCATCTAATCTAGTGCAAACTTGGAGCCCTTTTTTGGACACGGACACGGATATACATTTTTGCAACTTTTGCCAGGTTAATTTAGGGACGGAACAAACAATCTAAGAGGTAGTCATGTCCTCTTCCGAAGATAAAACAATTCAGACTGCTTACAACTTCATTATTGCTGCAAGTAGTATAGTAGAAGGTCAGCAGAACAGACGTGATAAAGCGCGGCCGGCGTCGATGTCTCGTGACGTCTGTGGCACACGGGCTCCCAACAAATATTTTTCAAGTTCAGATATTTCCGATCGATCTTGGGAACGTCCGGGTATCAGCTTGACTGCGACTTCGACAGAAACGCGATGATATTGGTATTTGTACTCGTACATCCGTACAGGAAGAGGGTACCATAGTTGAGTTCATGCATGAACTGAACTACTGAAGTCTCGATGGACACATGGCTCGGCCCCTGTCCTTTGCTTCTACCGACTGCTACATGAAACACGACGAAATGAACAGTGTGAATGATGGTCAGATCAGCGTTGAAATACGAAGCCGACGTGGTTTGTCATCCCAAGCAATTAAATCGAGCCTCCATCTGCCGAAGATTGCAATGAGTGACTTGAGACGGTGCAAGCGAAGCAACCATTCCTTCATTTGCAAATCGTTCACCAGTTCAGAAAGGGAAATCGGGGCCTATCATGGGTCACGGCGATTCGAGCGAGGTGGGTCAAGCTTAGCCTCGTGATTCTGCTGCGCTAATCGTTGATGTTGCAGTAAGTACGGAGTGGCCTAGCTAACCACTCCACATCTCGGACTTAATCTGATAAATCGCTTTTCTAATGGTCGCCTTTCAGTTAATTAAGCACCGGTGGTCAGATTCCACGCTATGAGTTGACGAATGCTGTGGCTGGGGGTGGGTTACTTCGTCAGCTTGCAAGGTTTGGTGGCCACAAAGCAGCCCCGTTACGCTCGCGGCCTGGCCAATTTTTTCTCCCATCCGTTCCGTAGCAGTTGCAGTACAGCCCTGCTTATGGCCTGCAGTGAGCAAGAAGAAAAAAAAAAACAGAGAGCTGACAATAAATATAGCAATAGCAACACCACTGAGAAGTATAGTACGTACCAGTAGTAATCTTCTGAGTTGAAGTAAAGTCGTGTACTCGTTGCTGAATTTTTTTTTTGACCGGCGTTGTTGAATGTTTGCTTCAGCTGTTCAGCAGCATCTGACGCTCGCTCTGATGCTCGGTTTAAGAGTGTGATTGTCTGAGACTGAGAGAAGCCACAGATTCAGAATGCCGTATTCAGACTTCAAATGCAGCCTTTTACGACGCCATGATAGGCATTCCCACTTTTATGTCATTTTCTTCTGTCCTGCTCAACTTATGAATTTGCATTGTACTGTATCATCACTGGGCAGTAGACAGTATACAGATTACGTCGAGTGCAGTGATAACCTGGCAGGGGCATCATGTACGTAATGTTCAGATTCATGTTCATGCATCCTTGAGCAGCTTTCTATGTCCACTTGATAGTTGATGGCTGGCCGGGGGCCGCCATGGATACCCCTTGGTGACGGCAGGCCAAGGTAGACGGGGACCTAAGCTGCCTCTTCGGCTTAATTGTGGTGTACTCATCCATAAAGATTATTATTACTACTTTTGCTAACTCCAACTACAGGTCTACACTACAACAACAACTAGTAGAGTGCTACTGTTGCTTGACCTGCGTTAACATTCCCCATATTGATTGCTAGCTTGGATATGATGAACGACACAAGACTTGTTACCGGTGCCGGCAAGTGTGGCGATCTGTTCTTCCTACAGGGAAAACGGATCTGCTGCTGCTGTCTTGAATGACCTTGCGAGATGCTAGCTAGTCCATGGTAAAAGTGCTCTTTGGTCAAGGGAAAATGACTCGGATAATTTAGAAATTGGCAAGTTTCAGAGTTTCTTGCTTGAATTTCAAGGATACGTTTTCTTGATAACTGACCATATTTATGTTTAGTCGGCGATATTTTTCCTTTCTGATTGATATTTGATCGAGTAACCGATTTCCTTTTCTGGCCAACTGGTGGCTTCCTTCCTTGAGCACTTTTACCATGGACCATGATACCGGTGGAAACAAGGTATCATGTGTCTAATCTAGCCGTCCATTTAACAGGGTAATATTGAAATTAAGTGATGAGTCATTAGGGGTAATTATGAGAAGGAAAAACGAATCGTTGTGATTCCCTCATTGCCGTAACTTCCTTCCTGATGGATGCCGGCGTCACCATTGACGTCGTCCAAATCCTGCCGGCGCCGTTGTCTTTCCAGTCCCGGAGTCCCCTGGCCTTCCTCCCCCCGGTTGGATCCTCAATGGTGTCGCTCCCCATCTAGCCCGCTAAGTATCTCCCTGTGGCAGTCTGCCCCCGTTTGTTTCGTAGCCAGCGTCGTCGACCTCTGTCTAGCTCGTTCGTAATTCGGATCGACAACAATCTACATGTTGGATAATTCCCCGTCGTTGATTCCTCTAAAAACTAATCTGGTTGATGTTTGTTGATAGCAATATCTTAGTTCTGATTCGCTTGGCCCGGCAACTCCTCGTCGCCACCGCCGCTGATGCAAATGTTGGGGACTACACCGAAGCCCCTCTGACCCACGCGAAGGTCAACAGCCACCAGCGAAGGAAGCATGAAAGAAGTGGACGGCACAGGAGTCTGAAGTTTACCAAGCTAAGAACCATGCTAAAGTAGCCAATGGCACACTTGTAAATATAATCATCTCACCCTCTATAAATATGGAGGGAGATGATCCTGTAATGAGATCTGGTTTTCGGGCCTCGAGCCAAAGGAGGAATCACTTGCACCGCGCTCAGACCTCTCTAATCATTCAACCCCTTCGCCCAGCATCGCGGGTGAAGGAGAGCTTCGCGCAACAAACTGCAGGGAACCTGAGTGAGAACACCTTCGTCCGGCATCGTGGACCAGGAAAGAGGGCTTCGCTCCAACCAGTAGATGGCGACGACGAACAAGGAGGGCTTCGCAAGGTGATCCGAAGGCATCGTCGACCTTCGAGGGCTTCGCCAGAATCAGAACGCTTCTATCAACCGTTGGAGGGCTTCGATACGTCACACGGAGACCTTCGATCCCCCAACAGCAAAACCTAGGGCGAAGTTTATGATAGAGGTTACAGGGACTCTAATCTTACGTGACAGATATTTTACAAGTTCTACATTCCGATAATGCCCATATGATACCCATAATACCCCATTATGATACTTATAATACCGGTGGGTCAAAAAAGTATCATGATTAAGATCTAAACCATTAGATAGAGAAAATGAATGGTGTGCATCTATTTGGGTCTACCGTAAAACACCTCTCCTTCCTTAACCATGTTGATGCCGGTGTTGAGTACGTACATCGATCATTGGCTGCAGTAGATATCTCAAATTTCTGCTTTATGCCATACGGCAAAAAAACCAGTGAATCAAATATATGAGAACCATACATGTCTTTGTCCAAGTGAATAAGTGATGGAAAAGACATGGAAATCCAAAAAAAGGTGATGGTGGACATGTAAATATCATCGCTCCTCACTTTTTTTTTGGCGAACATGTCACTCATCACTAATGTGAACCGATCAAATGATATTTCTACACTGGACGTAGTTGAGAACACGCTGATGGGTTCATCTGAATAAAATAGGACCGTGCATTTTTATAAGCCTGAAGAATATGAGAAAATAAACACTATTTTCATGTGGAAGTTGGAAGAACAAGTGGCAAGTGCAAGTTTTTTCCCTTTGTCCAGAAGCAAGCACATGCATCCAAAAAAAGTCAGGCTCAACACATAAGAACGCACTCACCATGAGGACTCCACATGTTTATATCAAAGTAGCTTAAGGTTTGACCTTTTTCCCTTGATAGGGAAAAGACAGTTCCTCCTAAGATGCATCATGGCATGACACCACCACAGCAAAGGTGAGATCTTTCTTTTTCTTTCTCTTCCATTATTGACACAAAGACTGGTGATCAGCCCAGAGACGAAGCCAGATATCGATCTATCTTGATAGCTTCATTAGTTTGATAGCATTCATTTTGGTTGGTATGAAAATGTCTCTTGTACTCAAGTTGGTTTATTGGTTATATATATTAATAACTAACTATCATGGTGGCCTGCTCATTTCAGCGAGTAGTATATATATCTTGATTCATATCTTTAATATGTCTTGCTTTGCCATTTCTCTTTCAGTCAAGATTACTTGAAATGCAACTTTGCTCCCTTACATGCTCGCATTGTGTAAAGAACTTATGTGTTTGTTTTCGCGATAATGTCACTAGCCGGTAATAAACAGATATAACGATAATGTGTTAAATTCGTCATTATGGTCGTGGTTGCTAGGGTATTTGATTTTTATCTCCTATGTCTAGGCCACGAGAGCGAATGTGGTACCTCTTTTTGCCGGGCAAATAGTAATATAACAGAGCATCTAGGTTACTAGCCACTAAATGATTGAAATGAAATCATGATGAAGACCCATCCATGTTCATCATCTCTCTTTATTTTTTGTTTTGCGAGCCCCATCGGTTTGACGATATATATTTAATAGGAGTTCGGATGAATTTTTCCAGCTGAAATCACAAAAATGCAGTGGTTGATGTTGCCAAATTCACGAACTCTGCATTACACATGGTCTCTATAACACCCTGTGTTTTGCCCATGTTGAAAAGTCACTAAAAATTTGAACTTTTTCAAATTTGAACGAAATTCAATCAAAGTAGAAGTCAAATCCATGCCAAATTTAAAATTTCGAATTTTAAATGTGCATCAAACATCACCATGTGCATATTTGGAATTTTCTGATTTTATTTATGTGTTCATTTGGTTTTACTCCTTTTTCAAATTTGAATTTCATTCAAATTTGAATCCTAGAAAAATTCCTGGAAATGTTTGAATCCTTCTTTCCCTCCTGGGCCGCCCTCCTTTCCTTCCTTTCCCCGGCCCGCTTCCCTTTTTCTTTTCCAGCGCGCCAGCCGCGGCCCAGTTTCTCCTCCGGCCCAGCGGCAGCCCGGCCTGCCCTCCCGCGCCGAGCCACTGACAGGTGGGCCCCACCTGTCAGTGTCGTCCCTCACCTCTGGCAGCAGCGCAGAGCACCCATGCCGGCGTCGTCGTCTCGTCGCGTCCGGCTACAGCACGCGCCGCGTCACGCGCACGCACCCCCCGTTGTCTCGTCCCGTCGTTCCATCGCGTCCGCCAACCTCGCGGCAGTGCGCCCATCCCCTGCCGCCGAAGACCGACGACCCCTGCCGCCGAAGACCGACGAGGCCATCCCTCAACGTCAGCGTCGTTCAGCCCGCTCTCGTCGCGTCTCGTCCGCGACCTCACACCCCCGTCACCCAAGCATGGACCTCGTCCTTTCCCTGGCAACCATCGCGTCGGATTTTGACACCGACGACCAAGGACCGGCGACCATCACGTGACCGCGCCCAATGGCTCGCTCCGCGGCCGCCTTTAAAAGCCGAGGAGCTCCGCGCAGCATCCCTTCCCTCTCCCCTGCGCTCAAACCACCTCCACTGCCACCGAGAAGCCCCAATTCCAGTTTTCCCCCACCGTCACCCCCAACTCCGGCGGCCACTCCGACGAGCTCTCCACGGCCAACCAGTCGATCACGCTCCCCTTTTCTTCTTCCGCTGGCCTCCTCAGCAACTCACTAACCCTCTCCTGCCTGCCATTTTTGCAGTTGGGGCGAGGAACATGGAGTTCGCCGGGAGCTAGGGTTCCGGCCACCGTGCACACATCGACGTCACGCCTCCGGCCACCTCCGACTCCACCAGGCCCACCGTGAGCACCACCACCCTCTCCTCTTCCTCTTGCGCGCTCCAATTCGTAGCTCGTAGCTGGCATTTTAGCTCCGCGCCGCGCGCAGCCATTCGCCGCCGCGCGGCCTCGCCGCCGGCAGGCTTCCCGGCCGTGCCCCGCCGCGTTGAGGTGCGCGTTGCACTCCACGCGCTCACGCGCACGCGCACGGCCGCACAAACACGCGCAGAACCACGCGCCCGCGCCCTACCCCTCGTGCGCAGCCACGCCGCCGCACTCCGGCGAGCGCGCGCCGCCGTCTCGAAGCCCCGCGACGTCACCGTCAAGCACCTATAGCTCCGCCTTCGCGCGACGAATCTCTAGGTGTCCATGGCTTCGCCCCTGGTGCCCTGTAGCTGCCACCGGTGAGGTTTCCGGCGAGGCGCCGCCGCGCGCGCACACCGCTCCGACGCACCCTGGCCGCGCTGCGTCATCATCCGACGTGGCGTGCCACGTCAGCGCCCGGGCCCACGGCGACCCGGTCTCCCTGCCGCGTCAGCACGCGTCCACGGGCGCGGTGCACCGTGGACCACCCACTCATGCCACCTCCGGTCCACAGCTCTGTGGACCTAGTCCACGAAACAGTGGGTCACAGTGAACCTGACCCCAGTGGCCCACCTGTCAGCCACACAGTCTCTAGGAAATTGCTAAATCCACACAGATAGTGTACACAGCCTGTTATTTTCGAGCACTTTCCTTTATCAGAAAAATTCCATAAAATTCCTAAAAATACTAGATTAATCCCTAATCATTTTTCAACACTTGTTTACTCCATAATAATTAGGATTATGTCTATGCTTAATTACTTAGCTTAATCCTAATTATTTCCTATGTTGCAAACTTGTAAAATCTATATCTTTTTCGTCCTAGCTCCGATTCGGGTGATTCTTTCACCAAAATTCGTCTAAAATCATGAACTATTCGTTGTTACCAAAGCCCTCTGTTGTTGGTCTCTTTTTGGTCTTCGTTTGATTTACTTGCTTGCTAGTTCAATTGGTTGATCGGTAGTTTAATTCGATCGTTGTTTATTTGCAATCAATAGAGGAGCAAGTCTTCGAGGAAGGAGCGGAGGATCCGGATTACGAGGACTTAGAAGAAGAAGACTTTGGTGAAGGCAAGTTCTAACCCCTTTGATCATGTTGTTCCTATATTTTGCAAATATCCGACTTAGAGCCCAGTTTAGAAATAAAATGTGCATGATGTTTAAGTGTGATTTAAATGCCTAGTATGATCCTAAGTACTGTTGATTGCCATGCCTTGACTTTGCTTACCCTGATTCCTTGTTAGACCTAGGATTCACTATCATTAAATTCTTTAATGATATGCTGAAATAATATGCTGCTTAGGACTTATTACATGTGTACTTAATTAATCTTGCTATACATACTTTTGGTGTAAAATGGTGTGTGTTTGGAGGAGTGTGTGTGAATATGAAATATGGGATGGTAATATATACTAGTGATAATTGTGCAACCCATAGTGGGAATTTTCCGGGCGGGAGCAGGCGGGGTAGTCCTCAGTGGGGAGGCCTATCTCTGGGATGCGATTCCTCCTTTGAGGATAGCTATTGAAGATGCTTGCTTCGGTCGTGTAAGGACCGGTTCATGTGCCGCCTTGCCTAGCACCTTTCGTACAACCACATGCTTTGAATGGGAAAGGTTTGGAACCACACCCTATTATAGTGTTCACCCGGTACCCACCTGGAGGGCAGGAGTTGCGGCGGAAGCCAGGAGAAGACTCGACATGGCAGGTGTCGGGATCCGGCATATGGTGTTTATTCAGGCCTTCTACATGATAATGACGATATTGTGAAGCCCCTGGTTGCAGTATTTCCGTGGTGGTGCCGTGGTGACACCAAGTAGGTACGGGACCAATAGTATGCCTGTCCAATCCATGACGATGGGAAGGGCTGGCATGCCTTGTGGGGAATTGTGTACAACCTCTGCAGAGTTAAAAACCTATCATGATAGCCGTGTTCCACGGTAATGGGCAGCGCGAAAGCTTGTGCCACACAATGATTAGTATAACGGTGTGAGTTACTTCCTTGGTGTGTTTTTGGAATACCCGGTGTGGAACCGTGCGCTGGTTTCCTGCCAGCACTAAAACTTGGGAACTGGCGGGATGGACTACATCTCCCCCAGGGCCACAACCCCACTAAATACCACTGATAACTATGATATTAGTTTGTGAACTGTTTTGTTTTTCAAACCACCATTGCATAAAAACTGGCTTTCCGCCCAGATGATAAACCCTCAGCCTATCCTTTGGCTCCACCCTCGCATAAAAAATAACCCTCATTGTTAGGACTTGCTGAGTACCCTATGTACTCACCCTTGCTTTAAATCCTTCAGATGAAGAACCTGAGTACGAGGAGGATGGTGATGAAGAGTAGGGTCCTATCTGCACTCAAGATGCCTGTACTAGTGCCGCTTCCGACTTCCGCTGTAGTAGTATTTAAGTGGTTCTGCTGTTGCAGCCCACCTGCTTGATGCTTGTTGTAATAAAGTGGCATTTGGCCGTTTGTTGTAAGACCTTTATGTATGAAGGCTTGTATGAGACTCGGTACTATTTATGTAAGTGATGACTCTGTAATATCAGTCTGTATAAAGTGTTCGTATTAGCGTCTGATCCAGGAACTGGTACGGTAAGCACTAGTGCTTCAGAAATGGGGTACGACAGTCTCATACTTGTGTTCCAAACGAGTATATATAGATTGACAAGCTGTTGTACTAGCTGACTAGATTCCCAGGCATTATTTACCGAACCCAACCTCAATTGCTTCTTGCACATTTTACAACATGAATTCTTCTCTTTCTTTTTTTTTTTGGGGGGGGGGGGGGGGGGGGGGGGGTTATACCATTTGAATGTGTTCCATTCTAACAATCAGAAAATTAGAAAAACTGTCGTGATGCTGGTTAGCTTGATCCGTAGATAAAGCTTCAGTGCCTGTTACCTTAGGCAGGTACACTTCAAGCAAGTAGTAGCAGTGAGTCAAAAGAAGAAATATATTAAATCATAGTTGAGTACATCATCAGGTTACAAACACATAGGAATACAACCTGATCATCTAAAAGTCTTGTATAGTCTAAAAACTCAACTCCAAACCTATATGACAAAAACAAAAACAAAAACAAAAAAGAAAAAAAGAAGAAAGAAAGAAAGAAAGAAAGAAAGGGGAAAAGCAAGTAGTAGTGGCCGGATTTGTGTGGCTGACTCCATTCTCGGACGAAAGTTGGTATTGGAAATTGCATGTTGTAAGAAATACTCAACAATTTGTACTCTATGGGATGCCCCATATTATTGTCAAATTTTATCGCAAAAATAACCATATGTAAAACATACATAACATTGCTCAAAAATCTATGTTTAATTGTAAAACATAATTTCTTAGACCAAAATTGTAAAACATAATTTTGCATAAATACCTAGAGGTGTTTCTGAATGTAAATCACAAGAGCTTTATAGATGTATAAGAAAAAAATAAGCGAAATTACAGACCTTTAGTGCTTACATCCAATCCAACAACCAATGATCAGGAAAGTAATCCAACCAAACTTGAAAACCACCTGAGTGAACTAGACCAAGGTTCAAATCAAAGCGGCCTCGATCTGAAAACACTTGAGAACGTCACCTGACAAGTTGCATCCAGAGGCCCTGGGGCTTGCCGTGGATCGACAGCACTGTTCTTCCCACCACGCTCCAACCGCCATGGCTTCCTTTGTCTGCCTCCAATGCGTCGTTCAGCGTTAACACGGCATACTCTTGTACAGTGATCGATCCGCCACAGCCATCACCTTTACTTTCCCTTCACTGTTGCAAAAGTTGTTCGGTGGTATAATAGCGGAAATACGCATAGTAGATCATGTTCTTATGCCTGGCTGTCTCCTTTTTTTTTTTTTGTAAAAAAAAAATGCGGGCCTGTCTGAAGCTGCAGTGTTGTATCTTTAATTGGCCACGCAATTACAGCGGTTTTCTGAGACTGTAAAACCTGCCAAGTTTCAGACCGCTAAATTATCACGTACCTGCAAGATCGACGAGTACGATCCATCCCAAAGTAGGTACGTGTCAGATCACTGCCTCCCTTTGTACATGTAGCTGATGTGTGTACATTGTGAGCAATGTCAATGTTCGAAAAAACATTGTGAGCAATGTCGACATGTGCATAACAAGCCAGGTGGATCGACGAGGAAAAAAGTTTTTCAACGTGACCTATGCTAGCTTCTCAACTTTGTGTGAAACGCGTGGTGCTCGCTTAACTGTGATCACAGTGGCTTGGAAATCAGCTTGGAACTAAGAAAGACGACAGAGCATGCGTGATCGTGATCGAGGTGAAACGGAGACCTCACGAAGTGCCTCGCGCTATTGTCACCGTCGTCGACGGTTGATGGACGAATGATTCACCGTTTCTGTCACGAACTAGATCGCGCGGCCCCAAATGGTTTGGGGCCCCTGGGCTGGCTCACGGCGGTGGGCTGGCTGGGTTGGGCAGGCACTGGCGCCATCTCAACTCAAGCTTCATTTTTTTTTTTTTATTTTTTTTTTGCGAGGGACAACTCAAGCATCGTCATCACGAGTCAGACGACGACGCAGCGCGGGCACGGTCGTGGCAAGCATCAGGTGATGCAGTGGGGGCGCGTGTTTTTTCGCGGGTTCGCGACACGACGAGGCATAATTCTCCCGTCTTTCTTTGGAGGAAAACAACGGATCGGGCGGCATTCTTCTCTCCAACGAGAAGGCGCTGACGCAGCGGCTCTTTCGACGGTCAGGTTACTGTCGTCTTGATCGCCTTCTTTTCCAGTCCGAGTGGAAAAGTACTTGACACAGCTGTGCGCTGGAGTAACCAGCCACGTTTTCCACGATGTGACTGGCGTGTTCGTTTCGTTTAGGACTAAAGTTTAGTCTAAAGATCTTGCTATTTAAAGGTATTAAATAAAGTATAATTACAAAACTTTTTACAGAAACCTGGACTACTTTGCGAGACGAATCTAATGACGGTAATTAAGCCGTGATTAGACGATGGTTTTGTAATTAGATTTTATTTAATACTCTTAAATAGCAAGATTCTCTGGACTAAATTTTAAGACTAAAGGAAACGAACAGGCCCAGAGGATTCCATGGCCAGAATGTGCTTAGTTGTCTGAAATCAATGTCTGATGTTATTAAGACGGGATTCTGGTGCGGTATATTTGGCACACATCCTCATTTCCCAGCTAAGCAACTTTTTGGTCCTGAGCAGGTGATTGACGAGCCAACCAAAAGAATGAGGACATACGGGCTTTGGTAGTAGTACCTCGTCGAAAAGCTGAGTAAGTTTTTCGTTGATTGACGAACCAACCAGAGAATAAGAAAAGAATAATTTTTTTTTACTGGTAATAGAATAAGTTTTTCGGTGGTATACAACTATACAAGGGAATTTCTTTTGTTTTTTCCATCGAAAAAGCGTACGTTCGGCGCACGCCCCTCTAAAATTTAGAGGGGTCTAAACTAAAAGAATCTAGTACTAATAAAGTCTATTGACAAAATTTTTTTACAGATAGGTACATCTTTACTAGACGAATCTAATGAGCCTAATTAAGCTATGTTTTGATACAGTGATGCTACAGTAACCATCGTCTAATCACGATTTAATTACCCTCATTAGATTCGTCTCGCGAATTAGAGGGGGGTTCTGCAGTTAGTTTTGTAATTAAACTTTATTTAAGACAAGATTCTAGAGGGGCGTGCGCCGAACGCACCCATACTCCCATGCGTTTGCAGCACTTGTTTGCTGGCTCCAACATCTCTGGCTGCACACATCTCGAAATGAGCAAGCAGCATGCGAGCTTACGTTCCACTACACAATGAAACAGGCAAATAACAGTCGCTCTTTGCTGTAGTCGAAAGGTTGATTAATTCGCTCTTTTTTCCCTCGTCGCAACGAGGAGCCACGCACACCACACGAAACGAGTGCGCGAGTGGGAGGGATGGGAGTGAGCTGGGGCCAGCGAGTGGAAGAGCCCGTCCACGATCATTCCCTCCCCGAGAATATTTGGACGGAAGCATGAGCAGCGGCGACAACAGCGACCGGAGATGGGGTTGCCTTGCTCGATCGCCAGCGTGCGGGCGTGCCGTCGCCAGAGCGGCCGCACGATCGGCTTTGACCCTGGCCCGTCTGTTCGCGAGCTGGGGCCTGCAGCGCTGTTGGCGTCAGCAGGAGGAAGGCGAGATCGTATCCGTCCTTGGGTCAACGACGACGAACGGGCCGGGGGCTTCTCTTTTCGTAGTCATGCGCGCGCTCGAGTGGCGCGACGAATTTTTGGGCGTGCATCAGCGTAGGGCCGGCGGCCAGGACGACGACAAGGCAATAGATCGAGAGAAAACGAAACCCACGAAATCACCGGACGGAGCAATCCCCGTTTCGATCGAGACATGCGCTCGCACATTGTACTAATATCACATCAGTTTCGTCAGAGCTTTGTTCGACCAGCCTCGTCGTTTTTAACCTTCGTTCTCAGTTCTTCGTGGTGCTTTAATTCTGGCCTTTTCTCCATACCTCATTAAATTTGTGTTACTACAAGATGACCAGCGCCCCCAAGAAGATTGGAGCATAGGACGGACAGACAGAAAAACCAGCTGTTCAGCGAAGTACTGCAGAGTGCAGACACCAACAATGAAGTCAGCGACAAAAGGCAGTAGCACAGATCAAACGGATCATCAAGGAGATAAAAAGGAGTGTTCCACGCACTGCTACCCGCGATAATGGATGCGTTGCACCGGTTGACCTGCTACAGGGTGAAATGCCGCGCGCTGTGCAGGTGTCTGACGCGATAATGGATGCATTATGCTGCACTTATGCAGGCATTATTGGGTTAAAATATTGGATCAGCTGAATAGGGCCAGTCCCATTTTTGTCTTGACAGGGGGATGGGTTTCCTGTTGTGTTGGATAAGAAAGAGCAGGGATGTGTCTGCAGATTATGATGAGGTGTGACTCTTTGACTCTTGCCATTACCCGCTTGGCATCAACTTGCCCACTGCGTGCGTTTTCCTGCACTGCAATCGCAAATCGGCATGGCCCTATGTTAGCAGATGAGAATGAACAGGGATAATTTGTTTGCTTCATTTTATGCTTCCCATGTAGGAAATGGATATTAGTGAAAAACTTTGTGATATTTTGTCGTTCAGCAACATCCATAAATGCTCTGGAATGCTTTAAAATGAGCAGGGAGGAGGAGCCGGTGAATGGTGAGAGGCTTTTGGAAACTTTCCAACTTTTTTTTTCTTTTGAGATACTGCAGACTTTCCTGGGCTGTTAAGATGGGTCTTATCTATGTCGTGGGCTGTAGATCAGCTCGGCGATCTTCATAGGCTTCAGAATCACGGCCTTTCTTGTCTAATGGGCTGAATTGGCAGATTTCTCAAAATTCCATTTCCGCTAGAGGCCGGACTACCGAAGCCCGATCTTCATGACGGATTGTTGTGTTGTGCTGATGACTACGGCCCTTCCAGTTCCAGTGGGCTTCTGTGGTCCACTTCTGGGTCATCAATTGGATGGTTTTTTTTTAATAATAACATTATTTTTAAATAAATTTAAAAAAATAACATGCCGTTTCGAAAATTTGTAAAACTAGCATCCCAATCGCCCTTTCAACGGGCGATTAGGCCTAATCGCCCGTTGAAAGGGCGACAGAGCCGCGGCCCAGGAATCCAGTCGCCCTACAGCCCGGCGACAGCACCCACTCGCCCTACGGATGGGCGACAGGAGGCATTGCGGGGCCCAGTCGCCCGACCGTTGGGCGACAGGGGCCAGTCGCCCCGTTGTCGGGCGACTGCGGGGCCCAGTCGCCCGACCGTTGGGCGACAGGGGCCACTCGCCCCGTTGTCGGGCGACTGCGGGGCCCAGTCGCCCGACCGTTGGGCGACAGGATGTGGCTATTTAAGCCGCCCCGCGGCTCGCCCACCGCGCGCCGTCCGGGGAGAGTGCACAGAAGAGGAGCGGGGGGAGAGAAAGGAGAGGAGGAGAGGAGGAGAGGGAAGGGAAGGGAAGAGAAAAAAGAAGAGGAGAAGAGGGAGGAGGAAGAAAAGGAAGGGAGGAGGAAGAAAAGGAAGGAAGAAGAAGAAAGTGAGAGCGGTAATTTTCTAAATTTTAATTATTGTTAAATTTAAATAGTTTTTATATTTAGATTTATATTAGTTTTTATATTTAGATTTATATTAGTATTTATAGTTAGATTTAAGTAGTTTTGTATTATAGTTCGATTTAGATTCAATAGTTTTTTATATTCAATATTAGGATTTACATTCAATAGATTTATATTAGTATTTATAGTTAGATTTAAGTAGTTTTTGTATTATAGTTCGATTTAGATAGTTGGATTTAGATTCAATAGTTTTTTATATTTAGATAACTAGTAATTATTTATTAATCTTGTAATGTAGGTTTTTTTTAATTTAGAGTAGCAAATAAATGTAGATTGTAAGTTTAAATTATTATAGAAATTAGTAGTGCATATAAAAGAAATAATAATAGCATACGTATTTATAGTAATATCCGATAATAGCGTATGTATTTATAGTATTACAGATAGTAGCGTACGTATTTACAGTATTATCAGAAAATAGCGTACATTTATAGTATTATCAGATAATTGCGGTCGTATGATTGGTAGGATTGGTTAAATAAACGATTGTCCTGTTGCGGCAGGTATGTCAGACAAGTTATATTTTCAAATTTATTACGGGGAAGGGCAGATTGGTTATAATGAAAATGGTGTTGATCTGTCCGGATTTCAATCAGTGTGTAAAGGAGTGCCAAAACCAAATGAAAAGACAATGACAGGAATACGGAACTGGTTGATGAAGCTGTTTCGGCTTGATCAAAACCAACACGGTCTGAATGTTATGGGTATGGTCAGCCGTGCACGTCACGGATATTTGTGGGAGTTAATTCCACTTGATGCAACATCAACTTGGAGAAAATATGTCAATAAAGCCATAGAATGTGGATGGCCTCTGGTACTTCTTGCTCAGGCGTACATGAAGGAGGTGTCAGAGATGGAAGACGTGGAAGAGGAAGGTACTCAAGATATGGAGGACACGGTTCAAAGTGCTGAGGACACGGTTCAAAGTGCTGAGGACATGGTTGAAAGTGCTGAGGACACTGAGGATGCAGAACATGATCCGGCACCTATTGAACCGATGGGTGAAGCTGATGAAGGAGAACGAATCGAGCACCTTGTCGAGGAGATGGTGACGGACGACATGGAGTACGAGCATATTCCGGATATTGATTCATCAGACGATGAGGATGCTATTCCCGTCCCTTCTGATTGGAATAGTCATAACTTTCAAAATATGACAATTACTGAAGGATATTCTGTGCCATGGGAGTTCCATTCGAATGAAGTGACTGAGGGAGCAATGTACAAAGACAAGGACAGTGTTATGAGTGCTGTGAAGTACTGGTCTCTTTCACTGAAGAGGTCTTTTTCGGTCGCTAGGTCGACGAGGAAACTATATGATGTGAAGTGCGTTTTCACACAGTGTCCGTTTCGGGTGCATGCTTATGAGCAAAAATGGAGTTCAATGTGGAAATGCTCTATAGTGAGAGAGCATACATGTGAGCTTCTAGAGTTGGAGAAGTGTAACAGTGCCCTGACATCGAAGTTCGTCGCAGATTACATGTACAGCAGAATTGTGGAGAATCTAAGCTACGAGCCAAAATCAATAATCAATACCATAGAAGAGGATTTCAAGTACACCATAAGCTACTCAAAGGCTTGGAAAGCGAAGCAGAAGGTGATTGAGAAGAGGTTTGGTTCATATGAAGCATCTTATGAGAACTTGCCAAAGGTACTGGAAATCATAAAGCAGAGGAATGTTGGGACATATTATGATATCATGGATGTTGAGAATCCAAGAAAGCCTGGGAAATTGATACTGCACCGTGCCTTCTTCGCATTGGGTCAGTGCATAGCTGCTTTCCGTCATTGCAGGCCAATTCTGTGTATGGATGGTACGTTCCTGACAGGGAAGTACAAAGGTCAGATACTGACTGCTATTGGAGTTGATGGGAACAACCAAATATTACCGGTGGCATTCGCGTTTGTGGAGAGTGAGAACACCGATAGTTGGTACTGGTTTCTGGAACGTGTCCGGCTGGCAGTGGTACAAGGACGACCTGATGTTTGCGTAATACATGACCGTCATCCCGGACTTATGAGGGCGATTTTGGATATGCAGCATGGTAATGCTGAGCGTGGCCTTCCGCCTCGGTGGTCGGACCTTAAGTCCAGGTGGTGCATGAGACACTTGGGTGCAAATTTCTTTAGACACTTCAAGAATAAGCAACTAATGAATATGTTCAAGAGGCTTTGCAATCAGAATCAGCAGAGGAAGTTCAACGCGCTGTGGCAGCGTCTCGATGAGTTGACAAGTAAGCAAAATGAAGAGTTCTTGAAGAAGCCGAACCTGAAACCTGATGATATGCCAGTGCCTCTTTGTGGGCTTCCAACTGATGTGTCTAGAAATGTTGTCCGGAGGTCCGGGTCATCTATCAGATGCTTCTCGGATTGGATTGAGCATGAGCCAAAGGAAAAGTGGTCATTATTATATGATACAGAAGGGGCTAGATATGGAATAATGACCACAAATTTAGCAGAGGTATACAACTTGGTGATGCGTGTGCTCAGGGGACTGCCTCTTGTTGCTATTGTTGAGGGAATTTTGTACGGAATTTGTAGGTATTTCCGTGAGCGACATGCAGCTGCTGCTAATGCACTGGCTGATAGTGGGCTGATATTCTCACCGTTCATGACAGATTACATGAAAAAAAAGGTCAAAAAGGCAGAATTGCATCGCGCACGACCTATGGGCACAAGGGAGAATCGTTTTGAGATTACGTGTAGAGACAGGGGTCGGCGCGGTGGCAACCGTGACAGGATTGTGCAGGAATGCATTATCCGGAACGAGAGATGCTCATGTTCATGCATGAAGCCGAAGCTCCTACATAGGCCTTGCTCACATGTTATATCAGCTTGCTCGCTTACAAACTTGGCACCAAGAATTTATGTGTCGCCGTATTTTTTGAAGGAGACTGTCATGACGACATGGAATGCTGAGATCTATGGCTTTGCTATATTTGGGACATTTACAAGCGAGCCGGGCCCTGACTACGTACGTGGTCCTGGTATGGATAAACTGAGGCAGAAGCGTGGTCGTCGGCAGAGCCGCCGTATTCGTAACGACATGGATGAGTCAGAGGCAGGGAGAAAGGAGGTTCGATGTACAAAGTGCAATGACACTGGACATACGTACAAGAAATGCACGAGAAATAATGTGCAGACCGAAGGCGAGGCAGGGCCTTCGGGCAACCCACAAGACGGTCGTCGTCCTCGTGCACGTCGTGGAGGGGGACGATCGGATGGAAGTGCTCATTGAAATCTGTTATATATTTTCATGTATTTCGTTTTATGTAGCCCTTTGGTGTCATGCGTTGTACGAACTATGTTGTTATCGTTGTAAGGACTGTCAATGTTTCTGTTTTGATGTAATTCGTTCGTACTTAAATGATGCGATGTAATAACTAAACTGCAGTGCATTGTAAGAACTATGTATGTTGTATTGTATTTCGTAATATGTATATTGGATTGTCTTGTGATTTCAGTGTTTTATTATTGTCTTTAACACATATTATGTGTATTAACGTGCAATCATCTGATCAAAATGTGTACAGGTATGGCGACCGGGGAGGAGGGCGGCGCAGAGCGTCCGGAGCTGCTTGACGCAGTTGTGGACCGACGACACCGGTCGTACCTGAGTGCCGTCAGAGGTGCTGAGCTGCCCGTTCTGCGACCCAGAGTGCCTCTTGAGTTGCTGCGGTTGGACGAGCGTTGGATTCCTAGGTATATGTTGAATCATTTTCCTTTTTCAGTTTTATAATCTCAATTTATGTGCTAATTAATTTCAAATGTGCTAATTAATTTCAAATGTGCAGGTTACGTGCAGCAGGCCTCCTCCCACTGTGTCGGCTTGTTGAGGCGACAGCGGGGGAGGACCAGGCCGATGCGGCGAGACGGTTCGGGTTTGACCGTTCTTTACTCGCTGCTTTGGTGGATCGCTGGAGGCCTGAGACACACACGTTCCACCTCCCGTGTGGTGAGATGACGCCCACACTTGAGGACGTCTCGTTCCTCTTTGGCCTACCTACTGCTGGTGCGGCTGTCACCGCACCCGACGTGCCAGTGACGTGGCGTGCCGACCTGGAGGCCCGTTTTCAGGGCATTGTGCGCCGAGAAGGGTCTCCAGTGTACCGTCCCATTCCAGCTGACCAGCACCACGGGCCACCGAAGAACTGGCTTCTACAGTTTCAGGTGATCATATTCATTGCAGTGTACATTTTGAGTATATAAACAATATAATAACGCTTGCCCTGTAACATACTTTGTTGTTGGTTATGCACAGGTTGACTCGATTCACCCCCAGGCGGACGACGGCACTGTGTCGAGGCACTTGGAGGCCTACCTGCTTTGGTTGTTCGGATGGATCATGTTCACGAGTTCTCACGGCAACTCTGTGGGCAAGCAACTGATCCACTTCGCTCGCCAGATAGCGGATCAGGCACTGGAGGATATCCCACAGTACAGTTGGGCGTCAGCTGTGTTGGCTGCGACGTACAGAGGCCTTTGTGATGCTTGCACAAAGACGGACCCCACGGCGATCCTGACTGGTTGCCCCCTGCTCCTTCAGTTGTGGTCCTACGAGCGGTTCAGCATCGGTCGTCCTCACATGGATTTACAGAGCTACGGAGCTTTAGCTTACGGTGACAGCGACGAGGACGGCCCTACGATGGGTACGCTGTGGTGCCGACGTCGGGTAAGTTTGCAATTACATAAACTTTTGTCCTCTTTATTTCTTCCATTTGTTGCAATATATTTTCTAACGGTTGTTTCTATGCAGCCCACTTGGGCTAACGTCCAGGTGCACAGGGCGTACCCACAGTACGTCTGGGCGTTTGACTGCATCCGAGCAGACGAGGACGTGCGTTGGACGCCGTACAGTGCACACCAGGTAGCGGCCCGAGCACCCGGTGGACTGTCGTCTTTGTGCACGAGAGACAGTCAGTACTGGCTCACGAGGAAGGCGTTGGTGTTCGACATCTTCGTGGAGGAGTAGCACCCCACCGAGTGATGCGCCAGTTCGGTCTTCACCAGAACTTCCCCGTCGACGTCCACCCACTTGTACCACCGTCAGCTCACTTGTAAGTTACTGGTCCGCTAACATGTTCAATATTTTTAATTCTTTACTTTCCTCTTATATGTGTCTCGTTCTCTAGATGGACGCGGAAGGGGCAGTTGACTGGCACCGTTTGGGAGCCACGTCTCGAGCCGTGGGTGGTTCAGTGGGCCCATGCTTTGGAGGAGGTAGTTCAGGAGGCGAGGCCTTTCACCCTGGAGGCCTACGAGGAGTACCTTCGCTGGTACGTCCCCCGAACTCGGACGAGGGTGACGTACACACCGATTACGGTACCGAGCCACACACCGGAGTTGGCCGACACGTACCCGACCCACAGGGATCAGACTTGGTCGCTTGCGGTACGATATTTCTAACCTTGTTTACACTACAAGTGTTATTTACATTAAAATAATTATTAAATTTATAGTTTCATAGATAATTAGTTTCGTCAGTTTGATATTATAACTAAGTAACGAAATTTCTAACCTTCTTTACAATACTAGGTAAATAACGAGTCTAACATAACAGCTGTTGTTTATGTTGTAGGCGGACATAGGACAGAAGATTGCTGTTGAGTCGGGATCAACTCTACAGCGCCTGAGGCAGGGCATTCAGCTCACCTCCCAGGAGATCAGCTTTGCGATGAGGCGGATCTATGATGCCGCTTCTGACCTCGTGAAGCTCACTTCGTGCACGCCCTGTAGTCGGAACACGGATGCCGTCCCACACCCTTCGCAGTCGGGACCCTCTTCGCGTCCAGCACAGCCGCCTCCTCAGCAGACGACGTTCACGCACAGGATGGCACCGGGGCCTCCGCCTCGACCGACGTTCTCCGCACCAGGTACTAATACCGTTCGACTTTGTAAATTAATTCATTGCAATTTTGTTCGTCATCAAAACTATATTGATGTATTTCTTACTATTATTACTATATATTTGTGCACAGGTACACAGTACACATCGTGGACACAGGCCACTGATGTTGCAGGGCCGTCGTCATATGTACCATATATGGCGCCGATTGACTATGAGTACGCCGAGGAGGACGAGCGGAGGCACCGACGTTCTCCTACACCAGCGTTCGACTTCGACAGCTACTTTGCTCCGGTCCAGAACGAGCCCAATCTAGTTCCTGATTCACAGCTATCTGGAGCTCCTCCAGCGACACAGGTCTCGCAGGGCGGCTACGAGACACCACTCCCTCAGGGCCGTCCTACACGCCACGTCGTTCCTCCTGAGCCGCTGACGTACTCTGCCGATCACGTGAGGGCGGGACGCAGGGCAGCCAAGCCAGGCACACTTAGGGGTGTCGCCCCTAAGCGTGGTAGGATTTAGTGTTGTGTCACCTTCTGTCTGTAGCTCCTATAGATTCTATGTTATGTCATGCTACATGTTCATGTCCAGTATTAGTACTATATGTCTTATATTTTTGTCTTTCATGTCCCCTTAATTAATGCTCTCGGTGCATGCATCACAGCCTCGTCAAACTCCCATCAAAGGTCCCCGCTTTGCAAAACAGCCAAACAATTCCAGGAGCATCCAATGTCCCCATGCATGTATGTCTGCACAATGTGACGCTTTTGATGCATGCATCCGACTCCCATCAAAATAATGGACCTACATTATAGCCGGAATCTCTACTAGGGCCTCCCACTCGTGCTTTCAATTTCAGGAACCACTCCTACAAAACCTTATCCTCTACTCACTCTTTCATTCACAGCAACCTCTCTTGCATCACAGCGGCATCCACTCTTCTTCCACGCTTCAACAACACCATCCATGGCAGGACCATCTAGTGGAGGCTTTCCATGGACACCACAATACATCGAGAGAGCACTGGACGCAATCTGGCGTGCCGTGCGTGAACACCGGGATGATCCTTTCAGGGAGAACAATCTCGCACAAGCTGTCTCGAGGTTAAATGCAACAATCCCTACGACCTCACACACTATCGCGCCGCAACATCTCACCACAAATGACCTTAGGGCCCTCTTAGAAGATCAAAGGCAGTTGTATCATAGGGTTTGCGAGCTGGCAAACCACCCGTCAGTGTTAGGTTTCTCTAGCACTACATTCAAGATAATGATGCTCCCCGATCAATATGCCTCCCACATTCAGGTACACTCTATTTTTTTAATTTTTATGTTATCGGTTTCTATTTCTTTTGCTCATTCGACTGCTTCTCTTCTGTTAGGCATTTCCGGAAGACAAAGAATTGATCGACAACCCTATCCCAAACTTCTTCTATCTATTTATGTTCTTCGGTGGAGGTTGCATGCCAGGTTCACGTAGAAGGCGACATACCTCATCCAACCGTAGTGTTTCGGAGCCATCTAACACAACAACATCCCGTCGAAGAAACACTGCAAGAAGACGCGCTCCGGCAACGCGCGTGCAACCAAACGCCAACGACGATGAAGACGACGATTTCATGCCCATGCCACCTTCAAGACCTCCGCCTCCACTCGAAAACCCTGACGACGAGGCATTTAGTGAATCTATTTTGCGAGAACGACCCTCCAACAGCGACTTCTCAGCGCCACCTCGCTCACAGTCATCTTCCAACCCCTACAGTATGGACATTAACTTCAGTAATATGTCTCGGCGGTGGGATCGAACATTTCCGTAACATTAGGTGGCAAAAAATGAGTTGCATGTATTTATCATATGTACAAAATTTTCATTTCGTTTAATTGTATTTTATGAAATATTTGCAATCGAAACAGAAAAATTATGCAAAAAAAAAAATACGTTAGTCGCCCACCAAACGGGCGACTAGGTCCTGTCGCCTTCTGGTCGGGCGACTGGGACCCAATCGCCCGCTGGTAGGGCGACTGGACCCTGTCGCCTGCTGGATGGGCGACAGAGAGCCAGTCGCCTCCTGGTTGGGCGACTGGGCCCCGCTTACGTTTTTTTGATCAAGTCACCCTTTCAATGGGCGATTTATCCTAATCGCCCATTGAAGGGGCGATTGGGATGCTAGTTTTACAAATTTTCGAAACGGCATGTTATTTTTTTAAATTTATTTAAAAATAATGTTATTATTAAAAAAAAGCCTCAATTGGATGGTTTCGCGGAGCTGGGCTTGGCTCGTGTCGGCCCAGCGCGCGGCATCGCGCACTGAAACCCGTCGGTTCTCTTCCCCACATTTTTCGCGTGGAAAATGAGGCGGCTGGAGCCGACCAGCCAAGACGCCGCCCCATCCCCATCGGCGGCGGAAAGTCGGTGGGTTGCTGGACACCATGCGCTTTTGGCGGGATCGTGCGGGGCCGCGACTTCCAGAATTTCGGCAAGGCATGCGGCGCGGCCCGTTCTCAATGCCACCAGGTTCCGCCGCCACCTCGCCTGCATCTTCATAAGCGCATTGCATTTGTGAGATGATGATGTTCGATGCGCGTTCTAGGCTCCGGGTGGGGTGGCCGGGATGGACTGCCCAATGCGGCGTCGCCCGGCCAGTGCTGGTGGCTGGTGACGGTGAGGGCGCGCGTGCGCGTTAGTGCATCGGTTTCGTCGGCACGATTCGTTGTTTAATCGCCACTGGTGGTGATTTATAATGTCAACGTGGATGCAGGTGCAGCCGTGCAGAGCGTGCTGGTAATGGAAGCCTTTTCGTCGGTCCCAAACGTGCTCATACGCTTAATCTGGTTTGTGTCTCCCTTTGTCTGCTGCGTTCGCCGATCTGCGCTTGCTTAATTCCTTACCCATTTGGTGGAACGCGCAACTTTTGGTTTCCTTTTGATGCCCAACAACCCCACTTCGTGTTATTGCCATTATTGCACGGCCCAACGATTACAATACACAGTGTTAGGCTACTAGGAAGTAGGCACTATGTACCAATTCAAGAAAAGAACTATACATGATGTGGGCTTTATCTTGTTGGTGGCTGTCATTGATGTCCCCGACAAACTCCAAATCTTCTGATGTTTTGACCTTTTGGTCTTTAAATCGATCGAAGCTTGGGAAATGAAACATTTGGCAATTTACATCTGGGTGGTAGATGTTGATAGTAAAACTTGATTGTTCTCTGACAAAATCATGGTGCTAGATTACATAATTTTGGAATACTTCTGCAATGAAATCCTGTGTCGACCCAGCAAGAATCTTGGGCAGCGAATCAAGAATGGTGGTCGGGATGTCACGGTTGTGACTACCAAAGCTTGCTGAGTATATGTATATTTGTACCTATGGTTCTGTCCAAGTTGACTCCAGCTTATGAAGTGTCTTCTGAATTATAACGGACTTTGGTGGCTCACTCATGTCATGATTTCTTCTGTTCTACTGAAATACTAACATTACATGATTAACCGTAATGTTGTACAAATCCAGCCCACTGAACTATGACTAGAATAAGGGTGTTATTCAACACTCACCTTGCCACCAGAATGATAGCAAGTAGCTTCCGCATATGCACTATAACAAACTTATGGCTACTTGCTGTTATTGGTATTTCCTCAGTTCTGACTTGTAGCTTACTGTTTGCGCATTTGTCCTCGGTATACAATTTCATGAAGCGAAAATTATGGAATTTAAGTCATACTTCATTTTCCTTTTGGTCCACTGGGTATGCATAAAGTTGTTGATTTTAAATACTCCACAAGGTACTAATGCTTTTTTTTTTTCATGCATCCAAAAGACCTTGGACTTGTGATTGATTATGATGCTCAACAACTTTCTATTTATTGGTTGCATGTTTGAATTCTAAGACGGACTGAGTGATTTTATCACAAAGAGAAGGGATATCATACCCTTTTTTGGTTGCAACTTATGCTCCTTGGTTAGTAAATTGAAGAAGCTAGCAAATATCTCCATTTCACATTTCTTTTCTTTTTAGTTGGATCTTGTTGCATTTCATCCTAGCCTACCCCGATTTGCTTGGGACTAAAAGGGTTTGTTGTTGCTGTCGAAGGGTATGAATCATTTATCATATTAAGTGCTGTTGGGCTACTCTAGCCTCTGGCTTTTGACAGTTCTGGACTTCTGTTTTTCACTTTTTACTACTTTATGCGTATTATCTTGTTAACACAATTATTTGTGAAATTTGACAGCTTTTTTATCATTCTTGTCTTCTTGCAATTCTTTTGTCACAGTTCACGAAGAATTTTGATTTGTTTACTGTCGACTGAATTTACTTGGTAATTCTTATGGCAAAACTTCTCCATGTACTGGCAATTATTGTCAGCATAACTGGTCATTATGCTAACAAGAACACAAAATGTGACTTGTATTTAACCAGGCTCCACATCTTTTCCAGATAACGATTTTTAGTATCTGCTTACCAGCGCATATTGTGATTCAACACCACTTATCTATTAGCTTTTTGTGCAGAAGAAAATGCTTGCTTTATGTTTGATCCGAAATGATACAAAGAAGAAAGGATTGAGAATATCTGGACAGGGATAACTGGAAGTTAGGAATTGCTATTTTCTGTTTCTTGGATAATATTGTGCGGGCCACTGCAGTATCTTTCAGGGTGACACTATATCGTGATTTACTAGTGTGTTGTGTTGCCTCACCGAAGTGCTTTAAACATATCGATTTCAAACATCAGTGTTGAGAGCCCTTTAAAGTTATACGTGTTTTGCTGATACTCGAGCCTTTCTCTCTGCATGGAATCAGAAGGTTAGAGAGAGTTTCTGTGTAGCACGTCAGTTGCTACAATGGGAAATGATGTCAGATTTGATAGAAATGCCACAGTATAGTGCGAAGTGAGCCAATTGCAACAGGGTTCCTGTTTTTGTTTGACACTGTAGTATAGCTTGTATCTCTTTCATTCCGCTCCTTTGCATGACGCTTGTAGGTTTTGCTAAAGAAACTACAGGGATTGTTTCTCTTATGTGTGCTTCCGTCTGGAATCTTCCAATGTTGTGCTTTGCATACATCGGCCTAGCATCTTTGGATATCGTTTTTTTGTGGCTTCAGCTCTATCGAGCAAAGTGTTTGATTTTCTTTTTCCTTTTTGTTAATAATGTACTTATTCCTAATTATTTCTTATGATCCCTTGCAATAGGTTCAATTTAATGGGAACTTGTAACATTTTTGTCCCACAATGGTGATTCACTTATTTCTAGTAGGTCACTGAGCACCTATTGGTTTCTTGTGTGCTAGATGCAGCACACTTTTCTTCTTCTGTCACCAAAAAGAAGACATCACATAGTGGAAAGTCCCATCCAAATATTTTATATGTAGGCAGTTTGTGACCATATATACTTCTCTTTTGATGATTCGAGTGTGCAGAACCTTATACTGCTCCATGATTCTGCTTATGTTGCTAAATATTTTGACCAGATTATTGCTTTGTTCATAAAAATGATGCTAATTGTTTACCCAGGTACGCTTTTATTCCCCTGATACATCATGACTTTAGTTTTATTACCTTTGTTCACATCTATTGCTGTTGGATGTCAAAATCATGGGCCATTGCCTTTAATGTATACATCATGTCACGACCTCTAGCTACTAATAGAAGCTCAAGTGGTTCATAGATATTCATCACATGTTTAAGATTTTGATTGTGCTAAGTGTGATATGTGCAGCTTATGTTTTATGATTTTAGGATGGGGGCTAATTGGCACCTGTAGCTAAATTTTAAGAACATTAACAAGGTATTAATACTTTTTTTGTTATAAAAAAATTATGTCACTTATCTGTAACGAAAAATCTATTTCTGAATCCTGTACTCTGGCCTTTGTCAGTTAATTTTACTATCATGAACACTGAATCTGTTTACATCCTCAAAATATGATATCACCATTTTCCCCTTAGTGGTAATATGCTATGTATGTTAAATTTTATTCCTTTTATAATGTGGTCTTGTTTGCCACTTATGTATACCATTTTTGTAGAACCTGAACCACTATTACTAGCTATGGCGTTAGAATTTTCCCTTTGAAATTTTCACTTGAATGCTCAGATGTGTGCAACTCAAGGTCTTTTCCTTTTGTGTAATTGGTCATTCTAGCTAACTGAATCAGAAAGGTTGATTTTTGATAAATGCACTTGAAGTATGGTGCACCAAGACATAACATTTATATGGCTTGTGGAATCAAGAAAGAACGATCCATTGGGTTACTTTCCAAGGTATCTGTACTGTACAAAGTTTCAGTATAATATGTAATGTTTCAGATATTTATTCGTGTAATCTGAAATTATCAAGAATGCTGGACTTGCGTGCAACTTTCATCTGATTTCCTGCTTTTCTATGGCTGCCGCATGCATTTTGCATGGGCGTCTTCTCCTTTCCTTGCCTGAGATACATGTCGTTAGGTCCTCAGGCTATGATACTGATCTGTTTGGCAGAACAAATACATTGCATGGATCTACTTTGCTGTTCCATGTGGCTCCACCTGGTGCATTCTTTTGCTTTATTTTCGTCATCTTTTTTGGGAATAGACATCCACTCATTGTCACACGGCACTACCACTATGGGTATACGTAGTGGATTGCATGTCCAGAGCTCATGCATCACACCCTCCTCTTTAAAACCCAATGGCTATGTGCATCTTCTAGTCCAAGGCAACTAGAAGTTCCTGATGGAAAACAATAGTTCTCCTAAGTCTGGGACAGGCTTCTTGAAAACTTGCTTCAATGGAGTTAATGCTCTCTCAGGTTTGTAGTTTCTTCCATTATGTCTCTGTCTTGCTTAAGCATGAGATTGCGAAGAGTGATTCTTCAGCACTTTATTTATGGTTGCCGATGTTTCTGCTAACTCTATGTTTTCATTTTTTGCAGGAGTTGGAATATTATCAATTCCATATGCATTATCTCAAGGCGGATGGCTGAGCTTAGTTATCTTCTTAACCATAGCTATCATTTGTTTCTACACTGGGATTCTTCTACAGAGATGCATAGATTCGAGCTCACTTGTTAAGACCTATCCTGATATAGGTGAGCTAGCTTTTGGTCGGAAAGGAAGGATCATAGTAGCAATATTCTTGTACCTGGAGCTGTACCTAGTTGCTGTTGATTTCTTGATATTAGAAGGTGACAACTTGGAGAAGTTATTTCCAAATGCTAACTTTCATGTTGCTGGCCTCAAGATTGGAAGCAAGCAAGGGTTTGTGTTGATTTTCAGTCTGCTAGTTTTGCCAACAACATGGCTTCGGAGCTTGAACAAGCTTGCATATGTCGGTGTCGGTGGGGTCCTGGCTTCTGTCATTCTAATTGCATCTGTTCTGGGGATTGGAGCATTTGATGGTGTTGGTTTTCACGAGAAAGGTGTGCTTGTGAAGTGGTCTGGTGTTCCAACTGCTATGAGCTTATATGCGTTCTGTTTCAGTGGTCATGCTGTTTTCCCCATGATATACACTGGCATGAAAAACAGAAAGACTTTCCATACAGTAAGTAAAGCAAAAGTCCTTTCACTAATATATTATATTGATTTTATTGTGAAACCAGATAAATATTACAACAGAGTACTGTTTGTTGAAAACTACTAATCATCTCTCTGTCAAGAAAGGATATGTCGCACATGCAGACTATGCTCCATTTCTGGCGAACTGCAATTTGTCAAACATTCCAGTTTCATAAAAGCTGCTACGCTAAAAGACATCGTTGTTTCTATCTTTTATTACTTCAGGTGTTGCTCGTCTGCTTCGTGATCTGCACTCTTGGTTATGGGCTAATGGGTGCTATTGGATACTTAATGTACGGTGAATCGTTAAGGTCCCAAGTGACGCTCAATCTTCCATCAAAGAATATTGGCTCCAAAATCGCAATCTACACGACACTGATAAATCCGTTCACCAAGTTTGCTCTGCTGATCACTCCAATAGCCGAGGCAATTGAGGATAGTCTTCATGTTCAGAAGAACAGGACCGTCAGCGTCTTCATCAGGACTGCCTTGGTCGTCAGCACAACCATGGTGGCACTTGTTGTGCCGTTCTTTGCCTACGTTGTCGCGCTAACGGGATCATTCCTCAGCAGCACGGTCACGATGTTGCTACCCTGTGTTTGCTACCTGAAGATCATTAGTTCAAGGACTTCCAGGAAGCTGGGGTTGGAGCTAGTGGTTTGCTTGGGCATTATCATAATTGGGATGGGGGTTATTGTTATAGGTACATACAGTTCCTTGCAACAGATTGTTCATAGCTTTTAAATTAAGATCGCATCCAACAGATGTAAGTATGAAGAATCATACGCATAGCCTATAGCTAGTAAGATCACATCTGTAACCTGTACTCTCACTTTGTTGGTAATATAGCATATAAAATTAGTTTATCTCTAGTTGAGGATCCGTGCATGTCTAGGGAAGTGACGAACTGAAGATAGTAATAACTGATTATAAGTTATAGATACTATGCATAATATTCAGGAACATCTCAACCCGTTCGTCAGATCTGTCTATTTTATTCTTCAAATCAACATCTAAATAAAAAAAAAAGGTGGATGAAAGGTACTCTCCTTTTTTTTTTCTTGAAACTTGGACGCAAGATGCTGTTGGTGTAGATGAAACCTGAAAACATTGGGCTATCGTTCCTTTGGTGACCAGCAAAATCTAAAGGTTGAGAGCTCATTCTCTCCAAGTGCCGCCTCTGATCCGCCGGCAGGTCCTGCTGCAGAGGTCCAGCACACTCACCTGCGGTCCTTTGACCAGTGGGCAATGGTGCTCCAGCTGTAGTCGCCAACCGTGACTCCCCGTTGCCGGCTCGCAAGCACAAGATGGAGAAGGTAATAGAGAATCGACGTTCAAAAATTGAGATTGGAAGGATGAAGCCTAGGAGTATCGTTGATCCTGCATGCGAGGTTTGAGCCCTCGTGATGGCTTCCTTCTTGATCGAAGCTGGTGTGGCGAGGTTTTCTCCAATGGAACTTGCAGCAAGATACTGGAACTGGAAGTAGAGATGAGGAAGGTGTTACTACTGCTATTTTTTTGTGCTTATTTACATCAACGCTCGCCGACCCAGACAGAGCAAGGAGGTACCGGGACGAGTATACGATGCATGCAGTTAATTTATTGAGATTGGTAATGCGCAAAGAATATTCACGCCAGCACAACTGATTGAGTGAGAGATCTATTATATATATAATTGATTAAGAAAAGAAGACTCCACGTTCGCTTTCAGAGCCTATAAATTATCACGTTAATCAGAAAAAAATAAGAAGAAAAAAATTACCCACCGATACCATTATAAAACAATTAGACCAAAATACCCTCAACATGTTTTAAAACTACCCACCATTGTCATAATAAAAAATGAACCCCAAATATACTCCATTGTTTTCAAATTATCAATTTAACTGCGGCTTGGATCTAGCATGCCGGCAACTGAAACAGATGCATCTTCATTTCAAGCGAGCAGGCGCACACCAGGATGCGTACAACTGGTATCACAATCGTTGGCACGGCAGGGCAGCGCGGCGGCCATGCTGGCTTTGCTGCATTGCAAGGAGCGGGCGACCAACTACTGCAGCGCGGTCACCAGGGGAAAGCCTTGCTTTTGCTTGCTGGATGAGTTTTAGCCCCGTTTGGCATGGATTTTCTAAAAATTAGCTTCTTCGCAAAACAACTTTTCTAGAAAATAGCTTATAAAAAAAATAGCTTCTATGCAAGAAGCACTTTTCAAAATATTTGGCAAAGTAACTTCTCTTATGGATTCCAATACAAAGATGAGTAAAAAAGTCATGAGAAGTTATGTTTTTGTAGATTATGGATTTTAGTACAAATTGAGAAGTGCTTTTTAATGAGAGAAGCATAATCTGTTTAGTTTAAATCTTTTGGAAAGGTTCTCTAAAAATTTATAGCAGAAGCACTTCTAAAATCCTTATCAAACAAGGCCTAATCAGCGTCGAAGAAGTTTGCCATGGAGCAGAGGTATTCAGGCCTATAGCGTACGAGGCTAAGAGGTATGCATTTATGTGTTTATTCCACCGATTAAAGCTCGATATTTTAGTTTATGGCCAGTCCTCGAGCAATGGAGTTTGAGTCATGCAGCTCTGCCATTGATGTAGAATTCTCTCTTTAAAAGGAGCGTGACTTTCTGGAATAAGTGGACGGCTGCCTCATAATGATTGTTTTCATTCTTTAATGCTTGGACATTATCGTTATGTTTTCCATATTGTAAAAATGATATTATTACCATAATTGCCCCCAATAGATATATGCAAGTTTATAAATTACACACTATTGTTGTTACGAAAACAACCAGGTAAGGACATAATACTAACAAAAAACAAAGACAAGACGATAATAAATTAACGAGGTAGTTAACACTAGCCGTGTAAATACACGGGCCACTATACTAGTTTTCTTTTTGAACGAACTGGGAAAAATTAATTAATTAAAATAAATAAAATTAAGCCTAATTCGATGGAGAAGCAGTAACACAAAGAAACCACGTTATCTTTGCCGTAGAGGAGGGCTCATGCCCCCCTCCCCCGTACCGCAATGCTACACTCGACGCCGCGAGGCACTTGGCTGCGGCTCTAGTGTGCAGCATCGTGATCGGCAATTGAATCATTCATGTCGGATCCATCAAAGTACGTAGTAGTACTCTGTAGCAAGGCGCAATATTATTCCTTTAACTCAATGCCTTTAGCTAGCTGTTGTGTAGGAAGAAAGGGTGGCACAAGTGTGTTGTTGGTTGTGTCCTACTTATGATATGCCAACGAATCATGAACAAAAAAAAACTTGTGATGACACAATGTTTCATGATGGTTATGGTGATACTATGTTTCATGATAGTGTCAAGATTTCATCATTGGGAATGTTGTTGTTTTGCGCTAAAATCGAAATGGTGGCTGCCTGGCAGTGAGATGGTGCACAACAAGTCGCATTTGGTAGGATGGCATCAGTGAAATGGTTGTTGTCCAGGTGAGGTTTTAGAACGTGGGGGAGTAGAAGCTATGCAGTATGCCGTTGACAACGGCTTGGGAGAGGCGAAGCTTGGTGACCAAGCGATAGCGACCAAGCGAAAAGTTAGCGGCAATAAGAGTGGATTTCCTTCTTCCCAAGTGATTGCTTTCACTACGAGAAACCGGTTATTTGCCGGGTGCCCGCGGGTTTGCCGAGAGCAAATCGTCGGGCACTCGGCAAAGAGATGATTTGCCGAGAGCACCTCTCGGCAAAGATACGGCGCTCGGCGAGAGAGAGTGTGCCGAGAGGCAGCCATCGGCAAAAAAAAGCTCTCAGCTGTGTGGGCCCGGAACCCGTGTTTGCCAAGAGCCCTACGCGGACACTCGGCAAAAAGATATTTTTTTACCGAGTGTAATGGCGACAGCTCTCGGCAAACCAGACACTAGGCAAAAATTTTTGGCCTTTGCCGAGAGCCGCTCTCGGCAAAATAATATTCAATGAATTTTTTCATGAGGTAGATTTCTTCAAATCAAAAAGTTGTAAACTTCAAAGTTGTTTAAAATCAAGAGATCTACACTTTCTATTTTGGTCATTTATTCATTTGACAAAGTGACGATAAACTTGTTCAAAAACTACAAAGGTCCCGTGTAGTTCATCGAAACATGAAGAGGAACATTTAAAATTTGTGAACAATGTGGCTACAATTATATCGTATTAAAAAATGATCAAAATAAAAGTTGTAGGTCTTCATAAGTTACACATCTTCGCTGTTGAACACTTTTTTAATTACTATTAATTTTGTCAACGAAAAATACATTTGAATTTCTCAAAAGCAAATATTTGAATTTTTAAAGTTACCTCGGGTAGAGAAATAGTATAGATGTAAGTTGTAGCTCTCGATAAGTTGTAGGAGCTATGTAGTTGATAAGTTATACAACCTTTTTATTTTAAATCAAATTGTCAATGATAAATACGTTTAAATTTTGCAAATTTGAAAATTTGAATTTTGAAAATGATACCGGATGGAGAATTTATAAAAATAAAAGTGGTAGATATCGAAAAGTTATGGAACTTTGTAGTTGAACATTTTTGAATTTGAAATCAAAATGTGAACGAAAATTACGCTTGAAATGGATATTTTTAATAAAAGAAAATTTTGTTTGCCGAGAGCTACATCTCTTGCTCTCCGCAAATAATAATTCAATTAAAAAAAAAGAAAAGAATTTCTTTGCCGAGAGCTAGATCTCGGGCTCTCGGCAAAGTTTGGATCTTGGGGACTTAGCCGCGGCCGTCTTCTTCCTTCTTCGCCCTTATCCTTTTCTTCCTCGTGAACAGCTCGTGAACGCGCCGTCGCTTGCCACTCCGCCGTCGCCCGCCGCGCCCCCCCGCCACCGCGCCCGCCTGCCACCGTGCCCGCCCGCCACCGCGCCCCCCCCGCCACCGCGCCCGCCTGCTACCGTGCCCGCCCGCCACCGCGCCCGCCCTCCACTGCGCTCCCCTCGCCGCCTTCGCCCCCGCCGCGCCCGCCCGCCCGCCACCGAGCCGCCGACCCCATCGTCGCCCGCCGCGCCGCCTCCTGCCCCCGACCGCGGACCTCGCCGTCGCCCTCCGCGCCGTCTCCCACCCCCGACCGCGGACCGCCGCCACCGACGCCCACCCGCCGCCGTCTCCCGCCCCCAGCCCGGAGTCCCGTGCCACCGTCGACCCGCCCCCAGATCCGGCGTCCCGCGGCGCCCCTGCTCCGTCGTCCAGCGCCGCCCCCGACTCCGGCAGGCCAGCTCCGACCTCGGCGCCACCCCGACTCCTCTGTCCAGGTACGTGCCCTTCTCCCCCCTTCTCCC
Source organism: Eragrostis curvula (assembly GCA_007726485.1). Lineage (NCBI taxonomy): Eukaryota > Viridiplantae > Streptophyta > Magnoliopsida > Poales > Poaceae > Eragrostis > Eragrostis curvula. The sequence continues at coordinate 45,391,984 of CM017441.1, read as the reverse complement.
CCTCTGTTCATGTCTCTCTCTCAATCTTTGCTAGGTCAATTGAATTATGGAGGGAGAAATGCTATGTGCAAGTGAATTGCTTGCAAATATGAATTGCTAGGTCAATTGTGAAATGCTTGGAAATGAACATGTGGCTGGATTGAAATTTGGAACTAGAAAATGCTATGTGCAAGTGAATTGCTTGCAAATATGAATGGCTAGGTCAATTGAGATTTGAATATAGGTATATGAACATGTGGCTAGCTTGAAATTTGAAATTGAATGTGTCGTACCCCATTTCTGGAGCATGAGTGCTTACCGTATCAGTCCCTGGATCAGACGCTGATACATACACTTTACACAGAATGATATCACAGAGTCATCAGTTACATAAATATTACCGAGTCTCATACAAGCCTTCATACATAAAAGGTCTTACAACTTCTGGCCAAGGGCCATCTTATTACATCAAGCATCATGCTAGTGGGCTGCAAAGGCAGAACCACTTAAACACCACTACAGCGGAAGATAGAAACAGAGCCGACACAGGCATCTTGAGTGCGGACGGAACCCTACTCTTCATCACCATCCTCCTGATACTCAGGTTCCTCATCTGAATGATTAAAGCAAGGGTGAGTACATAAGGTACTGAGCAAGTCCTAACAGCAAGGGGTATAAGCATGCAAGGATATTATCAAAGGATAGGCTGAGGGTTTAGTGCTTGGACGGAAAGCCAGTTTTATGCAGGGGGTTGTTTGTAAAACAAAGCAGTTCGCAACCTACTAATCAAGATTATCATTGAGGATTAATGGGGTTGTTTGGCCCTGGGGGAGACAAAGTCCATCCCGCCAGTTCCCACATTTTAATGCTGGCAGGAAACCAGCTCACGGTTCCACACCGGAGTATTCCAAAAACACACCAAGGGATTAACTCACACCGTTATACTAATCATTGTGTGGCACAAGCTGTCGCATTGTCCAAAACCGTGGAACACGGCTATCATGATAGATTTTATACTCTGCAGAGGTTGTACACATTTCCCCACATGGTACACCAGTCCTCCCCATCGTCATAGGTTGGGCTGGCATACTAATGGTCCCGTACCTACTTGGTGTCACCGCGGCACCACCACGGAAATATTCCAACCAGGGGCGTCACAATATCATCATCATCATGTAGAAAGGCCTGAAAGAACACTATATGCCGGACCACGACGCTCACTGCTTCGGGTCTTCTCCTGGCTTCCGTCGCAATCTTCTGCCCTCCAGGTGGGTACCGGGTGAACACTATAGTAGGGTGTGGTTCCAAACCTCTCCCATTCAAGGCATGTGGTTGTACGAAGGGTGCTAGGCCAGGCGGCACACGAACCGGTCCTTATACGACCGGAGCAAGCATCTCCAATAGCTATCCTCAAAGGAGGACTCGCATCCCAGAGATAGCCCTTCCCACTGAGGACTACCTCGCTTGCCCCCGCCAAAGAAATATCCCCGCTATAGGTTGCACAATTAACACTAGTATATTACCATCCCACGTTTCATATTCACAAGCACTCCACCAATCACACACGCATTTGACGCAAAAACATGTATAGCAAGATTAATTAAGTACACATGGTAATAAGTCCTAAGCAGCATAGCATATCAACATATCATTAAAGAATTAATGACAGTGAATCTTAGGGCTAACAAGGCAGTAGATAAACAATTAACAAGGCATGGCAATCATCAACATAGGTTCAACTAGCATTTAAAGCATATTTAAATATCATGCACAGTTATTTCCAAAGCAGGCTCTATATAGGACTATTCGCAAACATAGGATCAACATGATCAAAGGGGTTAGAACTTGCCTTCACCAAAGTCTTCTTCTTCTAAGTCCTCGTAATCCGGATCCTCGTTTCCTTCCTCACAAGCTTGATCCTCTAATGAAGAGCAATTAAACGACGATCGAATTAATCTAACGATCAACCAATTAAGCTAACAAGCAATTAAATCCAAATAAAGATAAAACAGTGGGAAACAGTGGATGGCTCTGGTTCCAATAGATAGATCATGATATTTGATGAATTTTGGCGAAAGATTCATCAAATTTGGAGTTAAAATGAATAAGTTATGAATTTTGCAAGATTTTCAATGGAGGAAATAATAGGATTTAAGCCAAATTAATTAGCAGAAGGTAAATCCTAATTATCCAGAGGTAAGCAAGGGTTGCAAGATGATTAGAACATAATATACTATTTTCAGGAATTTTATGGAATTTTTCTGCTAAAGGAAAGGTGCCCGAAAAAGGTTCTGTGTGCAACTTGAGTGTGGATCTAGCATTAACAGAGCGCGCATGAGGCCGACAGGTGGGACCGCGGAGGCGGGTCCGCTGCGGGCCACTGTTTCGTGGACTAGGTCCACTGGCTCGGTGGACCGAGCGTGAGCGGGAGTTTGGTCCACGGTGCACCGGAGTCGTGCACCGGTGCTGACTGGGCAGCGGCGGCTGAGTCAGTGCGGGCCCAGATGCTGACGTGGCGCGCAACGTCAGACGGCGGCGCGGCACGGTCACAGTGTGCCGGAGCGGTGTGCGCGCGGCGGCGCGTCGCCGGGGAGCTCGCCGGCGGCGGCTAGAGGGCACCAAAGATGACGCGGGAAGCACCTACGTGACCTACGCGCGACGGCGAACCTCATGGCGGGTGGTGGTGACGTGGAGGGTGACTGTGGCGGCGCCGCGGGCTCACCGGAGTGTGGCGGCGCGACATTGCGCGGGGTGCGAGCGCGCGAGCGTGCGCGTAAGCTCGAGTTTGTGAGGTCGTGCAGGCGCGCGGGAGCATGAGGTGCACGACGCACACCTCGGCTTGGCCGGGGGTGGCCGGAAACCTCGCCGGCGACGAGGTCGCGTGGCGGCGCGTGTTGACGCGCGGTGCGAGCTTGGCTAGCAAGCTCTAGCGCAACAGGAAATGGCGTGGAAGGAAAAGGAGGGGGCCACGGTGCTCACCGTGGGCTCGATGAAGGCGGAAAGGGTCGGTGAGCGCTCCCCGTCTCCTCGCGGTGGTCGGAACCCTAGCCCGTCGCCATCTCCGCGCTCCGAGCTTCGGCTGCGGAAAGGAGCAACGGGATGGGGTTAGTCACGGCACGGCGAGGCCAGAGGAAGAAGAAAGGGGAGCCGGACCAACTAGTTCGCTGTCGGGGGCTCGCCGCGTTGGTCGCCGGAGTTAGGGACGACGGTGGGGAAAAATGAAATTGGAAGCTCTCTGTGGGGGAAATGGAGGAAGGGAGCCTGCGCGAGGGTGGGGAACGGCGTTGCGGTGCTCCGGGGTTTATAAAGGAGAGCCGGGGAGGAAGCTTCCTCGCAACGGCTCCTCACCGGAGTAATGGCGGCCTGGCGAGGGAGGACGGGGCACAGCGTACGATGGCGTGGCGTGGCGCTCCCAGCCAATACGGGTAAAGATGCCCTGTTCGCCGGCGAATGGGAGCGGAGAGGAGTTAAGGCGCGGCGCGCGCGTGCGCTGGCGTCCGCGCCATCGTACCACGGCGGCGGCGCACAGTTGCGCCCGGCGGTCCGAAGGAGGGAGACGACCGCGGGCCCCACTTGTCAGCGAGAGAGGGAAGGAAAGCGGGCTGCCATGGGCCGTCCTGGGCTGCACGGCGATGCTGGGCTGCGCGGTCCGTGCGGGAGAGAGGAAAGAAGCGGGGAACTGGGCCGTGGGGAAGGAATGGAAGAGTGCGGCCCGGTAGGAAAAAGAAATGTTTGAACATTTCTGTGAATTTGATTTGAGTCAAATTTGAATGGGAATTCAAATTTTGCAAAAGGACAAACACCAACCAAACATATAAATGAAATCAGGAAAAACCAAATATGCTTATGGTGAGGTTTGATGCATGGTTAAAATTCAAAGATTCAAATTTGGGGTGGATTTACCATACTATTTTGATTGCATTTGTTCTAATTCGAAAAAGTTTAAATTTTTAGTGGTTTTTATAGCATGGGAAAACACGGGTGTTACAGAATGCCCGATGTTAGCTATGGAATCAATTGTAGGTGAAATTGAAATTGAAAGTAATGTGGATGTTTGAATTTGACCAAGTGGTTGTTTCAATTCAATGTGGTTGCCGGCCATCGTGCCGTTGTTTAAATTCGATGTGGTTGTCGGCCACGTGCCGTTGTTTCAATTTGATTTCTTGCAGGTTTTGGGAATCTCTCCGTACAGGGGAGGTGCTGTCAAAATTTTGAATTAACAGCTTTATGTTTCATTCTTTGCAGGAGAGGAAGAGGCTTTTCCACCGTCTTTCACTCGGCACTTTGTAGACAGCAAGGTGAGACATAAAAGCCCCCCTTTTTCCATTCATGTTTGTAGGTAAAGCGTAACCTAGTTAGGCATCTCCCGTTCGAAATAGATACAGTTGGAGATATGCCCGATGGTTGCATATCTATGACCGTATCTGTTTCGAATTGTCCACGTATTTGGACAGCTCAAGGATGCGTAGATGGGGTTCGTTTCCATGGTTTACTCCGGTTTGAGACAGAGTTTCGACACCATCTCCCTGTTGTTCTCTGGATACACAATCTCCCTCCAGGACGTGTATTTGGAGAACAACGGGGAGGTGCTGCCGAAATTCTGTCTTGGACCGGAGTAAACCTTGGAAACGAACCTCATCTATGCATCCTCGGGTGGGATTAGGACCTATCTTCACCTAGTAGACAGTTGGAACATCGTGTAGATGCAAATGATTTTTATACTACTCGCATATATGTTAGAAGATGGCGGACCGTCAGTGGAAGTATACGGGCCGCTCAAGTCAGGGTGTGTTGACACGTGAATGGATTGACAAGACCGAAGCTTTCTTGGAACTAGCATTTGCCAAGGTTAAAAAGAAGAATGTCACTTGGTGTCCCTGCACCATTGTAACAACATGCGGCAAAAAACTAAGGTGGTCATGGGTCAACATGAGTACTCAATTCTTCTCAAATACGCTTAATTTGAACTTCTCATATTTATATACTTGATGATGTGTAGGTGCCTCCGGCGTGGTTGGCCACCCATTACGACACATGGGACTTTCTGGTGAGGAGGTGGTGCGACCCCGAGTGGTGGGAACAGACGCACAAGGCGGCCCGGGAGCGGCGTTTGAAGATGCCTGGGCCAGCACACCATCAAGGCAACCAAAGCCTTAGCAAATACGCGGCTAGATGGGTACGTGACTTCATTTCTTCATTATAACACTCTTCAAGTCAACATAATTTTTAATCATCTCTCTGTTTTCTTTGCAGTCGGCGGCACATGGTGGCCAGCCTTGCGGCCAGTTCAAGGCGTTTGCTTTGGCCCACAAGGGCAAGGCGAGCTCCGACGTCGACTTCAACCCGGAGGACCCCCCCCCCCCCCTCGGCGTACAGCAACGCCACCGTCCACAGTCGCATCAGTCAGTACACATCAGCGGCAAGGCAGATCCATGGGCAAGATTGGGACCCGAGCACCCATGACCTTGATGGAGAGCTCGTGATGAGGGTGGGTGGAGGCAAGAAGCATGGCCGGTACTGGATTGGCGACAGCACACTCGACACGGCCTCTACTCCGACCCTCTCGCAGATCCGAGCAAGGAGCACGGACTCAGCCCCGCCGATACGCCCATGGCCGACCGTGACACAGATCTAGATTGAGCAAGTCCAGGTTATTTCTGTTTCATTCGTCGTTCATTGATTTTGACATATGTTTGCTTTGCATTGTAACATTGGGATATCATATTGTAGGCGACGATAGAGGCGAAAATGGATGAGAAGTTGCGGGAAGAGCGGGAGAGGTATGAGACGATGATGAGGTCGATGTTAACGTACTTTCAAAGTACCGGGGTGCCGCCGCCGCCTCCAGACCTATTCCCGGGACTAGCCGGCGTTCCTCCTCCCGTTGGCGTTCCTCCTCTCGTCGGCGCTTCTCCAGCCGGCACTCCGGTGAGTCACTTGAGATACTTGGACTTTCATTTTTTTCCTCGCAATAGGATATCCAATGTCTTAGCTTCTATGAATCTTGTGTCACATGTAATCTTTTGATTTTGCAGAACCAATCCGAGGCATCCAACTTTCCGATCTCGCCTACAAGCCCTTGGGCGGGGTGGCCAACTCAATGAACTCGTAGTTGTATTTCTATTTCATGAACCTACTATCCCTAGCTTGCATTTCATGGACTTTTAGTTGTCGTTGTCGAGCACTTTGTATTTGAACTACATGGACACTTTGTATTTGAACTATGTGACACTCTCTATGTGGACTTGAGATGAATGTGATGTGGTTTAGTGTTTGTGGTCATTTTATATGCTTGTGATGGTGATGGTGATGATAAACATGTGTATCTGATGATGTTGATAATATATGTGTCGTTTATTTGTGATTGTGGTCCAAGTTGTAGCAAAAATAAACATTTTATTGCAACCTGGAACAATTATTTGCCGAGTGTCCAGGCAGGACACTCGGCAAAATAACCAACATTTGCCGAGTGCCTAGGTGTAGGCACTCGGCAAAGATTCAAAGGTTTGCCGAGTGCTGTGACGTCAGCACTCGGCAAAGCGCAAAGGGTTTGCCGAGTGCTGACGTCAGGGCACTCGGCAAACTCGGGCTGACGGCCGTGGGCCGTCAGCCCACCTTTATTTTGCCGAGGGTTGAATGGGCTCTCGGCAAAAGGTTTGCCAAGTGCCCGATATTTGACTCTCGGCAAACCCCTCTTCACCGACTGGAATTTGCTGAGTGTTACACTCGACAAATCTTTTGTCGAGAGCTTAAGGGGGTTTGCCGAGTGTGTCTTGCACTCGGCAAACCCCTTGTTTCCCGTAGTGTTTAGTTGTACATACCAACACAAAAAGGAGATATGAAAGAGTTGATACAACGCCATGCTGCATCTTGGCTTGTATTGGAGGCCGTAAGTGTGGCAATCACTCAAGAAAATCAGTCCAAAAGTTTCCACATATTTCAAAAATTACCAACCATTGCAGCTATATATTTGATCAAGGAACGGAGCCACCCCGTCTACTCTCAAGGGTAAGAAATCGCCACATTAATTGAAGAAAAAAAGGAAAACAAATGTCCAAAAAACACCCTCCACATATTGTAAAAATTATCCACCACTACCATTATGACCAAAATAGTTCAAAATGTCCTCATCATGTTTAAAAATTAGCAACCATTGCTATTATAAAAAATAGTACAAATTCCCTTCACATGTTTCAAAAAATCACACAACTACTAATATGCATGTGACCTTATAAATTACGTATTATTATCATCGTAAAATCAACTGTCTGGAGTCAATAGTGATATTAAAAGGGCAATGATCAGACAATAATAAATTAGTGATTCCCTCGACTAAGCAGTTTCCATTAGACCTTTGGTAACAGTTTAGTTTTTTTTTTAAGGTTAGGTAATAGTTTAGTTGTTCCCGGAAGAATTCAATCTTGGCAGAGGAAAAGAGAGGGGCGAAGCCTAACTTCCAATGCCCGGGGATGTTTTGAATGTAGATGTGGAGCTTACAGATCGGTTTACCACCACTGTGGTGCAGAATAAGGAACATAGGGTGGCTTATCAAGTGGACTGAAAGAATCGTAACACTAGCCACGTAAATACACAAGCCACTAAACTAGTTATTTGTTAAACACGACGACAACACATAGTTTTGAGGAAGGGTGTGTCTCGTTCTCAGGTGACTGATATTTTTCTAATCTCTATATGGATCTAACCATCTAGATCTTCACACTCTCAGCCACCTTTTTCCCCAAAAAAAAAACATATTAATTTTGTTTACAAAAAATGTTCTGTCAAATAATAAAAATGTTTCAGCTTAAATAAAAGTTTGTTCCAGCTTCTGTAACACAATGTTTCACGCATGTATTGTATTTTTAGAGAAAAAAAAATTGCGAATTTTATTTTTTAGAATTTGACCAAAAAATATGTTAGTCATCTAGGAATTAGATGTTCGAGCTTCAATCGTAAAATGTTCTGGTTCTCAGATGAAATGTTCCACGTATGTATTATGTTTGTTCTGAAAATTTGACAGAGAGATCTACAAAATCTCAGTCAAGAAGGAGCAAATCCTTTTGAGGAAACATGTCAAGGAGAAGTAGCCACGACCCATTAGAGTTCAAACACAAACTTATGTTGCTTTATTTATTATTCGGAAACGTCAGCCCGGATTGTGCTGTGAGTTCAAACACAAACGTTTGGCATCATCAGTCCTCGGCTCCGTGTCACTGAGAGCTTTTCCTTTTCTTTGTTTAGCCAGTAACATCAACTGGTTGGCACCCCTTGTCGATAGACACCTTCACTGCATCCACCACGACCTGCGTCTTCCGTGTGATGGCAGGCCACATCCCCTCAGGATCGGCGCCGGCGTCCCGGATGTTCCGCACAAGCCTCGCGAACTCCTGCACCATGAGCGCCTCCTGCGGCAGGTCCGTGGCAACTACGTGCTGGCTGGGCTGCGGGCCCCAGCCAATGGCGAGCTCCTTGACACCTAGCTTCGATGCCACGCTGAACGCCGCAGAGGTCTCTTCGTACGGGATGACGAAGTCAGTGAGACGGAGGGAGCCTTTCGTGCCCACCACCGTGACGTCCATGGCGGAGCTGGCGAGGAACGAGCAGGTGAAGGTGGCGACCTTGCCGTCCTCCCAGTGCATCGATGCGCCGCAGGCTAGGAGCACGCCGGCCTGGTTCTTGACAGGTTCGCGAAGTGCAGTCACGGTCTTTGGCAGCTCGTAGTCGACGGCCCACAAGGTCGCGCGGATGCAGTACCACCCGAGGTCGCCAAGCGCGCCCAGGGCGTCGAGGTCCGGCTTTACCCTGATATCGTTCTGTAGGAAGTCTTCGTGTGCGTGAAAGCTCAACATGCTATTTATCTGCAGCAAGAGAAGAGCAAATATGGTTCAACAAAATGGTTCATGCCTATTGCCTACATAGCTTATAGAGAACTGGCTTGCACAACTTAGGACAAAACAGGCCAACAATTACGGGCAAAACTAGCTTTCAGTGGCGGGCAAACTGGCCGCCACTAAAATTTGGCTCTTTTCTAGTGGTGGTCATCCGCCTGCCACTGCTAGCAATGAGGGGGGAAAAAGGAAAAACAAGATGGGTTGGCATACAAAGGACACGGTAGGTGCCCTGCACAAAACAAGCTTCAGGTTAGCGGCAAATGTCATTATGTCAGTATTCTGCTAACATTTACCGCTAACCTGAACTGACGATTTGTACCGTTTTAGAGGATATGGATTGGTTGTTACAATGGATCCTTTAGAAGTGTAAGTAATATGATTTTAAAAAAAATCATGTTACTTGATTAACCTTCCGTTCAAATTTAAGTCTACAGTTCATTTCATCATCACGATTTCTCCATGTAACCCAGGTGCCTACTCCGTACGTGTTAGTGGGATTTGCCCTTCAAATCTAAATCAAAATCCAGTACGAACATTAATTTTATAGGACTCACCATCCTGATGTCGCCGATGGCATCCTTGTCGGCGAGAACCTCCCGCATCCTGCCGGTCCGGAGGTTGTGCATCATCATAGTGGAGTCCATGAACTGCACGCTGGCCGCCTCACAGGCGGCGACGATGGCGTCGAGGTCGGCCGTGCAGAGCGCGGTGGGCTTCTCGAGGAGCACGTGCTTGCCACGGCCCGCCGCGGCGGTGGCCCAGCGCACATGGAGGCTGGTGGGGAGCGGGAGGTAGACGGCGTCGACGTCGGGGTCGTCGAGCAGGGCCTCGTACGATCCGTGGACGCGGACGCCGGCGTCCAGGCCGTTGTCGGCAGCGAAGCGGCGAGCCTTGGCCTCGGAGCGGCTGCCGACGGCTGCGACAGTCGCGCCGGGAGCTAGCTGGATGGCGCGCTCGAGCTTGCGCGCGATGCTGGCGCAGCCTAGGATGCCGAACCGCACAGGGCGTGGCTGCTCCGAGGCCGTGGACGACATGGCCAGCCGTTGGGGGTCCTTGGTGCGGGTGGTAGGGTGGGCTCTCTTTGAGTACGTGGTGTGCGCTGCAGGTACGTGTTCAAGATTATGGTCCTCCCAGTACTCCGGTCCACATGGTTTCGTCCGATTTTGGACACCGACCATTACGTGGAGGAAGACATCCCTCGGTTATTGCTAACAAAATTTAATCATTAATTACAGCTTTAGCAGCAAGCGAATGGACAGGAAATAACGTGACGCTAGAAGAAATCTATATTTTACTACCCTCAAGTATATTCATTGCTCACGTAATCCCCGTAAATCAAATTTTGATCTATTTTACTCTCTCAAACTATTTAGACTGGTTTAATTCGCTTACTTATGAAAATTTTCCTTTTTGTCTCATGGTTTCGTAGTTCGAGAGTGCACCGAGGATGTGGTCGTGGCACATCATGTCCACACGCATGGGGCCACTTGCGGCCTTGCCACCTCCTTGGTTAAGGCACTGTTCATTGAACCGAAGTTCTTTGAAAAGGATGTGTGTAACGCTAGTGGTGTTGAGGTCACCACACACTATATGTATCCGAGGTCAGCACATATTTTTGAATTAGTTTTTACTTAATGTTGAATTGACGATGAAACAGATTTGTGTAAATGTGGGTGAAATATTTTTTTTCTGAAAAATGGAATGCATATCAATAAGTTCTTTTTCAAATGTATAGAGAAAGATTGAAAATAAAACACATTGGTTATCTATAAGAAATAGTTGCTAGGGCCCAGGTAGCCCTTTTAAGGACATTAAGCCTATGCCAAAGGGACATGGGCCCAACCATACAAAGGAGGCCATCATTCATTTTATTTTACTTTTGCGACTGACCATCATTCATGTGGGCTAGTGAGGATGAAGACCAAAGCAAGTAAGAGACGTTACATGCCAACTTTGGAAGAGGCTAGGTGGGAATGGAGAATATGTCTAGCTCATATCATAGACTTCATATGTCTCTTAAAAAGCTATTAAAGACTTCATATATGCTTTTTATTAATATTATAATATACTTACATAGCTGGACCCATTAGGAGCAGCATTTTCTTTACAACAATAGATACATATAATATATGAATACACTTTTACTAATTTGAATTTATTTTGAAGAATCTAATATTTTTGTTTAACAACTCAACACATTCAATATAACATTTTAACATATTCACAAAAAAAAACCTGTTGAGCTAGTCTGTTTCCAAAACTTTAATCTTGCATTCTAAAATGTTTAGTAAGTTTTTCAAAATGTTAAATCTAGTACATTGGAGTTGTTGTTTTTCACAATATAAAATATATTGTTTAAAACATTGAGTGTGACGTTTTAAAATGTTAAAAAGTATTTTCAAAATGTTGAATAAAAAATTTAACATACCTAAAAATCAATCACACATTTGGGTTTTAGACATACTGCAGGAAAAGGAAAAAGAAAAGGAACAAAAAAGGAAAGTATATCATGGGCCACAATTTATGTTTATTTGGCCGATTAAGATGAAGTGAATTGCTGCATATCAGTAATATCGATCACAAGTCGTGTAGTGTATTGTGACATAGGATTTTTTATGTTTTAGAGAAAAGAGCGGGAGGTGAAAGAACAAAATATGTTGTTTTGCAAATGAAGCTGCAGTCTGAGAGGTAAAACTAAGAGCTATGAGTAGTTACATGCAAAACAGCATATTTTGTTCTTAAATTGATGTTGTTGTTGACTTTTTGAATTGCTATGAAACTACTCCATCACCCATGGACAAGCCGTCATTGCAATGCAACTCAATGCCATTCATTAGTTACATGCACAAATCAAGGAATTATATATTTATTACTATGAGACAACAAGAACATCCAATATAGGTGTTGTCTGTCAAATGGACTCATTATTTTGTGTAGTATATGTGACGATCTATATGTCGTTTCACTATGCCGAGTTCAGTGTCATATAGATAGCCTACATATAGAAAAAAACCCTTTTGTATACATGTGTAGATGGCTATCAAAGCCAAGCCCACTCCACAAAAAGTGATATTCACTACATTCTATGCTCTTCCATAATCTCAAGGTTTCAGACATGAATATAGTGTCAAACTAGTCACATAAATCTAAAGCAAAATTCAGATTTAATAAGTTCATGCATATAAATAAAAAAATGAACAAATATGCAACAAAACCTGAAAATAAAAGGAACATTTGTCCCGTTTTCCCCTCTGAAAATATTATATGTTTTAAGTTGATCTTTTGGATAATACTTAATCATATGATAATTGTAAGAAATTATCTACCATTTTCAACAATCTTTAAAGAAGAAACATATATGTTACCACCACTTCGCTCCGTGTACATTATTGTCTATCATATAAACTGCTCTATATATAGTTGTTTGAGGGTCAAATAAAAGTGTTGATATGCTTGTACAATCCTAACACATTTTATTTAGCAACACATTGAACATCACGCCTAATTCAATAACACTTTACAGTTCATAACATTAGTATAATGGTGAATGTACACGTATAGGATAAATACTTCAAGAAAAATTAATATCCTTCTTTCATATAGCCCATCTATCATAGGCTTATATTTAAGGAAAAAAGTCCATATTACTCCCCTCAAGTATAACCAAAGTACACATAACCCCCTAAACTATCTTTTGGTTCATTTAAACTAAGTCACTTGGTTCAATTCACCCCTTAATACAATTTGTCTTTTTTATTTCTCCATGCAAAAATTGAATTTTGATTTAAAATTTTGTATGGATGTAATGAATATCACAATGTATGTCAGAAAAATATATCATGAATTTTTCGTTGTCATTTTCAATATAATATTGTGTCTTAAAGATTACTTAATTATTAATATCTCAGCCCATCAAATTAATGATAAAAATTATTTATATTTTTATAATATGACTTACGATGTCTACTATCATCTCGCAAAATTTAAACCTAATGCCACACTTATGCATGGAGAAATAAAAAAGACAATTTGTTTTAGGGGGTAAATGAAACCAAATGACCTAGTTTAGGGGGTAAAAGGAACCAAAAAATAGTTTAGGGGGTTATGTAGACTTTGAATATACTTGAGAAAATTGACGGAAAAATACAAAAACAAAAGGAAAAAGTCCATATGACTTAGATGTTCACGAAACAAAGTTTATCGCATAGAGGATAGTATGATCTTGTTATACTTACTATCTACAAAGAATGGAACCTCATGTGGCATGGTTTTGATTGTATTTCCATAGAGCATTGTACTAGGGAGGCAAACCAGGTTGCACATGAATTGGCTAGGGTAGCTTTTCAAAACAAAATTTCTTGTAGTTGGATCGATGAAGCCCCTAGCTACATTTTGCAACACCTGGTAAACAATGTAACTTTTTTTTGTAATCAATAAAGTGTGCCAGGTGGCTTCCCTAAAAAAATACTTCAATTGTCCAACAGTTTTATTTGGGTTTTATTTCAAAAATAAATGGGCATTATCTTTCCTTTGGCTTCTCACTCAAAGCTTTATTCTCTGTAGCATCAATAAATATATTGACTTTCCATTCAATAAATAAATAACTATTGACTTGTTCGATGTAAAATGGTTGAATTCTTGGCGCATCTTACATCCATGATATGTTGATATTTAGCTTCAACCACATAATTTAGTCCGTAAATTTGTTATAATTAAGAAGAAAACCCGAGATAAGAGTGGCACATTTTTAAAAAGAGAGGAAATGGGCTTATTTGTGAGTCTATGCAATTGAGTCATCATTGGCCCAACCTTTAACTCCAAAAGAAAATTAATTAGATTCATAAATTATATAGACTAAAAACATGAAAGGAAGCTACATAATGAAACATAATGGTAGAATTACATGAATGGACACAATTAAATCAACATTTGACACAAATTTTGCTATCCATAGGTTCTAAATGGCTAGAACCAGGTGCATCTCAAGCTCTTAATCTATATCTAAACTTCAAAGTGATGCTATGGAGTATGATTGAGGTACTCTTGCATATCAAAAGAATGCACTCATCTATTTTTTTTTATTTGACACTGGACTAACCAGCATCAAATCTATCTAATATATATATTTGACCACGAAAAGAAGCCACCACGTTCTCTCTCAAAGGCGTAGAAATTACCACGTTAATTAGAGTGAAAAAGAAAGGAAAATTACCACCACGCTGCCATTATGAAAGAATTATAGTCTGAAATGTCCTCTACATGTTTTAGAATTTAACCACAATAGCCATTATGAAAATATGACTCATTGAGATACACTTCGTTTTTAGATAGATAAAACTGAAACAATCCCTTTGTTTCCGACACTATAATTAATCCATAAATGACACAACGCCTTAGCTGTGCTTTCTTGCCGCAGAACCCGATCGATGAGATTTGGAGAACAGAGCTATGTTCCATAAGCGGACGCTCAATAATTGATACAGGGATCGACAGTGCGAGGACGTCCTGGAGGGCTGAAGTGTGACATGACCCAGAATTACTGTAACCACCCAAAACCAATTCCAACGTAGACCATCTTTACTCTCCCGAGCCTGTGCAAACCAATGATAGGGAAGAACTCAAGACCAGTGGCGCAGCGCGCAAGCATGAATAATACGTTATCTAGAGAAAGCAGATACTCATCTAGCTCTGGACAGCATCGTAGAAGCACACAACGCTGCTCCAAGCCTACAAGACGATATATGTGAGGTGTTCCTGCCTTCCTGGACACGAGCCTTTGACATAAACAACACGGCGTCAGTGCTCATGTCCAACGTCCAACACCCACACACATCTGCAACTAAACTTGGCATAGACCAGATAAAGTTTGCATTGGCAGGAGTCTGAATACAGTTGAAAATACCCAGATTGAAGCAAGCATGGTGAGAAGACAATCTAACATGCACGCTCGGCAGATCTTGAACCGTTGGCATGAAAATGATCATATATATGCATGCATCTATATTATGTTGCCAGAAGCAAGTTAGTTTGAGCTAAAAATCTTCCTTCCCAAATTGTTTTATTACGCTTTTATAAGTATGAAAGATGCCAGCAGTCACATCATTCATGTTTAGAAGACAAATTAGTTTTTTTTTTGTGACTGGGAATGACAAATTAGTTGAAAGAGAGGAAGATGGGGAACAATTCTGCTATGGAGTTCAGTCACCAAAAAAAAAAAAAAAAAGATGAAGCGCCTAGGAAACATTACATCATCGTTTTACCTTTCTCTAGCTGCAGTGGTTTGATTTATTGATAGTCTCGGTCATAGAAACTTAGAACATATTTTAGTTAAATGTACAATTATTGTGTCTCACCATTAAGTTTTAATATTCTAGGATAAAATTAGAAGTAGTCAATTCTATAGATCTTTAAAAATAATAGGTATGCCTTAGATGCCATGGAGGCGAAAAAAATAAACATATAGAATTATTTTTTATGTTAATGACTAAAAATGTATGTTAATTGTGGAATTCCTGAATCAAGAAAGTTGAAGAATAAAAAAGAAGAAAATATTATAAATCATCTCGATATTCAAGATCAAGAACCATATTGAATTTCTTAAAATACAAAAGTATTCCAAAAAAATATAATTATTTGCTTGAGCAAGAAAAAAAGTTGTCCCTATGGCCATTGATTAAGGATTAACATTACGATTTATTTTATTGATCCAATGCATAATAAAAAATGCAAGAAAATTATCATGGTAAATTCTATATAAAAAGATTTTTTTCTATTAAATCAAGGCTAGGAGCGCAAATGTGCGGGTACCTTGACTAGTTCTACACTTCTGCAGAATGAAGGGAGTATATTACATCTTCACATAACTAATAAGTGGCCAAGTTTCATTCCTTCATGTGATTCGTGGACGACTTTACTCTTCCAGTCCATTCAACATGTGCTACACATATGCATGCATTCATAGACAAGTAGACTGTCCTGCTGCAAGTTTTTGTTACTATATGAAGTCAATTGCAAGTCGTTTACATTCACAGAGCTTGAGGGTACCCTTTTCATTTGTTTTCTTCCTGAAAGTTACGTGGTGTCGGCGTGCTATAGGAAATTGAATCCCGCTCCATTCTATGAATCCTTGGATACTGCGACGTAATTTCACTCCTCTTTGTATTGACTGATTCATACACGAAAATCAACATCCCAACTTGAGTTAATGCTCCAGATCTCTCGTTCGTCTCATGCATACTCCCAACCTTGATTATACATGTAACTCTCTACTACTACTCCACAATTATTCATAGTTTCTATTACTACCGACAATCCACCATTCAACGTGTGCCTGATTTTTTTTATAGGCAACGTGTGCCTGATTATTACTGACAATCTAGTACAATTGATCAAATCATCAACTGTAAGGGTAATTAATTGGCTCAGCGCTGTGTGATTACTTGCATTTCCCAAATTAGTAAGACTGAAATTCTCACAAAAAACAAATTGTTACGGCACTAGTCATCATGAAGACAAGAATATGATTATTGCAGTATAAAACGTTGGTCGTCTTCTGAATTGATTATAAGAAGGCAGAACGGATATTGGCATTTGTAGATTTACTGGGCATATATATCCTCTTCTGCTAACTTTACAAAATGGAAAAGAATATGTGAAGAACAGACCGGAAATGTCGACTACTAAGCATAGTAGATTGTGAATCAGCTGGTTGGTTCGCTTCTCGCTCAGGCTAGTTTTATTACTACTGAGAAATGACAATCCACAATTTCAACGTGTGCCTGACTATTACTGACAATCTGCAATTGATCAAATCATCAACTGTTACTGTTAGGGTAGTTAATAGGCTCAGCGCTGTGTGATTACTTGCTTGCACCCCTGGGGTGTGGTCAGCAGCCCCGCGTGGCCACGTACAGCAAGGACATGGAACCTCATTTCAAGGTCGAAGATTGCTGGACTCGATCGTCACATGAGCAGGTCCAACTTGGTCCCACCACTTGCTCCACATTTTGTGGGAATCCCAGCAGCTACCATCTTGTATTTTATACGGTCAACCAATATAAAAAATTGTATCACAACTTTAAATTTAGAGAGTGCTCGACTCTGCATGCATTCGGTTAGCCTATTTATAGACAATCTCGGCATTCTAAACCTCAGATACTCTACTTTCTTGGAAGTAAAGGCTCCGCTGAGACTCTGTGTGATAAGATACAGTCCAGAGCACCATGGACGCTAGGAGCACAGCTGGCACTGGTTTCCTCAAAACATCTTTCAATGGAATCAATGCTCTTTCAGGTTATCAGTTTACTAATTTACACCTTCTATCATCGATCTCAATTTTGTTCAAACATGATTCTGATGGATCTATTTCTCATATATAAATGTATTTCAGGTATAGGAATTCTGTCCATTCCGTATGCACTATCCCAGGGTGGATGGCTGAGCCTGATCATCTTCGTAGCCATAGCGATCATCTGCTGCTACACGGGGATCCTGCTGCAGAGGTGTGTCGACTCCAGCTCAAGAATCAAGAACTACACCGACATTGGCGCGGTTGCATTCGGCCGGAAGGGAAAGATCCTAGCGGCCACGTTCATGTACCTAGAGCTGTACCTGGCAGCGATCGACTTCTTGATCATGGAGGGCGACAACCTAGACAAGCTATTCCCCGGGGTGAGCTTTCGCATCCCCGGCCTCCTCACGATCACCGGCAAGCAAGGGTTCGTGCTCATTGCGAGCCTGGTCGTGCTCCCGACGACGTGGTTCCGCAGCTTGGGCAAGCTTGCCTATATCTCCCTCGGTGGAGTCCTGGCCTCTGCAGTTCTCGTCGCTGCCGTCCTGTGGGTCGGGGCGTTCGACGGCGTGGGCTTCCACGAGAGAGGCGAGCTCGTCAACTGGTCCGGGCTTCCGGCCGCTATGAGCCTGTACGCCTTCTGCTTCAGCAGCCACCCGGTCATCCCGAAGCTATACCTTGGCATGAGTGACCGGAAAATGTTCCCAAAAGTAGGCACTAATTTACTTTCCTATATATATATTTATACGCCAATGGTTAGTTACGGCATGTTCATATTCGATCGTTCTCGTTCGTTGGCATGCAGGTGTTGGTGCTGTGCTTCGTCGTCTCGGCCCTCGGTTACGGCATCACCGGCATTACTGGCTACCTGATGTACGGCGCGTCAACACGGTCGCAGGTGACGCTGAACCTGCCGCCGGGAAACCTGACGTCCAAGATCGCCATCTACACCACGCTGGTGAACCCGCTGACCAAGTACGCGCTGTTCGTCATCCCGGTCGCGGACGCCATCGAGGACGGCACCCGGGTCGCCGACAGCAGGCCGGTGTGCGTCGCCATCAGGACCGCGCTAGTTGTGGGCACCACCGTCGTCGCGCTCGCCGTGCCGCTGTTCGGATACGTCACCATGCTCACCGGTGCGCTCCTGTGCAGTTCGGTCATAATGCTGATGCCGTGCGTGTGCTACCTCAAGATCAGCTCCATGACGTCCAGAAAGGTAGGGTCGTTCGAGCGTGTGGTGTGCGTCGGTATTATCGGCCTTGCCGTAGGGATCGCTGCCGCGGGCACGTACATCTCACTGAAACATATTGTTCACACGCTGAAAAATTAAGCATGGATATTTGATCAGTCTGAGATATGATATTGACAACAGCAGTAAGACCAATTTTCAGCATAAACATTGTTCATCCTGATTTGTTGTCCTTTTCTTTGCCTTTTTGGACAATCCTACTCAGTTTTTCTTACTTAAAACAAAATTCAGGTTTTAATATGGAGGAACATGTACCCAAAATCCTTCTATATGCGCGGGCTCAGACGCAATTTAGCAAGTTGTTGCATGAGAGACAACCAGAACGTAGGGGTTGTGTGCCAAACTGACACATGATTTTGTGTAACACATGTGACGATCAATAATTAATTAATTAAAATCTCCAACAAAAAGAATTATTTTAGGTGAAATGAATAAATATAAACTTTGAATGATTAATAAAATATGTGCCCTATTAATCAATAATAATTGTATATAGAGACCAAGAAAAGCATCAAAGGAAGTTACATAATGAAATATAACGATAGAATCATGTGAATCGACACAATTAAATCAACACTTGACAACTTGCTAGAACCAGGTGCATCTCAAGATTTTTCTATATCTAAAGTTCAAAAAGAGCTCCCTCACAAAAAAAAAAAACCTTCAAAAAGAGCTAGGAACGAGATACTCTTGCACATCATAAGGATGTACTCATCTGTTTGTTTTTCATTTGACACTGGCTAGCTAGTTCAGTTTTGAACTAACCAGCGTCCAATATTACAGAATGAAGGGGTACATTACATCTTCACAAGAATAATAATGCCAATTAGTTTCATTCTTCATGTGATTCGCGGACGACTTTACTCTTCCAGTGCATTTCAACTTGCCTTTGCCTTCCTCCGCATATTCTCTTGCAATAACACGTGCATGGTGCATTGGGCGCTACACATATGCATGCATTCACAGACAAGGAGCCAGTCCTGCTGCAAGTTTTTGTTACTATATAAAGTCAATTGCAAGTCGTTCACACTAACAGAGCTTGTGGGTAGCCTTTTTCATTTGTTTTCTTCCTGAAAGAGTGTCTAGATGGTGTCGGCGTGCTATATATAGGAAATTAAAATCCGGCTCCATTCTATGAATCCCAAGATACTGCGACGTAATTTCGATACTCTTTGTATTGAACCGAGAACTAATACTGACGCATAAACAAAAATCTATCTCCCAACCTGAGTAAATACTCCAGATCTCACATTTGTCTCATGCGTACTCCCAACTTGATTGTACATGTGTAACTCTCTACTATACTCCACAATAAATGGACTCACCGGTGTGTGATTACTTGCATGGCGTCCCTGGGGTCATGTCAGCAGCCCCATGTACAAGAACATGGCACCACATTTCAAGGTCGAAGTGGATTTGCTGGAATTGTCACATGAGCAAGTCCCACTTGGTCCCACCACTTGCTCGACATTTGGTCTTACCGTACAATTTAATTAACTTCTACAAATGTCAAGTGCTTTGATCTCTCAGTTTATCATCTAATGATGCATTATATATTCCAAATTCGTACTACTGAATACTCACAAAAATAAATTGAGTCGGCACTAGTCATCATGAAGACAAGAATATGATTATTGCAGTATAAAAACGTTACTCGTCTTCTCAATTGATTATAAGAATGAATATTGGCATTTGTAGATTTTATGGGGAAAACTCTTGTTGGAAAAAGCCACGGGCGCTGACCAACAATCTTCACTATATGATGAAAATCTACAATTGCAGATGAATGACAATGAGTGACAGAGTCGTCGGTCGTCGTTCGTGGCTTTTTTTAGCAACGATTTTCCGCTTAAAATATGTGTCTCATTTCAATCTTTAAAATCCACAGTTTGACCTGGGCATTATTTAATTAATAGTAAAATTACTATTGTGCCCTTAAACTAATGTCCATTAGTTTTCCAAAACTAATAGCTATTATTTTGAACCGTAAAACTTCTCAAACTATATGGTGAAAATTCATGCTCGACGGTGAGTCTATTTAGGGTGTCCGCTATCTATTCCAACGGTTTCCTGTGATTATAGGTCACAGACTCTGAACAATATGTTTGAGTGAAACGTATGTGCCCCCCACAGCCATCCCCACCGCAAGAACGATCATGCCGACACACACACCCCGCTCGAACCCGAGCTTCCTATGTTGAAAATAATGTGAGCGTTTCACATTTTTCTTGGAATTTCAAATGCCGTTGAGATAGCCTGCGTGAAGGCTTGCATGCATGGGTCTCATAAAAGGCAGCATTATGCTGAAATATTCCTTTGTCTCATTCAAATCTCTTGATACCGCAGCTGACCAGGTGATGGTGCTTTCCAAAGAAACGTACACGGCCATCACGGAAATAATCATGGAATTATGAGCTGCGTTATTGCCGGTTTTACAACGTTCAATCAGAGGCCTTTATATGGCAGGGAGACGTCCCTGAAAGATTAGAACGTGAACCACATCTCGTCTTCCTCCTTGCCTTCTCCATTGCCATAGAGCTGCGCCATCGTCAGTTCCAAGCCGGCCGTGCTGCTCGTCGTGCAATGGCAGCTCGGCGAGCGGTGTATCTCCGAGCCCTTGTCGCTTGAGTCCCTGCACGGGGGCGGCATAGAGGTTTCTGGGCAGCGCACGGTGTGCGCGGCCGCTCGGTGTTCTTGTCCGTTCGTCTACAATCATCTCCCGACGTCCTCGGCAGTTCGTGTTTGATCGTCCACGAGAGTTCGTGACTGCTTCGACTACATCGACCTCTGTCCCTGTTGGTGGAGACCCTGCTCTGCATTTTTGTTGAAGCACTGCCGTAAGTCCTTTTGATTTCTTCCATAGCCTTTCTGTTGTTGAAAACTAGTGCCTTGCTTTGTCTAGTTACGTACAGGTCATATACGTACATGCAAGCATAAGTAGATTAATCATGTATGCCTTTTTCATCTTATCAGTCTGGGCACTTGAACGCATGATTAGTAGTGCTAGTTTTCTATTCAGTATAAGGCAACGAAGTGCTACCTTTCCTGTACATGATCTTGTTTACTTGGCTGCTGTAGTACTAGTCAATTGTCACATGCTAGTAAATTTGGCCTGGTTGTTTATTTTGATCATGCACCTGTTATTTAAAGGAATTAAATTAGTGACAAATTCTGCACTGAATCTAACAATCCAGAAACCTCTACGGCAATTTGTCATGGCTGCTCATGTTGCTGACCTCATGAAGCCCGAGAAGTTTGCTGGAGAAAACTTCAAGAGATGGCAGTCCAAGATCCGTCATTACTTGCTGTCCCAGAACCTGTGGTGGGTTATACCACAGGTGAGGCCGCTGACCTATCAGCAGCATATGGACATGGAGCTTGTGAATGACATGGCTCTGGGCGTCATCTTGTCGCTCTTGTCCGACCAGCTCTATGATGTGTACGCTTCCTATGCGAGCGCAGCAGAGCTGTGGGAGGCGCTGGACCGTAAGTATGCGGTCTCGGATGCAGGACGCTGGATTTATGTGGTTGAGCAGTACCACGATTTCCAGATGGTGGACAACCAGTCGGTTGTCAAGCAGGCTCATGATCTTACAGCGATCGTGGGTGAGATGGCTCAGTTCGGTGCCAATGTCAGTGCTAAGTTTGTTGTGGGTGGCATCATTGCCAAGCTTCCTCCGTCCTGGAGGAGCTTTGCCACTTCGCTGAAGCACAAACGGGGAGAGGATATGACGGTCGATGACCTGATCGCTCACCTAGACGTTGAAGAGAAGGCGCGTGCTAAAGACGCGCCTTATGTGGCACCTGAAGGACCATCTAATGCCAACCTGGTTCAGAAATCCAATGCAAAGGGCAAGGGCAAGAAAGTGTACCAGAATTCAAAGCCAAAGAATACAACCAATTTCAAGAAGAAGAAGAATAACATGGATGAAATTACCTGCTATGTGTGTGGCGAGCTTGGTCACAAGGCCAATAGATGCAAGCACAAGAAGGGTAATAAGAAGAATGTTCAGCTGGGGCAGAACACTGCCAACATGGTTGTTAGTGAGGCCGGAACTTCAGGGTATGATTCTGCTCCTGTTGTTCTTATGGCATGTCAATCTGTCGATTGGTGGGTTGACACCGGAGCTAACATTCATGTATGTGCTGACATTAACTTGTTTTCTTCTTATCAGGCTATCAGCGGTTCCTCCATCTTGATGGGGAACGGTTCCCGCGCTGCTGTACAAGGAACAGGGAAGGTTGACCTGAAACTCACTTCAGGAAAAACCATCACCTTGAAGAATGTTCAGCACGTACCTGCAATAAAGCGGAACCTGATCAGCGGCTCCCTCCTATGTCGGGATGGGTTTAGATTGGTTTTTGAGTCCAATAAATTAGTTATCTCTAAGTTTGGTTTGTTTATTGGAAAAGGCTATGAGTGTGGAGGTCTGTTTCGCACATCTTTACTGGATTCTTCAAATAATTTTGTTGGAAACACTCTCGGTGCTTTTAATTTAAACAATGAGGCTTCTGTTTGGCATTCCAGATTATGTCATGTTAATTTTGGTAGCATCTTACGCATGAGTAGCTTGAATTTGATTCCAAACTTTTCCATGGTCAAAGGTTCAAAGTGCCAAATTTGTGTGCAAGCAAAGCAACCCCGCAAACCTTTTAAGGCTGCTGAGGAGAGAAATTTGGCACCGTTAGAACTAATTCATTCAGATCTTTGTGAGATGAATGGAGTGTTGACAAAGGGAGGGAAAAGATATTTTCTAAGTTTTATTGACGATGCAACTAGATTTTGTTACCTGTACTTACTTAAAACTAAGGATGAAGCACTGAACTACTTCAAAATCTATAAAGCCGAGGTTGAGAATCAACTAGAAAGAAAAATCAAACGTCTAAGGTCCGATCGTGGTGGAGAGTATACATCTAATGAATTCTCTGAATTTTGCGCGGAACATGGAATAATCCATGAAGTGACACCTCCCTATGCACCTCAATCTAATGGTGTTGCCGAAAGGAAGAACCGCACGCTGACCGACTTGGTAAATGCCATGTTGGATAGTGCTGGTATGTCTAAGGCATGGTGGGGGGAGGCAATATTGACCGCGTGCTACGTCCTTAATCGAGTTCCCACTAAAAATAGTGAGGTGACTCCATATGAAGGATGGAAAGGGAGAAAGCCTACTCTCACATATTTGCGTTCATGGGGGTGCTTGGCCAAGGTCAATGTACCAATAACAAAGAAGCGCAAACTTGGACCGAAGACTGTTGATTGTGTTTTTCTAGGATATGCGCAAAATAGCACGGCTTTTAAATTTTTGGTAGTGAGATCCGATATGCCGGATGTACCGGTAAATATGGTGACGGAATCTCGTGATGCTACATTTTTTGAGAACATTTTTCCTATGAAGAATACAGGGACATCATCTAGTACTTCATATATTAATCCAACACCTGAACCTACTATTCCAATTGAGCATTGTAAAACCATGCATGAGGAGGATGACAATGTTATGGCTCCAAGAAGGAGTAAGAGACCAAGGATTGAAAAATCCTTTGGTGACGATTTCATTGTCTACCTCGTGGATGACATGCCAAGATCCATTTCAGAGGCATACGCATCTCCTGATGCGGAGTACTGGAAGGATGCAATACGTAGTGAAATGGATTCTATCATCGCCAATGGAACTTGGGAGATCATTGATCGTCCATATGGTTGTAAACCTGTTGGATGTAAGTGGGTCTTCAAGAAAAAGCTTAGGCCTGATGGTACGATAGAAAAGTACAAAGCACGGCTTGTGGCTAAGGGTTATACCCAAAAGGAAGGCGAAGATTTCTTCGACACTTATTCACCAGTTGCTAGATTAACTACTATCCGTGTGCTTTTGTCATTGGCTGCCTCATATGGTTTCCTTGTCCATCAAATGGATGTAAAGACGGCTTTCCTAAATGGAGAGCTAGATGAGGAAATTTATATGGAGCAACCCGATGGTTTTGTGGCACCCGGACAGGAAGGCAAGGTGTGTAAGTTGCTGAAATCTTTGTATGGCCTAAAGCAAGCACCAAAGCAGTGGCATGAGAAATTTGATAGAACATTGACATCCGCCGGCTTTGTGGTAAATGAAGCCGACAAGTGTGTATACTACAGATTTGGTGGGGGTGAAGGAGTAATTTTGTGCTTATATGTTGACGACATACTTATTTTCGGGACAAATATTTCTGTGATAAACGAATTAAAATCATTTCTGTCCCAAAGTTTTGACATGAAGGATTTGGGAGAGGCTAATGTTATTTTAAATATAAAACTGATCAAGGGTGAGAATGGGATTACACTTTCACAATCTCATTACGTGGAGAAAGTCCTAACCAGATTTGGTTTCATGGACTGCAAAATTGCTCCCACGCCCTATGACCCGAGTCGTAAGCTTAAAAAGCATCAGGGACAAGGGAAGAATCAGTTAAGATATTCTCAAATCATCGGTTCTCTTATGTATCTTGCAAGTGCTACAAGGCCTGACATCTCATATGCAATTAGCAAATTGAGTCGGTTCACTTCGAACCCGGGAGATGATCATTGGCAAGCACTTGAGCGTGTACTAAGATACTTGAGAGGCACCATGTCGAATGGCATTCACTATACCGGGTACCCTGCTGTACTTGAAGGGTATAGTGACTCTAATTGGATCTCGGACGCTGACGAGATCAAGGCCACAAGTGGCTATTTATTTACTCTTGGTGGTGCTGCAGTCTCATGGAGATCGTCAAAACAGACTATTTTGACAAGATCCACAATGGAGGCTGAACTTGTAGCACTTGACACGGCCACTGTTGAGGCGGAGTGGTTGCGTGAACTCTTGATGGACTTACCGATAGGTGAAAAACCTATTCCGGCGATCCTTATGTACTGCGATAACCAAACAGTTCTTATAAAGGTGAAGAGTACAAAGGATAATATGAAGTCCTCAAGACATGTGAAAAGGCGCCTAAAATCCGTTAGAAACTTGAGAAACTCCGGAGTAATTGCTGTGGACTATATCCAAACAGCAAAGAATCTAGCGGATCCCTTTACGAAGGGTTTATCACGAAATGTGATTGAAAGAGCATCAAGGGAAATGGGATTGAGACCCGTGTGAGTTGCACCACAGTGGCAACCCGTCCTACATGAACGGAGATCCCGTGAAGTAGGTAATGGGTAGAAACAAACTGTTGGTGTAGCGGGAGAGTACAAATTTTCTAACCATTTCCATTGAAGATGCAGTACTCTCACACTGTATGGTAGGCTGACTTTTGTCTTAATGTGCTCTAAAGTCTTGTTTATAAGATGAGGTGCCGTCCTACAGGGTACACTCGAAAGAGAACACCTATATGAGCCTGGCTGTGTGGTCGCAGCCCGTGAGATGTGGGTATTCTCTAATAAGCTCATGAATAGATACGGGAGCATGACCGTCAAAGCTCCAACCTGAGGCTTGGTTCCTGGTGGCCTAGTATTAGTAAAGATATTGAGAGAAACTTTCCCACAGAAAGCTAGCAATTCAAGGTTCGTCCATTGCAAAGCCGTGGGTAAGTGGAACTTGATGTTCTAGATGGTATAGTTCAACCCGAATGGGACTTCCATCGAAAAGCTAATATATAAACAGCTATGTGGCACTTCATTCCTTTGTTCCTTTTGATTGAGAGACACGGCTTTGAAATTGGTGGGGATTGTTGAAAATAATGTGAGCGTTTCACATTTTTCTTGGAATTTCAAATGCCGTTGAGATAGCCTGCGTGAAGGCTTGCATGCATGGGTCTCATAAAAGGCAGCATTATGCTGAAATATTCCTTTGTCTCATTCAAATCTCTTGATACCGCAGCTGACCAGGTGATGGTGCTTTCCAAAGAAACGTACACGGCCATCACGGAAATAATCATGGAATTATGAGCTGCGTTATTGCCGGTTTTACAACGTTCAATCAGAGGCCTTTATATGGCAGGGAGACGTCCCTGAAAGATTAGAACGTGAACCACATCTCGTCTTCCTCCTTGCCTTCTCCATTGCCATAGAGCTGCGCCATCGTCAGTTCCAAGCCGGCCGTGCTGCTCGTCGTGCAACGGCAGCTCGGCGAGCGGTGTATCTCCGAGCCCTTGTCGCTTGAGTCCCTGCACGGGGGCGGCATAGAGGTTTCTGGGCAGCGCACGGTGTGCGCGGCCGCTCGGTGTTCTTGTCCGTTCGTCTACAATCATCTCCCGACGTCCTCGGCAGTTCGTGTTTGATCGTCCACGAGAGTTCGTGACTGCTTCGACTACATCGACCTCTGTCCCTGTTGGTGGAGACCCTGCTCTGCATTTTTGTTGAAGCACTGCCGTAAGTCCTTTTGATTTCTTCCATAGCCTTTCTGTTGTTGAAAACTAGTGCCTTGCTTTGTCTAGTTACGTACAGGTCATATACGTACATGCAAGCATAAGTAGATTAATCATGTATGCCTTTTTCATCTTATCAGTCTGGGCACTTGAACGCATGATTAGTAGTGCTAGTTTTCTATTCAGTATAAGGCAACGAAGTGCTACCTTTCCTGTACATGATCTTGTTTACTTGGCTGCTGTAGTACTAGTCAATTGTCACATGCTAGTAAATTTGGCCTGGTTGTTTATTTTGATCATGCACCTGTTATTTAAAGGAATTAAATTAGTGACAAATTCTGCACTGAATCTAACATCCTAGTGGTCATGGAGCTGATCTTGAGGTAGAACACGCACGGCATCAGGATGGCGACGGAGCCGCACGTGAGTGCGCCGATAAGCATGGTGACATAGCTGAACAGCGGCACGGCGAGCGCGACCATGGTAGTGCCGACAACCAGTGTGGTTCGGATGGCAACGCTCACCGGCCTGTTGTTGGCGACCCGGAGGCCGTCCTCAATGGCGTCCGCGATCGGGAAGATATACAGCGCGTACTTGGTCAGCGGGTTCACCAGCGTGGTGTAGATGGCGATCTTGGACCTCAGGTTGCCCGAGGGCAGGTTGAGCGTCACCTGGGACTGCGTTGACGCACCGTACATCAGGTAGCCGGCGACGCCGGCAACGCCGTAGCCTAGAACGGATATGCCGAAGCAAAGCACCAACACCTGCATATATATAAACGATGAGCGAGGACGAACATGCATGCTCGGAAGATTATTAATTGGAATATGAGATATATATACATGCGAATACGTACTTTTGGGAACATTTTCCGGTCTTTCATGCCGATGTATAGCTTGACAACGACCGGGTGGCTGCTGAAACAGAAGGCGTACAAGCTCATTGCTGCCGGAAGCCCGGACCAGTTGACGAGCACGCCCCTCTCGTGAAATCCGACGCCGTCAAACGCCCCGATCCACAGTACGGCGGCGACGAGGACGGCGGAGGCCAGAACGCCGCCGAGGGAGACGTAGGCCAGCTTGCCCAGGCTCCGGAGCCACGTTACAGGGAGAACAACGAGGCTCGCAATGAGCACGAACGCTTGCTTGCCGGTGATGGTGAGGTGGCCAGCGAAGCGGAAGCTCTTCCCCGGGAAGAGCTTGTCGAGGTTGTCGCCCTCTATGATCAGGAAGTCGATCACGCACAGGTACAGCTCCAAATAAATGATCGTAGCTGTGATGATCTTGCCCTTCCGTCCGAACGCTACCTCACCGATGTCCGGGTAGCTTTGGACTCGTGAGCTGGCGTCGACGCATCTATGCAGCAGGATGGCGGTATAGCAGTTGACCATCGCTATGGCTACGAAGATGGCCAGGCTTAGCCATCCGCCCTGCAACAGTGCATAAGGAACGGATAGTATTCCGATCCCTGAAAAAATTAATTGCAGAAATTATTTATGCATGAAGAAAATATATTAACAACATATATATTGATGCTTTATAGTTAAGAAAAGTGTCGGTGTTCCTTAAGGCGCCGCTTGATCAATCTCAAACGCCTAGCAGGCCACAAGGTACACTGCTAGAGACATCCTTTGATGAACTCTAAAACTCTCTTGAAACACCGTCAACCAAATTAAGCAGACATGCCTGGAAATTTAGAGAGAATGACAGTAACCTGAAAGAGCATTGATTCCATTGAAAGAAGTTTTGAGGAAACCAGTGCCGCATCCAGGATGGGTAGCACTAGTGTCCATTATTTCGACTCTCCTATACACTGCCACTACACAGATAATGCCTTTACTTCGCGCCAAAAAAGGAAATGGGATTTGCGGGGGGTGAGGGTACTTTTGAGCTTGCTTAAAGGTTTAGAATGCCCTCTGCTGAGAGACTGAGAACGTGCTCTATAAATAGCCTACTGGCATGCAGGTCACTCTCTAGTCTCACATATTTGGAGAGAAGCATACCAACCAGCTGATTCACAATCTATAATATGCTTAGTCGCTGACATTTTCGGTCTATTCTTCACATTTTGCTTTCCATTTTGTTAAGTTGGCAGAAGAGGATGTATGTCCAATAAATCTAGAAATGCCAATATGCGTTCTTCTAGTTAATTCAGAAGATGAGTAATGTTTTATACTGCGATAATCACATATTCTTGTCTTCATGATGACAGTGCTGTCTCAGTTTATTTTTTGTGACAATTTAAGTCTTACGAATTTGAGAAATGCATCATATTAGATCATATACTAAGTAATCAAAGCACTTGACAATTGACATTGTAGAAGTTAAATTGTACTACGTTAAGACGTGGTGGGACCAAGTGGGAATTGCTCGTGTGACGAGCCCATTAATTACCCTTGCAATTAATTAAGCACACGTTGATGATTTGATCAATTGTGGATTGTCAGTAATAATTAGGGGCACGCGGAAACATACTAGTGGATTGTCAGTAGCAATTAAAACTATGAATGATTGTGGAGTACAGTAGTAGTAGATAGTTACATGTACAATCAAGTTGGGAGTATGCTTGAGACGAATGTGAGATCTGGAGTGTTTACTCAAGTTGGGATGTTGATTTTCGTGTATGACTCAGTACTAAAGTCAACGAAATTACGTTGCATTATCCTAGGATTCATAGAATGGAGCCGGATTTCAATTTCCTATAGCACGTCGACACCACCTAAAATACTCCTTCCATCCATACTATATTTAACTTCACTTAAGCAAAACAGATAATTCCAAAAAAAAGATTTTCACTTAACACCTCGGAGCTAGTGTTAGCATCAACAACCCTTGGAATAACGTGTGGTGATTAATGCTGCAGTCCTTTCCCATGCCCCTTTCGCATGCACAAGTATTCCGCATGCCCATTCTGCATGCAAAGCCTGGGGCAACGAACAGACTCAGCGTTGGCTTCCATACATATTGATTTTGCGCATGGATTTTGCTAATAACAGACTTCTTGGTACCCTCAAGAAAACAAATGAAGAGGGTACCCTCAAGCTCTGTGAATGTAAACGACTTGCAATTGACTTAATACAGTAAAATAAAAACTTGCAGCGGTATTGGCTACTTGTTTGTGAATGCATGCACGTGTAGTGCCCAATGCACCATGCACGTGTTGCAAGAATATGCGAGTTACTATCACTACAATAGGTAGCAAATGAATCACAGATAAGAGCAAGTATTATGATGCCCAGTCAGCCGGCTACAAGCTGCTCCACATCATCAAAATCTGAGTTGGAGGAGAGAGAAGGCAGGAAAAAGAAGCGAGCGAGCGTTTCACGACTCGCCGGACGGAAGCGGGCTAAACACTACGCTCGAGGCAGTGCCAGTCTTTCAGCCAGTAACCGAGTTGCTATCTGTGCGAAGCATCAACTATTAAAAAATTCAAAACAGCAGCCGGTATATAGCCAACCCACAGTGCCACAGACGGTTGCCGTCTGTAACTGTCTTGATTGTCGCACACAAACATCAAAATAGACAGCTTGTGCAGTGAGTTGTTTATTAATTTGTCTATATACAATTTAATTCATGCATGAGTCTACAAACACAAGAAGATCAAGTGTGGATTTGATTTTATACATCATATTGTTTCTTGTTCAATAGAATTCACCAATCAATTCAATGAATTTGTTCGTGGGTGCTTGAGTTTAAAAAGACATTCAATATTTCAAGTTGTAGCTCATGCCGTTCGTTCTTATCCTTGCAAATTCATTCTGTCGTAGCCCTAGTTTCCAGATATTCCGAACCCTATTTTAAGACTTTTCCGAAGACTTGTTTTGCACGGCATGGTGTACGGGAAGGTTACGATCTCCTTGATAGATTCGGAGAAGGAACATTGTAGTTTAGGAAGGACTCTAATAGGCGGTAACTAGCCTATAAATACTCATGTAACCCCTACGGGGAAATCTATCTGGTACCTTGCGAGACCCTAACGCAAAGGCTGCAACATTATACAAGATCGCACTGGACGTAGGGTTTTTATCGTTCGGGAGGCCTGAACCAGTATAAACCCTCTGCGTGTTCTTAGATTGATCTCGCTAACCACGTTGCTCCGACGATCCAAATATCTGCCGAACACCCCGTTCAATCGGGTGACGACAGAGGCGCGCCAGGTGGGGGGGGGGGGGGGGGGGGCAGCGTCAAGATTCCGTCAAGAGCATCAGATGGGATCTGCGAACAACATGAAGTTTCCCGCCGGCGCCGAGTTCCGCTTCGGATCTTTGGCCTTCGTCGCCGACGGGAACGGAGATCTTCAGCAAGTCAACCCGCCAGAGGCGCAAGAGGCGCTTCTGGCGGAATTGGTGGTCTCGATCAACCTCAACAATGGAGCCGCCTAGGAAAAGCAAGAGACGATGTCTTTGGGAGCGCATATGCCGTTCGGGTTCATGAACTCGGCGGGTACGTTCCGGGAGGCTGCGACAGGGGTATGGGGCTCTCCTTCGGGAACCCTACCGGAGGCGGAATCCTCTTCGGATCCGATCTCTGGCTCTGCCCTAGAAGCGCAAGTCGTCCATGCAATACTGGAAGGACGTTACTTTCCGGGCTTCGGGATCGGGAGCCCAAACAGTGATGATGAATCATGGAACAGTGAAGACTGCCCCGAAGTTGGAGGCGATTCCGAAGATGAAGGCATCGATCCCGCTCGCCAAGTATACATGGCCGGGCAGGCTTCGGAGGCGTCCTCCAGCAGCGTACCCACCATCAGATCTATCAGATCTCAATCTCAAGCTCCGTCCAACGTCACGCCGCGCAACCTTGGTCCAGAGTTTGATGCCATCCGGCTTCAGACAGTGCTGGAGTCGCTGAACCGGCTGGCTCCCGATGGTTCTTCCTTGGCCCCATTGGTACAACAAGTCGCCGAGATCGTGGGTCGCATCAATACGACGCCACCCGCGAACAATGAAGTCGCTCCAGCAGCTCCTGTCACCAACCTCCAAGGAAGGCTCGGACCAGTCAATAATCAAAGGCCTGCTGCATCTGAGCATGGGTCATCTTCTGATCGTCGAAGGCAACAAGGTCAACCCCTGGCGCCGTCTGATGCCCCCCACGTCTTAAATCGACAGCGTGGAGCTCCCTCCGTCCATCAGCGCCTGGGAGGACGACCTTCACAAGCACCAAGACAGCATTCTGAGTCCACAGGCACTCCTCGCCTGGCATCTGAAACTGGGCCACCTGCCTATCAAGCTATTGGTCCCTATCTCCGATCAGTGCGATGGCCCGAAAAGTTCAAGCCGAACATAGTGGAGAAGTATGATGGTAGCACCGATCCCGGGGAGTTCCTATCCATCTACTCCACGGTGTTCGATGCAGCTGGAGGTGATGAAAGGGTCAAGTGTTGCTATCTACCCACCGTCCTGACCGGTGCTGCGCGGACGTGGTTGATGAATCTGCCGCCCTATTCCTTTGATTCTTGGGTTGAGCTGACGAAGACCTTCAGAGGAAACTTCCAAGACTCCTACACTCGCCATGGCACGGTGGACCAACTGAAGAACATAAGGCAGAAGGCGGACGAGTCACTTCGCGACTATACGAAGCGCTTCTGCCAGATGAGGAACACCATCCCGAAGATCCATGACATGGAGGTCATCGGAGCCTACCGAGATGGGTGTTTAGATGTGAAGACCGTGGAAACGATCGCTGAAAAAGAGCCGACTACGGTCGCTGAGCTCTTCGACATTGCAGAATCTTGTGCTAAAGCGGCGGATGCCCGAGCTCGTCTCAATGATGGCAAGGGTAAAGGTCCGAAGAAGAAAGCGGATGATCATGAAGTCATGGCCGTCGAGCAGAAAGAAAGAGGGGAGGGTCGCTTTCTCCGAAAACGGGGTCGTGATCACGACCGCCCCGAAGGAGTTGAGAAGTGGTGCCCCATTCATAGGCGCACCTCCCACGACTTCGATGACTGCTACAAGTACAAGGAGATGGAGCGGAAACGCCTGGCAGAAGGGAAGATCAGGCTCCACAAAGAAGACCGGGGGAATCGCAGGAACGATGGTCCACATCGGGCTGAAAGGCAAGATCGTGATGATGATGAAGAGAGATACCCCGAAATCCACATGATCTTCGGGGGAAGTTCGGCCTTGACGTCCCGAACACAGTACAAGAAGATCTAGCGAGAGGTGATGTTGGCTGAGCCTTGCTCCAAGAAGCTAGAATGGTCGGATACTCCGATCACCTTTGGCACTGAAGATCACCCGAAGAGCCTGATAAGTGGTCCAGAACTGCCGTTCGTTGCCAAGATCATTGTACATCGAAACAAGATCGCGAAGACCCTGATCGACAATGGGAGTGGATTGAATCTACTGATGAAGAAGACCTTCCTGCGAATGGGTCTGCCGCTCACCATGCTTACTCCGGTTGAAGGATTGTTTCATGGGATAGTTCCTGGGGTGTCATCTCGACCCCTAGGGAAAGTTCACCTGGAGGTGACTGTGGGGCCCAAGGAAAACAGGAGGTCGGAGGTCCTTACCTTCGAAGTGGCTGATTTCGACTCTGCCTACAACTGCATCCTAGGCAAGCCTTTCCTGTTCAAGTTCATGGCGGCAGCGCACTTCGCGTATGCCCAGCTGAAGATTCCTGGCCCAAACGGTGTGATCACCATTAGTGCGGACCAATCGGAGGCGGTGAAGTGCGACCTTGATGCTCTCGTGCTGGCTGGACATTTCAAGGACGAGTCCCCGAAGAAGGAACCTCAAGCCAAAACCCAGAAGGGAGATACATCACAGACTCCGAAGGGCAAGGACAGACCTCCTCCGGCGGCCCCGAACAACCTAACCTTGGCGTTAGCTTTGACACCTAGCGGAGCCGCGAAGGAGGGCAACGTTGACAAGGAGGAGGATGGACTCAGTGACGCGGATCCCGCCAAGACGACGCACGTTGACGGGGGCCTCCCCGACAAATAGGAACTCGAGCTCGTGGCCTTCCTCTGGGAAAATATCGACGTGTTTGCATGGAAACTGTCTAATATGCACGGGATCCCCAGGGAGGTCATCGAGCACAAATTGGGGATCGATCCGGCTTTCAAACCGGTGAAGCAGAAGCAAAGGAGATATATTTTAGATAGCGCGATGCCATACATGAGGAAGTGACTAGGCTTCTTCAAGCCGGGTTCATTAGAACGGTCGACTATCCTGAATAGCTAGCCAATCCTGATGGTTCGTGGTGCATGTGCGTTGATTACACTAGCATGAATAAAGCTTGTCCGAAAGATGAGTACCCTCTTCCGAGGATAGATCAGATTGTAGACTCCACTTCTACTGGTGAATTATTGAGTTTTTTGGATGCTTACTCTGGGTATCACCAAATTAGTCTCAATGTTGATGATCAAGAGAAGACGGCGTTCATCACACCTTTCGGAATCTTTTGTTATGTAACCATGCCCTTCGGGCTGAAGAATGCAGGTTGCACATATCAAAAGTGTGTGAACCTTGTCTTCGAGGAGCAGATCGGGAAGAACATCGAAGCTTACATTGATGACATCGTCGTCAAGACTAAGAAGAAAGAGAATCTCCTCGATGATTTGAAGCAGACATTTGACAATCTGCACAAGTACAAGATGAAGCTTAACCCAAAGAAGTGTGTCTTCGGAGTTACTTGGGGCAAACTCCTGAGATACATGATCTCCGAACGTGGCATCGATGCTAATCCAGCTAAGATGGCGGCGATCGAGAAATTAAAGCCTCCCCAGACCAGAAGAGAAGTTCAGAAGCTGGCCAGTATGATGACGGCGCTGAACAGATTCATCTCGAGATCGGGAGAGAGAGGTATGCCGTTCCATGAGTTGAAAGCTTATCTCAAACAAATGCCTACCCTGATACCGCCACAGCCTGAGGAGCCGCTGCTCTTATATGTTGCTGCGACAGATGTTGTGGTCAGTGCAGCATTGACGGTGGAAAGAGAAGTTGAAGGCGAAACCAGACAACGCGCGGTGTACTTCGTCAGTGAGATTCTGAAAGACGCTCAGACGAGGTATCCGATGGTACAGAAGCTGCTCTACGCCGTCCTGATGACATCAAGAAAGTTGAAGCACTACTTCCTCTCTCACCCCATCAAAATAGTGTCGGATCGACCCTTGCAGGCTGTCTTGCATAGCAAGGATGCAGTGGGGCGAATCGCACAATGGGCTGTCGAGCTGGGGTAGTATGAGATTGAGTTCGTGCCACGAAGAGCTGTGAAGGGTCAAGCCTTAGCAGATTTCATTGCTGAGTGGACTGATGATGGAGGGGAAGAGCGAGTTGACCCTACTCATTGGGTCATGTACTTTGACGGCTCCTTCACCTTGAAGGGCGCCGGTGCAGGTGTGGTGTTTGTTTCACCCGAAGGAACATTCATGAAGTATGCGATCCAGTTGCTGTTTCAAGCTACGAACAACGTCGCAGAATATGAAGGCCTAGTCTCGGGTCTACGCATTGCAAGGTCACTT
Source organism: Eragrostis curvula (assembly GCA_007726485.1). Lineage (NCBI taxonomy): Eukaryota > Viridiplantae > Streptophyta > Magnoliopsida > Poales > Poaceae > Eragrostis > Eragrostis curvula. The sequence continues at coordinate 45,356,784 of CM017441.1, read as the reverse complement.
GGAATTGATCGGCTGCTTGTGAAAGGGGGTTCATAATTGGTCGCCAGACAAGTACAGAAGGAGTACCAATGCTCAGATCAGAAGATGGCTGACTATTTGGAGGAAGTTCGGAAGCTTGAGAAAGGGTTTGATGGATTCGAAGTGCGATATATACCACGCTTGGATAATCGGGATGCTGATCACTTGGCTTGGATTGCCTCGTCTCGATCTGCAGTCCCTGATGATGTGATTCTGGAGAAGCTCACGAAGCCTTCGGTGTCGAAAATTGCACCCGAAAAGGATGTGATGGTGATTGACTCGGGAGAAGGGCATGTTGAAGACTGGAGAGTTCCGATCATACAGTTCTTAGAAAACAACCCTATCCCGGATGATGATGCTGCTACGGAGCGTATTGCTCGGAAGACCAAGCTGTACGTGATGGCTGATGGAGTGTTGTACCGAAGAGCTCGTAATGGGATTCTGCTACGATGTGTATCCAAAGAAGAAGGAGTCAGGCTGCTGCATGATATGCATGGGGGGATTTGCGGCGCTCATACCGCCTACCGCTCCCTTGTAGGTAAAGCTTTTCGTCATGGGTTCTACTAGAATACGGCGAAGCAAGATGCGATCAACCTGGTCAAGACATGTGCCAACTGCCAGTTCTTCAGCAAGCAAAGCACGCGGCACGCTCAGGAATTGCACACCATACCCCTGTCTTGGCCGTTTGCCATCTGGGGTATCGATATTTTGGGACCTTTTCCGAAGGCCAAAGGAGGATACAAGTTTTTGTACGTGGCCATTGACACGTTCACGAAGTGGATTAAAGCGGAAGCGGTGACGCGCATCACCCAAGAGGCGTCGGTGAAGTTCATGAGAGGTTTGGTGACAAGGTTCGGAGTTCCGAAGAAGTTGATCTCCGACAATGAAAGGCAATTCGTGGGTAGTAAGTTTGAAAGATTCTGTGCCGATCATGGGATCATGCATCCCACCTCTTCGGTGGCACATGTGCAGACCAATGGAGCAGTTGAGAGAGCTAATGGCATCATCATGAGTGGAATGAAGACACGGGTGTTCGACAAGCTGTCTGCTAAGGGAAAGAATTGGATTGAAGAATTGCCAACCGTGTTGTGGTCTGCCCGAACATCAACAAGCCACGCGACGAGAGATACACCGTTCTATCTGGTGTATGGTGTTGATGCAGTGTTGCCACCTGAGGTACACCTGGGGGCTCATCGCATAACAAATTTCTATGAAGATGCATAGCCTGATGCTCGAGAAGTTGATCTGATATTGCTTGAAGAAGAGCGTGAGACAGCATTAGAACATGTGAAGCAGTACCAAGAGAAGCTGAAGAAGCAGTATCAGAGAAAGGTGGTTGAAAGAACTTTAAATGTGAGAGATATGGTTATCAAGAAGGACATCACCACTAAAGACAAGCATAAATTGTCTTCTCCATGGTAAGGTCCATTCTTGGTGGTTGAAGATGCTAGTTTAGGAGCATATGTTTTAGCAGAAGTCAATGGATGCATATTGCCAGGAACTTGGAATACCGATCAGTTATGTCGGTTCTATGTGTAAAGATTTTTGAAGTAAGATCAATAAAGAGCAATGTTCAGCTGAAATAAGATTGTCCCTTCGGACCTATGAAATTTGTCCCTTCGGACACAAAGGCCAAGCCCTTCGGCTAGTCTACTAAGTTTCGTCGCTGTCCTGGCCACACGTTTGGTTTACAAGCGCGGTACGAACAGCCTTTTCAGGCACCAAAGTGTCGTAAGACTTAGCCATAATGGTGGTTTGATAAGTTATATGACCCCCTTGTGTAAAGGTTTGGGGGGAGACCCTTAGCCCCATGTTGGTTTTATAAGCAGGATCTCCCCAAACAGGTCGCACGTTCGACCCAAAAACACTTAAAATGTGTATAAAATAGGACAATCTACATGCCTTACTGATTTACTACTTTCCTGCACACACTTAAAACTGTGTACTAAAAAGCAGGGGGGATCATACAGGCATTAAAGCATTGTTCGGGCCTTCGCCCAATTATCATTAAAGCATTGTTCAAAAGAAGGGCCTTCGCCCCATTGTTCAAAAAATTGGGCTTTCGCCCCATCATTACAGAAGACTATTGTTTATTACAAGCTCTTTACAGAAGAGCCAAATCATTCCTGGTCATTACCAGGACGCTCATCTTCGGCAGATTCTTCTTCTTCGGCAGGAGCAGCTTCAGGGATCAGATTCAAGGAGGTCACGAAGGCTTCAGCGGCATCATGGGCTTGATTCATCAGTGTGTCGCGCTGAGTCGCCTCGCACTTGAAGCCAACGTCCAGAAGGCTAAGGTCTAGACTGGGATGATGATGAAACAAGGCGATGGTGTAGGCACTGCCTGAGATGCATTGGGCGTACCCTTCTTCCACAGCATCCTCCTTCTCCGCCTTCAACCTGCTCTGTTCAGCTTTGAAGGTTGACACCTACTGCTGAAGAAGTTCTGCCTCCTTGCCTTTGAGCACCAGCTTCTCCTCCAAAGCCTTGGATTTATCCTTTAAACCTGGCAGAGGAAGAGATCTGAGAGTAAGATTATTGATCAAATGATGGCTATGAAGAATTGATGCAGAAGTACTTACCCTCAACCGAAATAGCCAATGTAGCATTGGCGTCCTGCAGAGCCTTCACTTCCAAAGCATGGGCTGTCTTGAGGTCAGTCAAGGCTTTGTTGGCCCCTGCCAAAGCTGCTTCTAGCTCTGATATCTTGGCTTCTTTGTCTGCCAATGCTGGGCTGGGAGTTGCTTCAGAAACCTTCACCTTCAGCTCTGCGTTCTCCTTCTGAAGATCCCGAACCTTGGAGCCATAGGATCCACAAATTTTCATAGTCCAAGCTTCTGCAGTTTGAACGTCTGCCATGATCTTGCTAAACATTGCGGGCCCAGGAGAAGAACCTGAAGGTAATGAGGCTGCCGGCAACGACGAAACAATCACTGTGGATGCCTCCACATCTTCAGATCCGGCAGCCACATCATCAGTTCCTCCAGCTAGTACCCGATGCCTTTTGCCACCTGGCTTCTTTTGACCCTGGGATGCACGAACTTGAGAAATGCGCGAGAATCCGCTGAAGAGGGTACCAAACACAATTGATAAAGGTACCTGGTTGCCCGGATTAGCGGTGCCTCGAGTAGCTGGTACTTCTGGTGGAGAGTCTACTGAAGGAGGCACGGGAGCGAGCTGCGGAGTTCGGCCTCTCCTCTTCCTCGGATGGAGTGGCTGCACTTGCGGCACAACAACTTCTCTCGAAGTGCTGGCCTTGGATGATCGAGTCTTCCGAGAAGTCCGAGACTTCGGAGGAGATGGAGACTTCGGAGCATGAGGCTTCGGGGGTACATCAGACATCAATGTGGCCTTTACGGCTGCCACCTTTTCCTCTAAACTCTGCTGGTCTACATCATGCTCCTGAAGATAAATGCGAGAAGACAATGAGGTAAAGTCAAGATGAATTGAAGATATCAAGATTGAAGGAATAATTCTGACCTGGCCTTCGGGGACGGTGAGGATGTCGTCCGCAAATGCTTCAGCCGAGCTTTTCTTCGGAGCTTCGCTGGGCTCCTTCTCACTGCTGCTGCTGTCCAGCACCATGGTGCTTTCCGCACCCCCTTCAGAAGGGTCAGGTCTGAACACGTCCTAGAAGCACAAGAAGTGATAAGTGATTCGCATGACAAGATAACAGAGCAAACATAAAGATACAAACCTCAGTGGCGGGGTTCGTGGCGCTGTATGGTTCTGGGAAGCCTTCGGGTCTGGGCTGCAGCTCAGACTCGAGAATGCTCCACACGTGCCTCTTGACCTCCTCTTCAGGTATTTTGTTGACTACAAGAAGATTCAAGACAGTAAGAAAAGATGATTTATTAAGATAAAGATGCGAAGATGAAAACAAGGTTCAGACTTTAACCTTTGGAAGGAAGCCACTTCGGATTTCGGGGCCCGTCTCCGAACATGGCTAGGGGCTCCCGATGCTGAAGGGGGAAGAAGCACCTACAAACATACTTCTTCACAACGTGTTCACCCCTCAGTCCATTGGTGACCAGCTCAGTAACCTTGGCGACCATTCGTTTGAGTGGCTCGTCCCTGACTGGTGCAGCTTTGATCCATCCTTGGTGATAAGTCAGCGTTCCTCTGCCCTTGATGTCATGCTTGTGGGAGTCGTCCATGAGAAAGTACTTCCACCGGTAGCCGCTCCAAGACCGCCGGTAAGCAAAAGGGGGATATACAATGTTCCTTCGGTGATTGAAGGACACGCAACCCACTAACCCAGGAGAATAGTAGCAAGGTTCATGATAAACCCGCCACAAGTCCAAAGAAGGAGCAGTACCCAGCCAACATTCACAAAGGGTGGAGAAAAGACTCTACAAGGAAACAGCTTGAGGTTTCAGATGAATAAGTTCTATCTTGTAGAACTTGCAAACACGCTCAAGAAATTTGGAAGGCGGAAGATTGAAGCCACAGATCATGTGAGATTCGATTACCAGGATTTCGGTGGTGTCGAAGCTGAAGCACATTTCGCCCTTGTTCTCCTTGGTGATGACGAAATCGGAGATCCACCCGGTCTTCCGCAGCTCCAGGATGTAGGCTTCATCGATCTCCCCGGGCTTGCAGTGATCAATGGACTCCGGAATCTCGCCGGCGGCCATCATCCGCTGGGCTTTGGTGGGGGAGCCGGTGGAGCTGGTGGAGTCATCTTGGTGTCAGGATCTTGCTGAGCAGTGGCGGCGGCCCTATCGGGTGAATTAGAGGCCATGACGATTGATCTAGGGTTTGCGCGCGGAGGAAGTGAAGCTAGGGTTTAAGCAACAGCAAATGTGATGCGGAATGAGGAAGACAACTGTGGCGATTGGGTTTTATGGGCTCTTGCGACCGTTTGGCTTCTCAGAGAAGATAACCCTGCCCGGTAAATGCGCTTGGCAGCGCAACTCCACGCGATATTCCTGTTAATTTAAAAGTTATTCGGATTTTGTTGCCAAGATTGGAGAGATTTGTTATAGCAAGTTTGGAAATATTTCCGTTAAGTGTGCATAAAGTTATTGCTGCCGGAAATTATACCATTCTTCGAGGATTGTCGCTCTCCGAAGATTGCAACTCTCCGAAGATTGTTATTTCATGAAGAGGAGTATTTCCCCAAGAAGGTATTCTCCGAAGGGATTATTACATTATCGAGGTTATGTTGCGAATAGGTTCTTTCCCGAAGGACTTATTTAAAGAAGAGACATTCTCAGAAGATAGACAGCATTGCAAAAATACGAAGATGAGATTAAACACACATATACATATGGGATTGAAGGCAGCTTTTTATTCATTGATCCGAATGTCCTATTACAAGATCTAAGTTACATCTGAAGCTTTGGGAAGCACCTGACCCTAACAGAAAGGTTGAAGACAAGGTTGAGGGAGATGCAGGGCTCAGGTGTGAGCAGCACGGGGATACTTCGTATCCCTAGTTCCGCCGCTCATCAGCGTCCTCAGAAGGGGCTCCTCCGACACCGGAGGAAGTGTTCTCTGTGCCCCCACTGCTTGCGCTGTTGATGAGGGACACACGAGAGGAGATATGGGTGCCCCCCATGTTAGAGTCAAGGACCGGGTTTGCAACCCCGGTAGAAGGCAAAACCGAACTGTCGTTCGGAGGAATAACAGAAGCTGGAGAACCTGCAGGGCTGGGATCTGCAGGGGCATCCATGTCCATTGAGTCGCCGCCACCGGACTCGTCGTCGCTGGAATCGTCGATGGAGACGATGTCGGCGTTGGCGGGGATGTCACGTGACCCCTTGAAGACACCTTGCGTATTCTTCATCGTCGATGTCCTCCTCCAGATCGATGATGTTTGCCGGATTTGGAGGAGCGCTTGGAGGAGGAAGCCCGTAATCCACCGCCTCTGTTGGAAGAGGAGGAGGAGGGGCTGATGGATTAGCAAGCTCAGGAGGGCTAGTCGCCGGGCTGTCGTTGGAGGGAGCCGGATGTGCCGGTGAAATTGGTGTTGAGCCCCCGGGAAAATCTTGCGTTAACGCATCTCTTGCGCCCCATGGTGAAACTGGTACAGAAGATGATGTTGGAGTAGCCGGATCCCTGGATTTATAGCCTTGAGGGGTGGCGTTTCAGTTGCTCGAAAAGTCAAGTGGGAAAATAATTATTTTGCAAGTTTCCAAGAGTACAGGAAGACGAGGTGACGCATCGCTGAAGATTCCATCAGATTGGTCAGATAGTAAAGACAAATTTTGACTTGTCAAGTCAAGATCTTTTTTTTATTGTTGGGAGATTCTTCAGAGAGAGTAAGAGAAGATGAACCAAGATTTTGGTGTTCGGAATTCCGAAGATACTTGTTTCGAAGGCATCTATTCCGAAGCTCTTATTTTCCAAAGATGGCAGTTGACAAATAAAGACAGTTCGGTATGTCTGGATCCTAGGTTGACGGCAAAACATATCCCTCGTCATGTTCTCATTTGAGAATGAGGATGCCAAGTGACATGTTCAGGGGCTTATGTCGTAGCCCTAGTTTCCAGATATTCCGAACCCTATTTTAAGACTTTTCCGAAGACTTGTCTTGCACGGTATGGTGTATGGGAAGGTTACGATCTCCTTGATAGATTCGGAGAAGGAACATTGTAGTTTAGAAAGGACTCTAATAGGCGGTAACTAGCCTATAAATACTCATGTAACCCCTACGGGGAAATCTATCTGGTACCTTGCGAGACCCTAACGCAAAGGCTGCCACATTATACAAGATCGCACTGGACGTAGGGTTTTTATCCTTCGGGAGGCCTGAACCAGTATAAACCCTCTGTGTGTTCTTAGATTGATCTCGCTAACCACGTTGCTCCCACGATCCAAATATCTGCCGAACACCCCGTTCAATCGGGTGACGACACATTCTTTACCCACTTTGTTCTTATCCATTCGTTGCTGCTCTTTGCAGCACTGTATCCTCCCTCTTGGCCATGAGCGCGATTATCCATCTACGCCATGTCTCCGCCAGCAGCTAATTCAAAAGAAAATACTAGCAGCAAGGATTCCAGGGAGCAAGACTGCAGGTTGTTGGCCCGCTTTGGGAGCAAGACTGCAGTTTCAAAGCTTGCCAAGCACCAAGTTGACGCACTCGCCGAATTCCTGGCGCTCCGGGTATCTAGATTCGAGGAAGGGGAAGAAGCCGGTGGCCGACACCTGCAGACAGAGGAGCCCGTGAAGAAGAAGAGGGCGGCAAAGGCGATGATGGAGCGGCTGACGGGCGACGCGGGGAGCTAGCGGGTGATGGCCGCAAGCTGGAAGCAAAGTTTACAGACGAGCGCCACAGTGGTGGACTGGACGGGTCCGAAGAGGAGGGAGTGAAGCGAATCTCGCGCGCGCCGCAGAAGATTTGTGCAGGCTGTCCTCAGCTCGCAACTTCGCGAACAGCGGGGGCTGGGCTGTCGATTTGGTGTGGGAGCACGAGCCATTGCCGTCGCTTGACAAGACGATGGCAATCTTCTCTCTTCTCATTTAATCACGTCCACGTAGGAGGATTAAGCTGATGTGTCACTTTGCAGATGCCATATTTATGTGTGTTGTGGGTGTCTTATACAACTCTTTTACTATGCCGACGGCATGTGACTTGGCCGCAACATATCGCCGGCAGCGGGCGATATCATAATCCTTGCTCTAACAGGAAGTGGAGCACAAAAGTTTCCCTCATAATCACGCTAAAAGATGTTTCAAATTCCCAGATACCAAATAAAAGAATTTCAGACTTTAATAATGGGTTCTGAATTATATTTAAGATTAAGAAAAAGTATAAATGAAGTCTTTAATATGAGCTAGACAGATTCTCTCCATTCTCACCTAGCCCATCAAAAAGTTCGCATGTCCCGTCTCTTACTTGCTTTCCACTTCACCACACTAGCCAAATGAATGATGGCCTCATTTGTGTCGTTGGGCCCATGTTTTGTGTCTTTTCGAGAAACCTAGGCCCTAGCAATTATTTCTTATTGTCGGATATCTAAAATTAGGTACCCGCGGTTAACCACATAAACTTTATGATTAAGCGTAAGCGCCAGGGGAAAGAAGGCGTCGAGGAAGGAAGCGCTCATCCCAGCCAAGCCGCCTACCTACACAATTTTCCTTAACTTCCTTTTTCCTTTTTTCCTCCATCCTTGTAAGCAGTCAATCTCCCTTTGACTGGATAAAAGGGAAGATTGACTTAAGGCTAGGGGAGAGCTCGCTTCATTCACAACTCACCCACGCACTGCCTTTCGTCCTGACGAGGCACGCTAGCATGAAGACGAACACCTAGAGACTTGGGAGTTCTCCCCTCTCTCGCTGATCTTGTAACCCCTACTACAAGCACTACAATCGAACCAACTCACTGGACGCAGGGCTTCGATCGCCCGAACCAGTATAACCCCTCGTGTCAATCCACATTCTTCCCAATCAACCAAGCGCGCAATCTAAATTTACTCGTCGCCTGGTTTCTCAACGCCGACAATTGGCGCGCCAGGCAGGGAACCTCTGCGCGTTACGGTTGCGACCCTCGCCACCGCCGATGGTGGCGCCGTCGACGTCCCACGGAGTTCGCGGCCCGGCCCATCGCGCGGGCCGCATCGTCGCCGATCCGAGCGAGAGCGGGCTCCTGTTCCCTCCGCTCTTCCTGCCGCACCAGGTCATCCACTTCGGAAGCCTGGAGTTCGAGGCTGACTACACCGGCCGCCTGCAGCTGATGCAGGACTACCCATCCCTCTTCGGGAGGGGACCTCTGACCATTCGTCCCCAGTTGGCCCGGGACATGTATGGCTCCAATGACGAGGTGCGCGTGGAAGCGCACTTTGGCCAGAATCCGCGGCCCGATGAGTATCGCCACATGCACTACACTCTCGCGGCCGCGGCTGCCCACCTCCATGGCCGGTCATCGTACCCGCCAGAAGAGGAGTTCTGGGGACGCCCCGACGCGCTCCCTCCGTCACTACGACTCCTGACAGAATCGACCAAATGTCTGATCGCCGCTCACCTTTCACCCACGTCCTCAACAGCTGAGAATCGTTCGGGCGCGACGCGGCGTGAAATCAACCGGCCCGCGACCCGCCATCTCTGCAGGTGGCGCGGACGCGGTCGCCACCCTCCGCGCTCGGGATGGTGATTGCAAGCGCCGCCGTCCCACGCGAACGGGGCCACGGCAGCCTACCATGCCGCATCGAAGCGTATCTCGGCTCGGAGCGCCGCGGCTCTGAATGCCGACGCGTCTGTTGACGGTCCTTATAGCCTATCTTTTACCGTCAACTATCTGCACTTTATCACCAAAATCCAATACCAAAAGTAGAAGTAGGGCTTATTACTAACAAATTCCACTAGTCTTGGTATATCTATGAGTGCAGGTGCAATCCACAGGAAAACGGGGAAAAGGACGCACAAATCATGGACTTCACATCAACGGAATTTTCCCCGGAATAAAGACTTCACTCCAAAAGCCCAAAATCCAAGAATAAAGCCCCAAGTCTACACATTGCAACTGGATCAGGAGTGAAGAGGACCAGAGGCAGGCACCAGAGGAGGACCAGGCCCAGTGGGGCCCAGGCCAGGTCGGCCGACCCCTCTGGCCAGGTTGGCCGACCTGCCAGGTCGGCCCCTCTGGCCCATCTTCTTATGGCGGTTTGCAACCGACTTCAGGAGGTCGGTTCCACCTGCAATTAATGCCACCGACTTCTGGAACTGCCTCAAAGTTGCCAACCTTCCAGGTCTATAAATAAAGGGGTACCCCCTCCCCTCCAAGACACACAAGAAACACAAGAAGAGAGCAACACTCCTATCCCAAAGGCCTAGGGCCTCTTGTACATTAGTAGAATAGGGGAGAGGGCAAGATCCAAGAGGGGTGTAGTGCTAGTTCATAGTTCTAGTTCATAGCTAGTTCTTGTTCTTAGTTCTTCGTTCATCTTTGGATCTTGGCGTGTGATCATATACTTTATGATTATACGTGGTGATTGTGTTTTATTAATCTTTATCTTTTAGTTGTTTCTCTTGTTATATTTGCTTACGGGATCATCGCTCCGCAAGGGGTGCTCTAGCTTTCTGAATCAGTTCTAGGCCGAGGTTAGAGTAGCAATCGATAGCATAGACATGGTGTCTAGGCTAGAGGTTACCTGTGTTTGCCGCGTGCTCCACGGTTTGTAGAGGTAGGTGGCAGGTGGTGATAGCCCAGTCCATCCTTTCGTAATCCTCCACGTTCAGGTACGTCGTAGAGCTACAGGCTGGCGTGGCTTGGCAGACCAAGTCTATACCAGTGCCCGAAGTAAGCAAGTAGAGCTTGAGTGCTGCTAGAAGTAGGGAGTACTAGAATATAGTTACCCTCTCGAGTCTAAACTGCTATTGCTCTTGTTGTCCTTGGGTAAAACTAACCTTGTTGCAGATTACCTCCGTTCCTTGGGGAAAACAAATACGATACCTTGGAATACTCCCGGGTAAAGTGCTACAACGGTACTCCGTGCGCTTGCGGAATTATCTGTGGTTGTAAGAAGTATCAACAAGCATTTCTGGCGCTGTTGCCGGGGAACGGTTGCTAACTCTGCTACGAACCAGGTTTACCCTCGTATCTATCTTTTACATTTCTGTTTTTATTTTGAAAAGTACAAAAATATTCTATGGAGTCACAACCCACTATCAAATCTTTTTCTACTCCACGGGGAGAACTATTAGAGCCACCATCTTCATCCCAAACCATCTTTTCATCTGGTTATGAGTTTAGCCCTAGTTTTATTTCCATGATAAAAGGTTTATCCTTTTCTGGTTTTAAAAATGAAAATCATTTTCAACACTTGCGAGAGTTTGAGCATTTGTGTTCATGCCAAAAAATCAATGGCATGGATTCGCTCCGGCGGCCAGGCCCTGGTGGGGTTGATCCACGCCCAGGCAGCCGAGCTCCTGCAGAGGTGACCCGATCCGCAACTTGGGGTTGGGCCCGAGTGGTAGAGAGCCGAGCTCCCGCTGGGGCAGCCGGATCCGTGTCTCGGGGCCAAGCCCGAGCAGGACGGCGCGACCACATCAGAGAGGGAGAGGGGGACGAGATCCGACGCTCTGCCCTAACGATGGCGACCACGACCAACCGACAGCGACCACGAGTTCCGCATCCAAGCGGCGGTGGCCGCAACCACGAGTTCCACATCCAAGCGGCGGCGACCAGGAATTCTGCATCCACGACCACACGAATCCGACGTTCCAACCTAGAGGCGGTGGCGACCATAACCACAGGATTCTGGCATTCTATCGAAGGAAGGAGCCCCACCCCACTCCGGCAGTGGGGGGTAGTCGGCCTCGACGAGGACGCTAGCCACCATAGCAACATCCCGCCCCCAAACCACACATCTTTCGGCCGCACGTGGCAAGGGACATGACCGACGACCTTGCAACTTATGCTCCTTGCGAGGCTTACGAAATCCGCATACACGACCCGAAGCACCACCTGAACATGACCTGGAAGAACGACCTTCTGAAGATGCACAACGAGTTACTAAAGAAGCACAACAAGCGATGAGGGTTATTGTGAAACCAGATAAATATTAGTACAACAGACTATGCTGTTTGTGGAAAACTACTATCATCTCTGTCAAGAAAGGATATGTCGCACATGCAGACTATGCTCCATTTCTGGCGAACTGCAATTTGTCAAACATTCCGGTTTCATAAAAGCTGCTACGCTAAAAGAAATCGTTGTTTCTATCTTTTATTACTTCAGGTGTTGCTCGTCTGCTTCGTGATCTGCACTCTTGGTTATGGGCTCATGGGTGCTATTGGATACTTAATGTACGGTGAATCGTTAAGGTCCCAAGTGACGCTCAATCCTCCATCAAAGAATATTGGCTCCAAAATCGCAATCTACACGACACTGATAAATCCGTTCACCAAGTTTGCTCTGCTGATCACTCCAATAGCCGAGGCAATTGAGGATAGTCTTCATGTTCAGAAGAACAGGACCGTCAGCGTCTTCATCAGGACTGCCTTGGTCGTCAGCACAACCATGGTGGCACTTGTTGTGCCGTTCTTTGCCTACGTTGTCGCGCTAACGGGATCATTCCTCAGCAGCACGGTCACGATGTTGCTACCCTGTGTTTGCTACCTGAAGATTATTAGTTCAAGGACTTCCAGGAAGCTGGGGTTGGAGCTAGTGGTTTGCTTGGGCATTATCATAATTGGGATGGGGGTTATTGTTATAGGTACATACAGTTCCTTGCAACAGATTGTTCATAGCTTTTAAATTAAGATCGCATCTGTAGCGTCCCGCCTCCTCGAGGCCGGGTCCCTACGCCTAGCAGCTATTTAGGAATCAAGACTATCCTCACAGATCAACACATGTCTTTTCTGCGCACTTTGTCCTCACTCATGCGCACCCGAGAAGGACTTCTCGGTCGGTCACCTATCCTCAAATTGCTCCGGGCCAAGCACGCTTAACCCCGGAGTTCTTTCGAGATGAGCTTCCGGAAAAGAAGTTGCAACTTGTTGATATAAGTATTCTATCAATCTTATTAAACTTTGGGCCGGGATGTTACATACTCACCCCCTTGGACGTCGATCAATCCCAATCTAGGAACGTCCCCTCTTGGCCACGTCTGTGCGTCCAGTGCCAGCGCATGTGCCATGCTGTGTGACCACTCTGGGCCCACACCAGCCATGCGCACCATGCCTTTTCTGCGCACTTTGTCCTCACTCATGCGCACCCGGGAAGGACTTCCCAGTCGGTCACCCATCCTCAAATTGCTCCGGGCCAAGCACGCTTAACCCCGGAGTTTTTTCGAGATGAGCTTCCGGAAAAAAAGTTGCAACTTGTTGATATGAGTATTCTATCAATCTTATTAAGCCTTGGGCCGGGATGTTACAGCATCGAACAGATGTAAGTATGAAGAATCATACGCATAGCCTATAGCTAGTAAGATCACATATGTAACCTGTACTCTCACTTTCACCCTGCTCGCCTCGCTGCTTTGTAGCAGCTGTTTTGCAGTAGCTACAGTGTTCCAGTTATTTCTTCAGCAGTAGTTACAGTGTTCGCAGTTATTTCTTCAGCCGTCGCTACAGTAAAACGGCTGCGATAAGGCTGCATCGCAGCGAGGCGAACAGGCTGAAATTTGTTGGTAATATAGCATATAAAATTAGTTTATCTCTAGTTGAGGATCCGTGCATATCTAGGGAAGTGACGAACTGAAGATAGTAATAACTGATTATAAGTTATAGATACTATGCATAATATTCAGGAACATCTCAACCCGTTCGTCAGATCTGTCTATTTTATTCTTCAAATCAACATCTAAATAAAAAAAAAAGGTGGATGAAAGGTACTCTCCTTTTTTTTTTCTTGAAACTTGGACGCAAGATGCTGTTGGTGTAGATGAAACCTGAAAACATTAGGCTATCGTTCCTTTGGACCAGCAAAATCTAAAGGTTGAGAGCTCGTTCTCTCCAAGTGCCGCCTCTGATCCGCCGGCAGGTCCTGCTGCAGAGATCCAGCACACTCACCTGCGGTCCATTGACCAGTGGGCAATGGTGCTCCAGCTGTAGTCGCCAACCGTGACTCCCCGTTGCCGGCTCGCAAGCACAAGATGGAGAAGGTAATAGAGAATCGACGTTCAAAAATTGAGATTGGAAGGATGAAGCCTAGGAGTATCGTTGATCCTGCATGCGAGGTTTGAGCCCTCGTGATGGCTTCCTTCTTGATCGAAGCTGGTGTGGCGAGGTTTTCTCCAATGGAACTTGCAGCAAGATACTGGAACTGGAAGTAGAGATGAGGAAGGTGTTACTACTGCTATTTTTTTTTGTGCTTATTTACATCAACGCTCGCCGATGCAGACAGAGCAAGGAGGTACCGGGACGAGTATACGATGCATGCAGTTAATTTATTGAGATTGGTAATGCGCAAAGAATATTCACGCCAGCACAACTGATTGAGTGAGAGATCTATTATATATATAATTGATTAAGAAAAGAAGACTCCACGTTCGCTTTCAGAGCCTATAAATTATCACGTTAATCAGAAAAAAATAAGAAAAAAATTACCCACCGATACCATTATAAAACAATTTGACCAAAATACCCTAACATGTTTTAAAACTACCCACCATTGTCATAATAAAAAATGAATCCCAAATATACTCCATTGTTTTCAAATTAAAAATTTAACTGCGGCTTGGATCTAGCATGCCGGCAACACGGGACTGAAACAGATGCATCTTCATTTCAAGCGAGCAGGCGCACACCAGGATGCGTACAACTGGTATCACAATCGTTGGCACGGCAGGGCAGCGCGGCGGCCATGCCGGCTTTGCTGCATTGCAAGGAGCGGGCGACCAACTACTGCAGCGCGGTCACCAGGGGAAAGCCTTGCTTTTGCTTGCTGGATGAGTTTTAGCCCCGTTTGGCGTGGATTTTCCAAAAATTAGCTTCTTCACAAAACAACTTTTCTAGAAAATAGCTTATAAAAAAAATAGCTTCTATGCAAGAAGCACTTTTGAAAATATTTGGCAAAGTAACTTCTCTTATAGATTCCAATACAAAGATGAGTAAAAAAGTCATAAGAAATTATGTTTTTGTAGATTATGGATTTTAGTACAAATTGAGAAGTGCTTTTTAATGAGAGAAGCATAATCTGTTTAGTTTAAACCTTTTGGAAAGGTTCTCTAAAAATTTATAGCAAAAGCACTTCTAAAATCCTTATCAAACAAGGCCTAATCAGCGTCGAAGAAGTTTGCCATGGAGCAGGGGTATTCAGGCCTATAGCGTACGAGGCTAAGAGGTATGCATTTATGTGTTTATTCCACCGATTAAAGCTCGATATTTTAGTTTATGGCCAGTCCTCGAGCAATGGAGTTTGAGTCATGCAGCTCTGCCATTGATGTAGAATTCTCTCTTTAAAAGGAGCGTGACTTTCTGGAATAAGTGGACGGCTGCCTCATAATGATTGTTTTCATTCTTTAATGCTTGGACATTATCGTTATGTTTTCCATATTGTAAAAATGATATTATTACCATAATTGCCCCCAATAGATATATGCAAGTTTATAAATTACACACTATTGTTGTTACGAATACAATCAGGTAAGGACATAATACTAACAAAAAACAAAGACAAGACAATAATAAATTAACGAGGTAGTTAACACTAGCCGTGTAAATACACGGGCCACTATACTAGTTTTCTTTTTGAACGAACTGGGAAAGATTAATTAATTAAAATAAATAAAATTAAGCCTAATTCGATGGAGAAGCAGTAACACAAACAAACCACGTTATCTTTGCCGTAGATCTTGGCGACGGCGGAGTGGCGAGCGACGGCGCGTTCACGAGCTGTTCACGAGGAAGAAAAGGATAAGGGCGAAGAAGGAAGAAGACGGCCGCGGCAAAGTCCCCAAGATCCAAACTTTGCCGAGAGCCCGAGATCTAGCTCTCGGCAAAGAAATTCTTTTCTTTTTTTTAATTGAATTATTATTTGCCGAGAGCAAGAGATGTAGCTCTCGGCAAACAAAATTTTCTTTTATTAAAAAAATTCCATTTCAAGCGTAATTTTCGTTCACATTTTGATTTCAAATTCAAAAATGTTCAACTACAAAGTTCCATAACTTTTCGATATCTACCACTTTTATTTTTATAAATTCTCCATCCGGTATCATTTTCAAAATTCAAATTTTCAAATTTGCAAAATTTAAACGTATTTATCATTGACAATTTGATTTAAAATAAAAATATTGTATAACTTATCAACTACATAGTTCCTACAACTTATCGAGAGCTACAACTTACATCTATACTATTTCTCTACCCGAGGTAACTTTAAAAATTCAAATATTTGCTTTTGAGAAATTCAAATGTATTTTTCGTTGACAAAATTAATAGTAAATAAAAAAGTGTTCAACAGAGAAGATGTGTAACTTATGAAGACCTACAACTTTTATTTTGATCATTTTTTAATACGATATAATTGTAGCCACATTGTTCACAAATTTTAAATGTTCCTCTTCATGTTTCGATGAACTACACGGGACCTTTGTAGTTTCTGAACAAGTTTATCGTCACTTTGTCAAATGAAAAAATAACCAAAATAGAAAGTGTAGATCTCTAGATTTTAAACAACTTTGAAGTTTACAACTTTTTGATTTGAAGAAATCTACCTCATGAAAAAATTCACTGAATATTATTTTGCCGAGAGCCGCTCTCGGCAAAAAATAGTTTGCCGAGAGCGGCTCTCGGCAAACGCCAAAAATTTTTGCCTAGTGTCTAGTTTGCCGAGAGCTGTCGCCATTACACTCGGTAAAAAAAAAGAAAAGAATTTCTTTGCCGAGAGCTAGATCTCGGGCTCTCGGCAAAGTTTGGATCTTGGGGACTTAGCCGCGGCCGTCTTCTTCCTTCTTCGCCCTTATCCTTTTCTTCCTCGTGAACAGCTCGTGAACGCGCCGTCGCTCGCCACTCTGCCGTCGCCCGCCGCCCCCCCCCCCCCCCCCCCCCCCCCGCCACCGCGCCCGCCTGCCACCGTGCCCGCTCGCCACCGCCTCCCCCCCCGCCACCGCGCCCGCCCTCCACTGCGCTCCCCTCGCCGCTTTCGCCCCCGCCGCGCTCGCCACCGAGCCGCCGACCCCGCCGTCGCCCGCCGCGCCGCCTCCTGCCCCCGACCGCGGACCTCGCCGTCGCCCTCTGCGCCGTCTCCCGCCCCCGACCGCAGACCGCCGCCACCGACGCCCACCCGCCGCCGTCTCCCGCCCCTAGCCCGGAGTCCCGTGCCGCCGTCGACCCGCCCCCAGATCCGGCGTCCCGCGGCGCCCGTGCTCCGTCGTCCAGCGCCGCCCCCGACTCTGGCAGGCTAGCTCCGACCTCGGGGCCACCCCGACTCCTCTGTCCAGGTACGTGCCCTTCTCCCCCTCTGTTCATGTCTCTCTCTCAATCTTTGCTAGGTCAATTGAATTATGGAAGGAGAAATGCTATGTGCAAGTGAATTGCTTGCAAATATGAATTGCTAGGTCAATTGTGAAATGCTTGGAAATGAACATGTGGCTGGATTGAAATTTGGAACTAGAAAATGCTATGTGCAAGTGAATTGCTTGCAAATATGAATGGCTAGGTCAATTGAGATTTGAATATAGGTATATGAACATGTGGCTGGCTTGAAATTTGAAATTGAATGCCCGATGTTAGCTATGGAATCAATTGTAGGTGAAATTGAAATTGAAAGTAATGTGGATGTTTGAATTTGACCAAGTGGTTGTTTCAATTCAATGTGGTTGCCGGCCATCGTGCTGTTGTTTAAATTCGATGTGGTTGTCGGCCACGTGCCGTTGTTTCAATTTGATTTCTTGCAGGTTTTGGGAACCTCTCCGTACAGGGGAGGTGCTGTCAAAATTTTGAATTAACGGCTTTATGTTTCATTCTTTGCAGGAGAGGAAGAGGCTTTTCCACCATCTTTCACTCGGCACTTTGTAGACAGCAAGGTGAGACATAAAAGCTCCCCTTTTTCCATTCATGTTTGTAGGTAAAGCGTAACCCAGTTAGGCGTCTCCCGTTCGAAATAGATACAATTGGAGATATGCCCGATGGTTGCATATCTATGACCGTATCTGTTTCGAATTGTCCACGTATTTGGACAGCCCAAGGATGCATAGATGGGGTTCGTTTCCATGGTTTACTCCGGTTTGAGACAGAGTTTCGACACCATCTCCCTGTTGTTCTCCGGATACACAATCTCCCTCCAGGACGTGTATTTGGAGAACAGCGGGAAGGTGCTGCCGAAATTCTATCTCGGACCGGAGTAAACCTTGGAAACGAACCTCATCTATGCATCCTCGGGTGGGATTAGGACCTATCTTCACCTAGTAGACAGTTGGAACATCGTGTAGATGCAAATGATTTTTATACTACTCGCATATATGTTAGAGGATGGCGGACCGTCAGTGGATGTATACGGGCCGCTCAAGTCAGGGTGTGTTGACACGTGAATGGATTGACAAGACCGAAGCTTTCTTGGAACTAGCATTTGCCAAGGTTAAAAAGAAGAATGTCACTTGGTGTCCCTGCAACCATTGTAACAACACGCGGCAAAAAACCAAGGTGGTCATGGGTCAACATGAATACTTAATTCTTCTCAAATACGCTTAATTTGAACTTCTCATATTTATATACTTGATGATGTGTAGGTGCCTCCGGCGTGGTTGGCCACCCATTACGACATATGGGACTTTCTGGTGAGGAGGTGGTGCAACCCCGAGTGGTGGGAACAGATGCACAAGGCTGCCCGGGAGCGGCGTTTGAAGATGCCTGGGCCAGCACACCATCAAGGCAGCCAAAGCCTTAGCAAATACGCGGCTAGATGGGTACGTGACTTCATTTCTTCATTATAACACTCTTCAAGTCAACATAATTTCTAATCATCTCTCTATTTTCTTTGCAGTCGGCGGCATATGGTGGCCAGTCTTGCGGCCAGTTCAAGGCGTTTGCTTTGGCCCACAAGGGCAAGGCGAGCTCCAACGTCGACTTCAACCCAGAGGACCCCCCCTCTCGGCGTACAGCAACGCCACCGTCCACAGTCGCATCAGTCAGTACACATCAGCGGCAAGGCAGATCCATGGGCAAGATTGGGACCCGAGCACCCACGACCTTGATGGAGAGCTCGTGATGAGGGTGGGTGGAGGCAAGAAGCATGGCCGGTACTGGATTGGCGACAGCACACTCGACACGGCCTCTACTCCGACCCTCTCGCAGATCCGAGCAAGGAGCACGGACTCAGCCCCGCTGATACGCCCACGGCCGACCGCGACACAGATCTAGATTGAGCAAGTCCAGGTTATTTCTGTTTCATTCGTCGTTCATTGATTTTGACATATGTTTGCTTTGCATTGTAACATTGGGATGTCATATTGTAGGCGACGATGGAGGCGAAAATGGATGAGAAGTTGCGGGAAGAGCGGGAGAGGTATGAGACGATGATGAGGTCGATGTTAACGTATTTTCAAAGTACCGGGGTGCCGCCGCCGCCTCCAGACCTATTCCCGGGACTAGCCGGCGTTCCTCCTCCCGTTGGCGTTCCTCCTCCCGTCGGCGTTCCTCCTAACGTCGGCGCTTCTCCAGCCGGCACTCCGGTGAGTCACTTGAGATACTTGGACTTTCATTTTTTTTCCTCGCAATAGGATATCCAATGTCTTAGCTTCTATGAATCTTGTGTCACATGTAATCTTTTGATTTTGCAGAACCAATCCGAGGCATCCAACTTTCCGATCTCGCCTACAAGCCCTTGGGCGGGATGGCCAACTCAATGAACTCGTAGTTGTATTTCTATTTCATGAACCTACTATCCCTAGCTTGCATTTCATGGACTTTTAGTTGTCGTTGTCGAGCACTTTGTATTTGAACTACGTGGACACTTTGTATTTGAACTATGTGACACTCTCTATGTGGACTTGAGATGAATGTGATGTGGTTTAGTGTTTGTGGTCATTTTATATGTTTGTGATGGTGATGGTGATGATAAACATGTGTATCTGATGATGTTGATAATATATATGTCGTTTATTTGTGATTGTGGTCCAGGTTGTAGCAAAAATAAATATTTTATTGCAACCTGGAACAATTATTTGCCGAATGTCCAGGCAGGACACTCGGCAAAATAACCAACATATGCCAAGTGTAAACGCCAGGGCACTCGGCAAAATAACCAACATTTGCCGAGTGCCCAGGCGCAGGCACTCGGCAAAGATTCAAAGGTTTGCCGAGTGCTGTGACGTCAGCACTCGGCAAAGCGCAAAGGGTTTGCCGAGTGCTGACGTCAGGGCACTCGGCACACGGCCGTCAGCCCACTTTTATTTTGCCGAGGGTTGAATGGGCTCTCGGCAAAAGGTTTGCCGAGTGCCCGAAATTTGACTCTCGGCAAACCCCTCTTCACCGACTGGAATTTGCCGAGTGTTACACCCGGCAAACCTTTTGCCGAGAGCTTAAGGAGATTTGCCGAGTGTGTCTTGCACTCGGCAAACCCCCTGTTTCCCGTAGTGTTTAGTTGTACATACCAACACAAAAAGGAGATATGAAAGAGTTGATACAACGCCATGCTGCATCTTGGCTTGTATTGGAGGCCGTTAGTGTGGCAATCACTCAAGAAAATCAGTCCAAAACTTTCCACATATTTCAAAAATTACCAACCATTGCAGCTATATATTTGATCAAGGAACGGAGCCACCCTGTCTGCTCTCAAGGGTAAGAAATCACCACATTAATTGAAGAAAAAAAGGAAAACAAATGTCCAAAAAACACCCTCCACATATTGTAAAAATTATCCACCACTACCATTATGACCAAAATAGTTCAAAATGTCCTCATCATGTTTAAAAATTAGCAACCATTGCTATTATAAAAAATAGTACAAATTCCCTTCACATGTTTCAAAAAATCACACAACTACTAATATGCATGTGACCTTATAAATTACGTATTATTATCATCGTAAAATCAACTGTCTGGAGTCAATAGTGATATTAAAAGGGCAATGATCAGACAATAATAAATTAGTGATTCCCTCGACTAAGCAGTTTCCATTAGACCTTTGGTAACAGTTTAGTTTTTTTTTTAAGGTTAGGTAATAGTTTAGTTGTTCCCGGAAGAATTCAATCTTGGCAGAGGAAAAGAGAGGGGCGAAGCCTAACTTCCAATGCCCGGGGATGTTTTGAATGTAGATGTGGAGCTTACAGATCGGTTTACCACCACTGTGGTGCAGAATAAGGAACATAGGGTGGGTTATCAAGTGGACTGAAAGAATCGTAACACTAGCCACGTAAATACACAAGCCACTAAACTAGTTATTTGTTAAACACGACGACAACACATAGTTTTGAGGAAGGGTGTGTCTCGTTCTCAGGTGACTGATATTTTTCTAATCTCTATATGGATCTAACCATCTAGATCTTCACACTCTCAGCCACCTTTTTCCCCAAAAAAAAAACATATTAATTTTGTTTACAAAAAATGTTCTGTCAAATAATAAAAATGTTTCAGCTTAAATAAAAGTTTGTTCCAGCTTCTGTAACACAATGTTTCACGCATGTATTGTATTTTTAGAAAAAAAAAATTGCGAATTTTATTTTTTAGAATTTGACCAAAAAATATGTTAGATTTTAGTCATATAGGAATTAAATGTTCGAGCTTCAATCGTAAAATGTTCTGGTTCTCAGATGAAATGTTCCACGTATGTATTATGTTTGTTCTGAAAATTTGACAGAGATATCTACAAAATCTCAGTCAAGAAGGAGCAAATCCTTTTGAGGAAACATGTCAAGGAGAAGTAGCCACGACCCATTAGAGTTCAAACACAAACTTATGTTGCTTTATTTATTATTCGGAAACGTCAGCCCGGATTGTGCTGTGAGTTCAAACACAAACGTTTGGCATCATCAGTCCTCGGCTCCGTGTCACTGAGAGCTTTTCCTTTTCTTTGTTTAGCCAGTAACATCAACTGGTTGGCACCCCTTGTCGATAGACACCTTCACTGCATCCACCACGACCTGCGTCTTCCGTGTGATGGCAGGCCACATCCCCTCAGGATCGGCGCCGGCGTCCCGGATGTTCCGCACAAGCCTCGCGAACTCCTGCACCATGAGCGCCTCCTGCGGCAGGTCCGTGGCAACTACGTGCTGGCTGGGCTGCGGGCCCCAGCCAATGGCGAGCTCCTTGACACCTAGCTTCGATGCCACGCTGAACGCCGCAGAGGTCTCTTCGTACGGGATGACGAAGTCAGTGAGACGGAGGGAGCCTTTCGTGCCCACCACCGTGACGTCCATGGCGGAGCTGGCGAGGAACGAGCAGGTGAAGGTGGCGACCTTGCCGTCCTCCCAGTGCATCGATGCGCCGCAGGCTAGGAGCACGCCGGCCTGGTTCTTGACAGGTTCGCGAAGTGCAGTCACGGTCTTTGGCAGCTCGTAGTCGACGGCCCACAAGGTCGCGCGGATGCAGTACCACCCGAGGTCGCCAAGCGCGCCCAGGGCGTCGAGGTCCGGCTTTACCCTGATATCGTTCTGTAGGAAGTCTTCGTGTGCGTGAAAGCTCAACATGCTATTTATCTGCAGCAAGAGGAGCAAATATGGTTCAACAAAATGGTTCATGCCTATTGCCTACATAGCTTATAGAGAACTGGCTTGCACAACTTAGTACAAAACAGGCCAACAATAACGCGCAAAAATAGCTTTCAGTGGCGGGCAAACTGGCCGCCACTAAAATTTGGCTCTTTTCTAGTGGTGGTCATCCGCCTGCCACTGCTAGCAAGGAGGGGGGAAAAAAGAAAAACAAGATGGGTTGGCATACAAAGGACACGGTAGGTGCCCTGCACAAAACAAGCTTCAGGTTAGCGGCAAATGTCATTATGTCAGTATTCTGTTGACATTGCTAACCTGAACTGACGATTTGTATCTGCCCCGCTGCCCCGATAGTTTGAACCGTTTTAGAGGATATGGATTGGTTGTTACAATGGATCCTTTAGAAGTGTAAGTAATATGATTTAAAAAAAAAAATCATGTTACTTGATTAACCTTCCGTTCAAATTTAAGAAGTCTACAGTTCATTTCATCATCACGATTTCTCCATGTAACCCAGGTGCCTACTCCGTACGTGTTAGTGGGATTTGCCCTTCAAATCCAAATCAAAATCCAGTACGAACATTAATTTTATAGGACTCACCATCCTGATGTCGCCGATGGCATCCTTGTCGGCGAGAACCTCCCGCATCCTGCCGGTCCGGAGGTTGTGCATCATCATAGTGGAGTCCATGAACTGCACGCTGGCCGCCTCACAGGCGGCGACGATGGCGTCGAGGTCGGCCGTGCAGAGCGCGGTGGGCTTCTCGAGGAGCACGTGCTTGCCACGGCCCGCCGCGGCGGTGGCCCAGCGCACATGGAGGCTGGTGGGGAGCGGGAGGTAGACGGCGTCGACGTCGGGGTCGTCGAGCAGGGCCTCGTACGATCCGTGGACGCGGACGCCGGCGTCGAGGCCGTTGTCGGCTGCGAAGCGGCGAGCCTTGGCCTCGGAGCGGCTGCCGATGGCTGTGACAGTCGCGCCGGGAGCTAGGTGGATGGCGCGCGCGAGCTTGCGCGCGATGCCGGCGCAGCCTAGGATGCCGAACCGCACAGGGCGTGGCTGCTCCGAGGCCGCGGACGACATGGCCAGCGGCTGGGGGCGTTCTTGGTGCGCGCGGGTGGGCTCTCTTAGAGTACGTGGTGTGCGCTGCAGGTACGTGATCAAGATTATGGTCCTCCCAGTACTCCGGTCCACATGGTTTCGTCCGATTTTGGACACCGACCATTACGTGGAGGAAGACCTCCCTCGGTTATTGCTAATAAAATTTATCATTAATTACAGCTTTAGCAGCAAGCGAATGGACAGCACAAACAACGTGACGCTAGGTAGATTAAGCATCTTTCCCACAGGTTTGTCTCCTGAACTTGTATTACTAATAAATTAATAAAAAGAGAAGTTCATTTTACTACCTTCAAATATATCCGTTGTTCACTTAATCCCCGTAAACTAAATTTTAATCTATTTTACTCTCTCAAACTATTTAGACTGGTTTAATTCGTTCACTTATGAATTTCTTTTTTGTCTCGTGGTTACGTAGTTCGAGAGTGCACTGAGGATGTGGTCGCGGCACATCGTGTCCACACGCACGGGCCTCTTGTCACCTCCTTGGTTGAGGCACTGTTCACTGAACTGAAGCTTGAAAAGGACATGTGTAATGCTAGTCGTGTTGAGGTCACCATACATTATACATATCCGAGGTCACCGCACATTGTTGAATTAGTTTTTACTAAATGTTGAATTGGCGATGAACCAGTTTTGTGCAAATGTAGGTGAAATATTTTTTCTGAAAAAAATGGAATGCATATGAATAAGTTCTTTTTCAAATGTATAGAGAAAGATTAAAAATAAAACACATTAGTTATCTCTAAGAAATAGTTGCTAGGGCCCAGGTAGCCCTTGTAAGGACATTAAGCCTATGCCAAAGGGACATGGGTCCAACCATACAAAGGAGGCCATCATTCATGTGGGCTAGTGCGGGTGAAGACCAAAGCATGTTCCATGCCAACTTTTGAACAGGCAAGGTGGGAATGGAGAATCTGTCTAGTTCATATCAAAGACATCATATGTCTCTCAAAAAAACTATCAAAGACTTCATATATACTTTTTATTAATATTATAGTATAATTACATAGTTGGACCCATTAGGAGCAGCATTTTCTTCACAACAAATAGATACATATAATATATTAATACACTTTTACTAATTTGACTTTATTTTGAAGAATCTAATATTTTTATTTAACAACTCATCACATTCAATATAACATTTTTACATATCCACAAAAAAAACCCGTTGAGCTAGTCTGTTTCCAAAACTTTAATCTTGCATTCTAAAATGTTTAGTAAGTTTTCCAAAATGTTAAATCTAGTACTTTGAAGTTGTTGTTTTTTACAATATCAAATATATTTTTTTTCAAAACATTGAGTGTGACGTTTATGTTAAAGTATTTTAAAAATGTTGAATGAAAAAGAAAACATGACTAAAAATCAATCACACATTTAGGTTTTAGACCCACTACATGAAAAGGAAAAGGAAAATATATCATGGGCCCCCAATTTTTGTCGATTTGGCCGATTAAGATGAAGTGAATTGCTGCATAACAGTAATATCGATCATATATAAGTCGTGTAGTGTATTGTCACATAGGATTTTTTTATGCTGTAGAGAAGAGAGCGGGAGTGAAAGAACAAAATATGTTGTTTTGCAAATGAAGCTGCAGTCTGAGAGCTAAAATAAGAGCTATGAGTAGTTACATGAAAACAACACATTTTGTTCTTAAAATTGATTTCGTCGTGGGTGGTCGAGTGTTCCTCTCAGCTCAAGGAGGAATTTTAGACATCTATACTATGTGCACACAGGGAAGGCTATTAAGATTAATTCTGGTTTGTTCTTGAGGCTGTGACGTCGTGTGGTGTTGCAGCAGCTGCTCTTGGCCGCCATTGCAGCAATTGCTGGTGGCCAATGCCTTGTGAATCTTGATCTTCTTTTTGGAGGATGGCTGTTCGGCGTCTGTCTGGCCAAGCATGGAGGTCTGATCTGTAGTTTAGGGTACTAGGGTGAAAGCTCTGCCTGGTTGATTGCTAGTGCCGACAACGAGCATGCCTTGTTGAAGGCGACGCCATCGTCATCAGATCTATATGACGGCGGCATTTTGATGTCGTAACCTTCATGAAGGCGTCATTTTTGGAGTCATTTGCACGAGTGGCTGGGTTCGACTGATTAGTTGTCTCAACTGTCCTTGTGTCTGCTTGGGCGTCTCTGGCAGTTTTCAATTTGGTTTCTTCATCGGTTGTCGTATGGGTGGTCTTTGCTTCAATCAAGGATATTGTTTGTCATTGGATTGGCAGTTGCTCAAGTGTGTTCTATCTCATATTGTGGAAGAACAGACACATGGAGTCGACCGTACTCAAGAAATAGCACCTGAAGACAATAGAAGCTGCGGACTAGAGACCTTACTTTTGTTTTGTTTCATCAGTGTAGCTTTTGTGCACTTCTGATGATGATCGACATTTGTCGATGATTGTATTTGGCTATAACTTTCTTAGAAGTCAAGACCACTGCGGTTATAGTTTCTCTGAAGGCCAAGGTTGGGATTAATGCAATCTTTCCATTATCTAAAAAAATGCATGCATGCATCTATATTATATTGCCAGAAGCAAGTTAATTTGAGCTACAAATCTTCCTTCCCAGATTGTTTTATTACGCTTTTGTAAGTATGAAAGATGCCGCAGTCACATCATTCATGTTTAGAAGACAAAATAGTTTTTTTTTTTGTGACTGGGAATGACAAATTAGTTGAAAGAGAGGAAGATGGGGAACGATTCTGCTCGGGAGTTCAGTCAAACAAAATAAGATGAAGCGCCTAGGAAACATTACATCATCGTCTTACCTTTCTCTAGCTGCAATGGTTTGATTTATTGATAGCCTCGGTCATAGAAATTTAGAACATATTTTAGTTAAATGTACAATTATTGTGTCTCACCATTGAGTTTTAGTATTCTAGGAAAAAAATAGAAGTAGGCAAGTCTATAGTGCTCTAAAAATAATATTTATGTCTTAGATGCCATGGAGGCGAAAAAAATAAACATTTAGAATTATTTTTTTATGTTAATGACTAAACATGTATGTTAATTGTAGAATTCCTGAATCAAGAAAGTTGAAGAAAAAGAAGAAACTATTATAAATCATCTTGATATTCAAGATCAAGAACCATAATGAATTTCTTACAATACAAAAGTATACCAAAAATATAATTATTTGCATTAGTCAAGAAAAAAAGGTTCTCCCTATAGCCATTGATTAAGGATTAACGGTACGATTTATTTTATTGATATAAGGTATAATACAAAATGCAAGAAGATTATCATGGTAAATTCTATATGAAAAGCTTTTTTCTATGAAATCAAGGCTAGGAGCGCAAATGCGCGGGTACCTTGACTAGTTCTACACTTCTACAGAACGAAGGGAGTATATTACATCTTCACATAACTAATAAGTGGCCAAGTTTCATTCCTTCATGTGATTCGTGGAAGACTTTACTCTTCCTGTCCATTCAACATGTGCTACACATATGCATGCATTCACAGACAAGTAGGCTGTCCTGCTGCAAGGTTTTGTTACTATATGAAGTCAATTGCAAGTCGTTTACATGGTGTCGGCGTGCTATAGGATACCGCGACGTAATTTCGCTCCTCTTTGTATTGACCAAGGAGTTTAGTACTGATTCCCAACTTGAGTAAATGCTCCAGATCTCACATTCGTCTCATGCATACTCCCAACCTTGATTATACATGTAACTCTCTACTACTACTCCACAATTATTCATAGTTTTTATTACTACCGACAATCCACAATTCAACGTGTGCCCGATTATTACTGACAATCTAGTACAATTGATCAAATCATCAACTGTAAGGGTAATTAATAGGCTCAGCGCTGTGTGATTACCTGCATTTCCCAAATTCGTAAGACTGAAATTCTCACAAAAACAAATTGTGACGGCACTAGTCATCATGAAGACAACAATATGATTATTGCAGTATAAAACGTTGGTCGTCTTCTGAATTGATTATAAGAAGGCAGAACGGATATTGGCATCTGTAGTTTTGCCGGGCATATGTATCATCTTCTGCTAACTTTACAAAATGGAAAAGAATATGTGAAGAACAGACCGGAAATGTCAACTACTAAGCATAGCATCGATTGTGAATCAGCTGGTTGGTTCGCTTCTCGCTCAGGCTAGTTTTATTACTACTGAGAAATGACAATCCACAATTTCAACGTGTGCCTGACTATTACTGATCCAATCATCAACTGTTAGGGTAATTAATGGGCTTAGCGCTGTGTGATTACTTGCTTGCGTCCCTGGGGGTCAAGTCAGCAGTCCTGCGTGGCCACGTACGTACAGCAAGAACATGGCACCTCATTTCGAGGAAGATTGCTGCATTCGTCACATGAGCAAGTACCACTTGGTCCCACCACTTGCTCGACATTTTGTGGGAATCCCAGCAGCCACCATCTTGTATTTTATACGGTCAACCAATATAAGAAATTGTATCACAACTTTAAATTTAGAGAGTGCGCGACTCTGCATGCATTCGGTTAGCCTATTTATAGACAATCTCAGACACTTTGTAGATGGCATTCTAAACCTCAGATACTCTATTTTCTTGGAAGTAAAGGCTCCGCTGCGACTCTGTGTGATAAGATACAGCCCAGCCACGCTGCCAGAACACCATGGACACTAGTAGCACAGCCGGCACTGGTTTCCTCAAAACATCTTTCAATGGAATCAATGCTCTCTCAGGTTATCAGTTTACTAATTTACACCTTCTATCATCGATCTCAATTTTGTTCAAACGTGATTCTGATGGATCTATTTCTCATATATAAATGTATTTCAGGTATAGGAATTCTGTCCATTCCGTATGCACTATCCCAGGGTGGATGGCTGAGCCTGATCATCTTCGTAGCCATAGCGATCATATTGCTGCTACACGGGGATCCTGCTGCAGAGGTGTGTCGACTCCAGCTCAAGAATCAAGAACTACACCGACATTGGCGCGGTTGCATTCGGCCGGAAGGGAAAGATCCTAGCGGCCACGTTCATGTACCTAGAGCTGTACCTGGCAGCGATCGACTTCTTGATCATGGAGGGCGACAACCTAGACAAGCTATTCCCCGGGGTGAGCTTTCGCATCCCCGGCCTCCTCACGATCACCGGCAAGCAAGGGTTCGTGCTCATTGCGAGCCTGGTCGTGCTCCCGACGACGTGGTTCCGCAGCTTGGGCAAGCTTGCCTATATCTCCCTCGGTGGAGTCCTGGCCTCTGCAGTTCTCGTCGCTGCCGTCCTGTGGGTCGGGGCGTTCGACGGCGTGGGCTTCCATGAGAGAGGCGAGCTCGTCAACTGGTCCGGGCTTCCGGCCGCTATGAGCCTGTACGCCTTCTGCTTCAGCAGCCACCCGGTCATCCCGAAGCTATACCTTGGCATGAGTGACCGGAAAATGTTCCCAAAAGTAGGCACTAATTTACTTTCCTATATATATATTTATACACCAATGGGCCAATGGTTAGTTACGGCATGTTCATATTCGATCGTTCTCGTTCGTTGGCATGCAGGTGTTGGTGCTGTGCTTCGTCGTCTCGGCCCTCGGTTACGGCATCACAGGCATTACTGGCTACCTGATGTACGGCGCGTCAACACGGTCGCAGGTGACGCTGAACCTGCCGCCGGGAAACCTGACGTCCAAGATCGCCATCTACACCACGCTGGTGAACCCGCTGACCAAGTACGCGCTGTTCGTCATCCCGGTCGCGGACGCCATCGAGGACGGCCTCCGGGTCGCCGACAGCAGGCCGGTGTGCGTTGCCATCAGGACCGCGCTAGTTGTGGGCACCACCGTCGTCGCGCTCGCCGTGCCGCTGTTCGGATACGTCACCATGCTCACCGGTGCGCTCATGTGCAGTTCGGTCATAATGCTGATGCCGTGCGTGTGCTACCTCAAAATCAGCTCCATGTCGTCCAGAAAGCTAGGGTCGTTCGAGCGTGTGGTGTGCGTCGGTATTATCGGCCTTGCCGTAGGGATCGCTGCCGCGGGCACGTACATCTCACTGAAACATATTGTTCACACACTGAAAAATTAAGCATGGATATTTGATCAGTCTGAGATATGAGATTGACAGGCAGAGAAATAAGACCAATTTTCAGCATAAACACCGTTCATCCTTTTTTTTTTTTTTTGTCCTTTTCTTTGTTGTGGGGATTTCGAATCATGCAAACTTACGTAATGCCGTTTTGGACAATCTTGCCACCCTCTCCCAGAAGGTCGTCTTCCACGCGAAGCATGCGAACCTCATCTTTAATTCGAGCTTTGTTTCCAAACCAGTTCCATACCCATATCCTTCCAACTGGAACAGGTCTTTCAAAAAAAAAATTAAAAAGTCTTCAAAAAAAAACTGGAACAGGAAGGGAACCACAAGTCCTCCAGGAGCTTTTGGCGGATGATCCGAGCCACTTCGGCGTGGAACATGTGGGCTCGCCAAAGGTGGTCATGGCTTGCATTTGCGCCAACTGCTTCAGGAGCAACCAGTCCAGTTGAACCTCCGGTACGAGATGGAGTCCGTGGCGACGTCGAGGTTGTAGGTGCACGCCACGGCCTCCCATAGTCATTAGGAGCACGGCAGCATCGGTTTCTAGCTCGAATGGATACCGGCCGAAGGCCCAAAACGCCCAAAGGCCCAACGCAACCCAAGCTGACCATGACCTTATCAGTACGGCCAAATCCAACCCAACACAAGCCCATGTAGCGCTCCCTGACCGTCCTTTATGCGGAGATGGCCGCCCCGCGTCTCGGCGGCCGTCGCGCGCCGCCGTGCCGGCGCCGGGGCCGCGGTGGCTGCAGCCCCCACCGACGAACTCATCCGCCAGCACAACCGCTCGCTAATGGCGCTCCTCCGCCGCGGCCGCTTCGACGCCGCTCGGCGCCTCTTCGATGCGCTCCCAGCCCGCTCAGTCGTCACATGGAATTCGTTCCTCGCGGCGCTCGCCCGCGGCCGCGACGTCCACGCCGCGCGTTCCTTCTTCGACACCATGCCCGTCCGCGACGTTGTGTCCTGGAACACGCTCCTCGCCGCGTACGCGATGTCGCCACGCCCGGACCACCTCGCCGGCGCGCGCCGCTTGTTCGACGAAATGCCCCAGCGCGACACCGTCACATGGAACACCCTCCTCGGCGCCTATGCTCGACGAGGGCTGATGGACGAAGCAGAGAGGCTGTTCAACGAGATGCCACATAGGAACACTGCTTCGTGGAACACCATGGTTACCGGGTTCTTTGCTGTGGGCCAGGTGAAGAAGGCTCTGGACGTGTTCGAGGCGATGCCTGTCAAGGACTCTGCATCACTGTCTACACTGGTCTCTGGGTTTACCAAGAATGGCTGCTTGCACGAGGCTGAGGAGCTGTTGACAAAGCGCTTCAGAGCAAGGGACATGGACAAGGCTGTGGATGCTTACAACACTCTGATTGCTGCTTACGGACAAGCTGGGAGGGTTTACGATGCAAGAAGGTTGTTTGATATGATACCGAAAGCAAAGTTTCGTCACAGGGTAGATCAGAGGAGGGTGTTTGAGAGGAATGTTGTGTCGTGGAACTCGATGATGATGTGCTACATCAGAACTGGAGATATTTGCTCAGCTAGGGCATTGTTTGATGAGATGCCCGATAAGGACTTGGTCTCGTGGAACACTATGATTGCAGGGTATACTCAAGCTTCAAACATGGACGAGGCAGAGAAGCTGTTTTGGGAAGTGCCAGACCCTGATGCAGTAACTTGGAATTTGATGATACGAGGCTTCGCACAAAGAGGGAATGTGGAACTTGCCCGGGGATTCTTTGATAGGATGCCAGAGCGTGGAACCATAGCGTGGAATACAATGATATCGGGTTACGAGCAGAATGGGAACTACGATGGTGCAATCAAGCTTTTTCAAAGGATGCTAGAAGTTGGTAAGAGACCTGACCGGCACACTCTCTCTTCGGTTCTAGCAGCATGTGCGTCACTCGCTATGTTGAATCTTGGTGTTCAGCTCCACCAACTTATGGAGAAGTCATTTCTGCCAGATATAGCAACCAGCAATGCACTTATAACAATGTACTCCAGATGTGGTGAGTTGGCCAATGCGAAGGCCATCTTCAATGCGATGAAACAAAAGGATTTTTTATCTTGGAATGCACTTATAGGATGTTATGAGCACAATGGCTGCGCTACAGAAGCCTTGCAGCTGTTAGAGGAGATGAGGAGTGCCAAGGTTATGCCAACTCATATAACTTTCATTTCTCTCCTGAGTGCTTGTGTAAATGCTGGCCTTGTATCCGAAGGACGGATGGTTTTTGATACAATGGTTCACGAGTATGGGCTTTCTGCTAAGGTTGAGCACTATGCTGCACTTGTCAATCTCATTGCACGACATGGACAGCTAGAGGACGCTCTGGAGGTGATTACGAGCATGCCAATTGCTCTAGACCGGGCTGTGTGGGGGGCATTCCTTGCAGCTTGCACTGCTAAAAATAATGCAGCCCTGGCTCAGATGGCCGCGAAGGCATTATCCAAGATTGATCCTAACAGTTCTGCCCCATATGTTCTGATGCATAATTTGCATGCCCATGAGGGGAGATGGGGAAGTGCATCTGTGGTAAGGCTGGAGATGGAACAGCAAGGCGTCCATAAGCATCCTGGGTACAGCCGGATTGATATGCACGACCAAATGCATGTTTTCATATCTGGGGACACCTCACATCCCCGTTCCCAGGAAATTTTTTCAATGTTAGAATGCTTTTACAGGTCATGCAGAGATTGGAGCTAGACGGTATGGTGAAATTGTTGCATTCATATAGAACAGAGAAAAGATTTTGCAGGGTAGAAACAAAGCTTTGTCTTTCAGTCAGTTCACCTTGACCTGTACATGTATCATTTATAATTTAACTTCTGAAAATGACAATAGCAACTCCTTTTCAAGTACCTGTGTTATACTTTTGCTTGAGCAATGTGACAAATAATGTAAATATATATGTACTTTTTTATAAGATTTTTCGGCTTAAATCATGAGGAACATGTAAATGTATCTGCACTTTTCAAATCAGATTTGGCGACTTAAAGGTGAGGAGTGCAAGCTCATGTAAATGGTCTGCATTTCGATGATGCAGTGGCCTTCGAGATGGCATGGATTAATGCAGCGAGTCACTGTTAGGATAGCGTGGCACAACCTAAGAAACATGGAGACTCAAGTAAGTTGGCCTTATCATTGTGCTCGAGTACCACTTATCAAATTAGGGGCGCAAAAAGAAGCTCAAATGGATTACAGGTCTGTAAAAGCTCAACATGGGATGTAGTAGGAAAATCCATAAGAAAGTGAGTATCCAAAGGGCCCCGTAGGAAAGAAATATCGTTTTGGAACTGGAATCCTGCAAAAAAAATCCTTTGAGAGTTCTCTTTTCCAAGTGAGGCCCACAAGATTCCTAGTAAAAATATGGAATGGATTGATGGCTAAATACCATGCTCATGCTAGCAGAAACAAATCCTGAACTGAATCTACAGAAAGGCTTTGATTGGCCACCATGCATGCTCTCAAATGCACGAACCCCGAAGGCATGCTCTGCAATTACCAAGAATTAATTTTTTCGGTAACTCCCCATCCATTAGCCACTCTTTGCATTTATTCCCTACGTGGGTTTTAAATATCCGTTTCCATTTGCCCAATGATCCCAGGATTTAAGAGCCTCATTCCTCTTCCATCTTCTCCATATATTGCTGCGTGCCCATCGTTCCAGCAACCAGCATCTCAAGAAAGAATGGAGGCCAAACAAGAAGAGAGGTACACTCAGCTCTTGCGTCCTTCACATAGTCAGCCATGTTCTTGGCTTTATAGAATGTCAGTGTGGCGTTTCATAGAATGTCAGAAAGTACCTTTTCTTCTCTGTTAACTAATCTACAATGTTCTTTCCTTCTCTCTTCTTTCGCATGTACCAGCTTGTGGCCTTATTGGACAAATGCTTGGCCTGATTGCTACCTGCTTGAAGAGGAAGCGCTCCTCTCCAATCTCTCCTTTCCAACTTTGCATTTCCAACCATCCTGCTCTGTCACTACGCCGCCAAGCAACGTTTTGCAAGGTATGTAGCAATTTGTTCCTTTTCAAAGTTTGTGATCATGCAAAAAAAAAAAAAAGAGCGGCACTCTCAGAATTTGTAGCTCAATGCATTGTTCCTCGTGGCACAGACGAGCTCGGCAACATCTTCGAGGATGATGTGCTGAGGCATTGGGATGAGATCGAACAAGCTCACAACAAGATAGAGGAAGGCCAGAAGGGGTCGCCGCTGCTGCGTTACAGAGAGGAGAAGGAAGTGCCCTCTAACTACAAGGTCGCCAGAGCAGACCGTGTCGGATTGGAGGAGAAAGCCCTGACATTCGAGCTCGTGTCGCAGTACTTCTACATGCCGATCACACAGGCAGCACGGGAACTGGATGTCGGGCTCACCCTCCTGAAGAAGAGGTGCAGAGAGCTGGGTATCCCAAGATGGCCGCACCGCAAGATGAAGAGCTTGCAGACTCTAATCAACAATGTCCAGGTTTGCTCTCTCTCTCTCTCTCTCTCTCTCTCTCTCTCTCTCTCTCTCTCTCTCTCTCTCTCTCTCTCTCTCTCTCTCTCTCTCTCTCTCTCCACAGTTTTATCTTGAAATACTCTGCATCACGTAGGATGGCAGCATGTATTCTTTCAATATGTAACCTTTGTGTGACCGGTCATGGTGCGGTGCAGGTCCTGCAGGAGGCGGGCAAGGCGACTGGTGAGGGACAGCTGAGGGCGCTGGTGGAGATGCTGCAGCAAGAGAAGCAGCTCCTGGAGCAGAGACCTTATGTTCAGCTCGAAGAGAAGACGAAGAGGCTCAGGCAGGCCTGCTTCAAGGCCAATTACAAGAAGAGACGGCTCTTGGCTCTTGAAGCTGGGAAGGCACAAGGAATCTAGAATTTCATTTTGCAAGCGTTTATCACGGGAATTCAGCTTATCCTATGTCTCGTTTTATGCCGGATTTAGAATTACTAGTAGCGATCTTGAAAAAACGTGGATGAACCAGTCGAATAGAAAGAGAACATGAGTATCTTATACTCCAAAGTACATTTTTACACTCTGCTATGCTACTGCTATCTTTCTACACAAATACTGTTCTCTAGATTCAAGCGGTGACCAGCTCTGTCCTGGCCGCCGTGTCCCTCTGCTCCTTGCCAATGTCAGCGTACTCCGACAAGATCGCCCTGAACTCGTCGCCGCTGAGCGTCTCCTTCTCCATGAGCACGTCCACCAGCTGGTCAATCGCCGCCCGGTTCCTCCGGACATGCGCCTTGGCGACCTCGTACGCCTTCTCAATGATGTGCTTCACGGCACGGTCGATGTCCGCGGCGAGCTTCTCGGACATGCTGTTCCTGGCCAGCATCCGCATGACGACGTCGCCGCTCTGCGCCGCCGGCTCGGTGAGCGTCCACGGCCCGAGCTCCGACATCCCGTACGCGGTGACCATCTGCCGCGCCACCTGCGTCACCTGCTGCAGGTCGCCCGCCGCGCCCGTCGTCACCTCGGGCTCCCCGAAGATCACCTCCTCCGCCGCGCGCCCGCCGAGCCCGCCCACGATGCGCGCGAAGATCTGCTGCTTCGTCACCAGCGTCGGGTCGTCTCCCGGCAGGAACCACGTCAGCCCGCGCGCCTGGCCCCGCGGGATCAGCGTCACCTTCTGCACCTCGTCGTGCCCGGGCGTCAGCGTCCTGCAAAAGATGGTTTAGCATTAGCTTGACGTGTTCACGCACGCGATGGAACATTGGTTTATGTGGAACAGTTAAAGATTGGTGTACTTACGCGCAGAGTGCGTGGCCGATCTCGTGGTAGGCGACGAGCAGCTTGGTCTTGCCGTCTGTCATGCTGGTGCCCTCGAGCCCGGCAACGATACGGTCGATGGAGTCATCGATCTCCTTGACAGTGATACGGTCCTTGCCGCGTCGTCCGGCGAGGATGGCGGCCTCGTTCATGAGGTTAGCAAGGTCAGCGCCACTGAACCCGGGCGTGCGCATGGCCACCACGCCGAGCGACACGTCGGGGTCAAGCTTCTTGTTGGCGCAGTGCACCTTAAGGATCTCCTCCCTGCCGCGCACGTCGGGGAGCCCGACGCCGACCTGCCGGTCGAACCTCCCGGGGCGGAGCAGCGCGGCGTCGAGGATGTCGGGCCGGTTGGTGGCGGCGATGACGATGACGCCGCTGTCGCCGGCGAACCCGTCCATCTCGGTGAGCAGCTGGTTGAGCGTCTGCTCCCGCTCGTCGTTCCCGCCGCCGATGCCCGTGCCGCGCTGCCGGCCGACGGCGTCGATCTCGTCGATGAAGACGAGGCACGGCGCGTTGGCCTTGGCCCTGTCGAAGAGGTCGCGCACCCGCGACGCGCCCACGCCCACGAACATCTCGATGAACTCCGACCCGGACAGCGAGAAGAAGGGCACCCCCGCCTCCCCCGCGATGGCCTTCGCCAG
The DNA here is from genome assembly GCA_007726485.1 of Eragrostis curvula. Lineage (NCBI taxonomy): Eukaryota > Viridiplantae > Streptophyta > Magnoliopsida > Poales > Poaceae > Eragrostis > Eragrostis curvula. The sequence continues at coordinate 45,321,170 of CM017441.1, read as the reverse complement.
CAGCGTCTTCCCCGTGCCCGGAGGGCCCACCAGCAGCACGCCCTTGGGGATCCGGGCCCCCACCGCCGTGAACTTCTCCGGCGATTTGAGGAACTGCACGATCTCCTGGAAGTCCTGCTTCGCCTCGTCCACGCCGGCCACGTCGTCGAACGTGATCCCCGTGTTGGGCTCCATCTGGAACTTGGCCTTGGACTTGCCCAGCCCGAACGGCAGCCCCGGGCCACCACCGGCGCCCGGGTTGTTCATCCTCGACCGCACGAACAGCGAGACGAGGAACAGGAGCGGGAAGCCGAAGTTGAGGAGGAAGTCGAGGAACATGAGCCCCATGTTGGGCTCCACCGGGTGCGCCGCGAAGTCCACGCCCTTGTCACGCAGCTTGCGCACCAGCTCGGGCGGCGTCCCCGGGAGCTGCACCTTCACGCGGTGCACCCGCGACAGCGCCGGGTCGTCCAGCTCGACCACGGCGACCGTGCCGTTCTCGAAGAAGTCCACCTTCTTCACCGCGCCGGCGTTCAGGTAGTCCAGGAACCGCGAGTAGGACATCCGGTTCGACGTCACCTCGTCCGGCGCCAGCGCGGGCGCCGCCGTCTCGGCACGCGCCCGCGACGGCTTCGTCGCCGCGGCGAGGCCGAGGCCCAGCCCGAGTCCCGCGGACTGGAGCAGCTTTCTCCTGCTGCTGACTGCGTCCGACGACGAAGGAGGAGGCGCGACCTTTGCCGACGGAAGCGACCGCTTCTGTGGGGGCGATTGCTTGGACACGTCCTGCGCCCGGCAGATCGGCAGCCGGCTCGACGTGGTCAGCGACATGGTCGTCGGCGACATCGGCCACTACCTAAGCTAGACTGCTCTGCTGCTTGCGTCCAAGCTACTACTTACTACTGAGCAATGCGAATTGCAGCGTACACCGTCCTGTGTGTGTCGTGTCGTTTTGGTCCTTACGGTTTTGGAGGGAACGGCCCGGGTTTAAATAGCTTACCCGCCACGGTGATTGACAGAGTACAAGCGGAGATTGAGATCCACTACTTCATTTCGCTCTTGCCCAACGAAATTCAGAAATAATTTGAGATAGTTTTTCATGCGACTTCTCCGGTAGTTTCTTGAGTTGGTGGTCTTGTCCTGTTCCGCTTCTCGTAGCGTCTGGAAAACGGGATGAACCCGTCGCGCTCTGGTTCAAACGGATAATTCCGTTGTCCAGGGGAAATCCGGGCAGCCAATTGTGTGGCTCGCGTCCGCCGTCGGGGTCCATCCCCCGGGCCGGTGGTACGCTGTAGCAAGCTCTAGTTGTGTGTCCGGCGCTCGTGTCCCTGGCGCGTCGCGCGGCCGCACACCTGGGCTCGCCGCGCCCATGCGTTGCCCCGGAGCCGCTGCGCACCCGCGTAGCAAGCTCCCGGCGCGCCACTTGTCCTGCTTCCCGGCCGGCGGCTTTGTGTCGCGAGCGCACGTGTAGAAGTTGGCGTTCCGGTTGAACAGGTTTTTTTTTTCTTTACCATTCTGCAGAGAAACGACAGAGAGAGGATACACACGCGGACGTTCCTATTTATTCCAATTGTTTCCGCTGTTAATACGCGTTGGTAAAACACTCAGAAGTCAGAATTTCAGAGGGTGTGCTTCTCGTAGAACTAGAGCGGAAATGCGAAAATGCGCACGGCCGTGCTCCGGCCCGTCCCAAGGTCAGGAATATCATCAGCCCGGTGGACACTCTCGCTTGCTGTTATACTGGGCTAGCGCAGGCCTGGGGAAAGGTCTGGGCCCGTACATCAGCCCGGCTACGTTCCAAGTTTGACACCAAAGCCAGCTAGCCAATTTCCAAACAAATCATTAGTACTATAGTTTTTTTTTGCGATGAGTTAGTACTATAGTTGGAGTATGTAATTACGGCCTAAATCAAGATGGAATCGAATGATCTCGGAGTTTGGAAACAAGTTCAAACAAATATTAGTAAGCCTAGTATACAAAATTTTCTGATACAAAATGGATCACACATCACAGCCTGCACCCTTCAAGCTGGGGCTGTGACATATACAAATTCTTCACAAGGGGTGAAAGGGAAACAAAATGGAGCACGACAAAAATTTGTTTCCACCAAACCGGTCCTCGCACAGTAGTACACTTGACATGAGGGACGGCAAGGCGTCTAGTACTGTATCTGAATTCTAACGAGTGACGTTTAACAGGCAGAGATGGAGCTCGAACTGACTGGGAGACGCATCATGTTCCTCCACATTCAGATGAATATTGGATCTCTTCTCTGGCGTGCAGTCCAGGGGTTTCATGTGCCAATAGATGACAATTTTAAATTGGATATTTGAGTGTGCCCGACTGTATTTTTCTGAAGAATATAAGAGGAGAAGAGTTGCGCCCTTTAGTACGAACCGGGAATGGCTGGCTTGTCCACAAATTTAAATGCACACAAACAATGTTTTCATAGGTTGAGAAAGGTGTTGCTGTAGACTATTATTCTACTGAACCTTCTTTGCTAAGACTAGAAACAAAGAATCAAAAATTGAGAAGCTATGAAGATCGACTATTTTTCCTCGTTTCTACTTACTAAATTATTAAATATTCCTATGGTAATGCAAGTCCTAAGATTCCGGATGAAGCAATTGATCATATATGCTCATTTTGGTTCTAAAGAGTGACTTTTGAGGTATAAAGGTATAACCACATTTACATAGTCAATCTGCAATCTATGCGGAAGAAAGATTTTTTTCAGTTGCCGCAGTCTTTGTACCGAGTCAGCTTGTTGGTCGTTGTAATTTTGTATTCCTCTTCTCCTTAATGGAATGAACCAGTACCACACATATTAAAAAAGGAACATATATTTGATTCGTCATCGAAGAGTGTAAAGCTCTTAACAATATAATGAGGGATCTCAAGTCTCAACCGTCCTTTTTCTTGACCATTTCAAAAGGAAAGGGAAGTTGACTGTGACCAAGAATTTTATAAGCTCCGATGATCACTGCAGCCGGTGTCTTGTTTAGGTAACATTTGGCAGTGAAGGCGAGCCACTAAAAACTGCCAGACGCTGACTTTGGCTGCAGCTTAGTTCATAGTAAAATCACTTTGTCTACAAAAGCTCGATATTCACATCTCCCCATTTTCTCCAGTTAAAGGGAAAAAAACGCTACTTGGAGTATGACCACTTGGACGGAAGACGATCGTCACGTTAGCACTCGATCTTTTCCATCGATTGGTGTTTGACACTCCTTTTTTTTGTTGAGGGGAACGAGATGAGATATAAACATCAGGTTAGCTGGTTGCTGCTGGTGTTCGATGATCAACTGGGAATTGGGAAATGAGGACCCAGAAACTGCAATATCTTTCCTCAAAGATGATCAAGCTGATGTGGATATATCTTTTGCTGGTACTATGTCAACGTGTGATGCAAGTATTATTTCGAGGACATGCCGTAGCATGCATTTCATTAAGCGGAAAAAGAAAAATTTACAGAAGATGGATTGGTGCCCAAGGTGAGAGCCCCCATCCGATTACCACACACCCAACACTTAGGTTGTACTTACAACAAAACTATTTTGCGACCTACGACCTAATGTTACATCACTCGACCCACTAGATTCGTCTACAATGAAGCGCGAGAGCTGTTGGATCCTAGCTCTAATCCAGTCGCGACCTTCCATCTGAATTTGCCCGACCAGAGTTGACGGTGGAATGCGTTGCCTATTGAAAACTCTGTTATTCCTTTCACACCAAATCCTCCATACCGTGATGCAAGTATGCATATTCCCCACTCTTGGTGACAAGAAAATTTGGTGACAAGCATTGACAGATGCACAAAAAGATGCACATTCGCCTACCCAAAAGCAAGTTATACTGCTTGCAAATTCCATCGTGGGTAGTTGAAATTGCATACCAGTTTGGGGAAAGATGCTAAAATGGTGCAACAGGTCGTGCTCATATCCATTACGCAAGAGGATGTTCAAACTTCCAAGTTAAGAACAGTCCTAAGGAAAATAACAACAATATACATGAGAGAAGAATAGAAATGACTAATACATTTCAGATGCAGAATTCGCGTTCCTAAATTGACATGGAAAAACAAATTACGTTTGCATCTCGGAACAATTTGTTTGTACCAAATCGGCAGTTCCCTGTTTTAAATATTTTACTACCAGCGAACAAGTAAAAAAAAATGCGTGAAAAGGGTCTTGACCTAGTGGTTAAGGCATCCGAGTAGCACTTTGAGGTTCTGGGTTCGACTCTCCGTGGGATCGAATTTTCTAAGATTTAACGGCTTTGTGCTTTCAGCGGTAGACGACGTGGCCGTCGACAGCGAGGCGCCAGTGGTGACTTTGTCAATCTCGAGGATTTGCCGGCCCAGTATTCGAAGATGCTGGGTAGGGTTTAGGTATATGCGTTCATGGGGATGGGTATGCGTGCGTTATGAATGTCTGAGTTGTACTGTGTAATAAAAAAATTAAAATAAAATGCTACGATTCCAGACATAGGACATGTAGGATTACATTCATATGGTCTTTAAGACGACACTTACTTACTCTCAATCCGCATTGTTAAAGTATTCTAAATGATGAATCTATTTGTACTATATTTATGCTGTCAATCCGCATTCATTGTCAAAGTTTCTTAAAAAAAAACTCCTATAGGAATCGAATCCAATGGAGTACAGTTCCTAAAAAATCATATGCTCAGACCCAAACTTCTTTTTTGCGTGAAAATCAAATGTGCGTGTTTGGGTTGGGACCTGCACATTTCAGCAGTACACATGAGGGAATGATTAAGAATCTCTTTGCAAAGAAAAGGAAAAAAGAAGAAGGGAAAGACCATCACTTTGCTCGGGACTCGGGGAGCGTCGGACCAGCTGCACACCAAGGCCGGGGTTTACACGGTGTCATGGTGCCTTGTTGCACCTGTAAACAGCGACGCCCCTCTCTCTCGTACTCTGGTCAGTTTGGTGAGCCTGAACTGAAAGCGACAGAGCACAACACCATCCGATATTTCCTAAACCTACCGCCGCTGCCGGGCTAGAGCACGAAGAAGTGCTAATTGCTCCGCGTCCGTTACGTGGCCAAGCCATGGACCAAAGTGCAGCTCCACGGAGGTCCACATTACAAATCTGTACGAGGTCCAACTGCAGTGCAAATGGTGTCACGAACGGCTTTTGCCACGCTAGTTTTTGACCGGCATCGGAGGGAGGAGGATAAGCTCAAAAGACGTGAGCCGGGCGGAACATTACGGAGGGGGAAAGCGAAAGGCGCGAGGAAAAAAGCTGTACTAGGACGTGCCAAATGCCAGGTGTTTGGTCTCGCTCACATGCACAGCCACGAGAGTTTGATTTCCGGGAATTGAATCCAGTCTGGATCTTCTCGACTGAAAACTTCTTGTTTGACCATTCGATATTGTTGTTAATAGTCCGTGCTGACATGACGGTTTGCTGACATAACGGACTCCGGTGCGTTCTGGATGCAAATTTTTCTACAGCCACGTGAGTATCTGCAACGTGAGACCAAACTCCGAGTCCGTGCTCCGGTAAAACAGGGGCCGCATGGGAAAAGAAGAGAAGAGCAACGCACGCGACGCGACACCCAAGCAACGTGACTGACTGGCACAGACGGCTGCAGCAGCGGCAGTAAAAGGAAGCCTTGGTCCCCGAAACGCGGGTCCCCAACCCATTCCCATTCCGCCCGGCGCTCCACGACCGAGAAAGGTCGCAGCGCCGCGCCGCAGCCGGCACAGCACGCGACGCGAGCGAGCGAGCAAACGAGATCCCAGTCCGCGCGGTCGCTGGGCGCGGCCAACCGAGCCCACCCACCCCCGCGACCCGACCGCGACGCTTCTTCTCTTCTCCGCCACGGCAGCGAAAAGAAAAGAAAGGAAAGGTCAGGTCCGGCCCCGCGACACGCGACGGCGCGTACTCACCCGGTCGGTTCGTCGCGTGGACCTGAAGCCTTCTCCGCGCACCGCGCTTCAACTTCTTCCACTTCTGCTCGCTGCACGACTGCCTGCGCTCCCTCTCTCTGCCTTCTCCGCCGTGCCTCCCGGGTGGCGTCGGCTTCGTCGCGCCTCGCCGCTCGCTAGTAGCTACCTCCCACATCCCCGGCGGAGGGCTGGACTGCGGGCGGCGTTCCCCTAGCGTTCGCGCGCGCGCGCGAGCAGTTACCAGCGCAGACGAGCGTGCCCGGGGCGGCTGTGCTTCTGGTTGCTCCTGGTGACTGGTGAGTGATTCCCCATTTCTGCCCGCCGGCCATTCCGGCACTGCTTTCGTGCGCGCTTCGGGGTTGCATTGTGAGACGGGGAACCGTCGCCGCTTTGGCGTCGCGCGGCGCTGGGGCGGCGATTCCCTGCGAAATTTGGCGTCCGCCGCTCCGCTTGCCTGTGGCCGCCACCTTGCTGTTCGCGTCGTCGCCGATCTCGCGTCTCGATTTCGGGCGCCAGATTCGGTGGGGATTTTGTGATCTGCGCATTGCTACTGCGCTGGAGACTCTGAGTGCTTCTCCCTTTTCGCATGATTTTAGTCAGCTATAAGGGAAATTTGTCGGTGAGGGGTTTGCGGGCTGACGCGAGACTCCCGGTGTCCATTTTGCGCCATTTTTTTTAACGAACAAAATGGGCGTTTTATTTTGTGTAATAATTTTATTCTCCCCGACCCTGTGCTTTACTACGATTTTTGTCTGAAGCTCTTGCGTGATCTCAAGTATACTGTTGCTGCGATAGTGCCGTTCATCTGGTTCACCCACCCATTTTGATGCTCTACTCGACTCACAAAATATTTGTTTATCTTTCCCTCACCTGATAGGATGACGGGATTCACATTTTAAGCGAGTAAAATTTGCTAGCTGATGAACTTGCATCTGCTGGATTGGCTTGCCATGGTTATCAGTTTGGGTCTGAACTGCTGACCTCTGAACATGGTCCTTTTAAATTGAACATTCGTAACCGTATTCTGTAGCCTTGCTGGTGCTGTATAGCGATGAGAATTTGTCTTGTTGGGATGTTTATTCTTTGCCGTAGCCAAGCCTCACGAGTCTTAATCCACCGGAAAAGGATTTTTTTTTGTCGGTACGCCATTGGACACAGGTTCTGATGTGTTACACAAGCGCACACATTATTAGGACGCATGTTTGTACGTTATGTACATAAAGTTACATGAGCCTGAGTGGATGTTAACATCTCAGTGGAGTTGTTAAGAAACATTAATGATCATGCACCTTCTCTTTTTACAGGATAAAGGTTAATCTCTTCGGTGGCTGCTTCTTGTTAAAAGGGCAAAGGGCACACCAGCCCTGCCTCAAGTTTCATTGGTTCACTTGTTTCTGATTATAAAAGCTTTCAACGTACACCTGGCAGAAACCTGTGACTTCGAAGCTGTTTGCTGAGTTCTAGATCAGGAGCTGATTCTTAACTTTCTAATTTGGGGGGTTTTGCTCTGAATTACATTGTTTTAAGTTAGGTGATGCTTTAAGTTGAGAACATAGTGAATGCAAACTGTGGAACAACTTGTTAGAACGGCTTCGAGTGATGAAGAAATGGCATGGTGGTTTTGTCATAGTATCATTGTTTATCATCTTGATGTTAAGATATGTGATATTGGATAGTCCCCTTGCGGAGAAGTCCCTCCAGTATGTCTTCCAGCAAAACAGTACGGCGGCACTACATTGGTTGGATGTTCCAAATCCTCCTGCAATTCAGAATCCGCAGAACTCATCGGAAGTAATATCAACCAAACTCTTGGCTTCTAACCTTTCCGTTACCAGAAATCTCACTGAGAGAGAACTACAGACTTTGCATTCGTGGAATCATTTGAGAGATCTGGTAACTCATGCCCATATCCTACCAGATGGAGTGGAGGCAATCAAGGAAGCTGGTACTGCTTGGAGGGAACTAAATTCAGCCCTTGCAAATGATGATTCATTTGTTTCTGTAAATGGTAGCACTCAGCAAAAGGACAAAGGAAAACAATGCCCATATTCTATCCGAAGAATGAACGCTACAAGGTTCGGGGATAGATTTGTCTTAAAGATTCCTTGTGGGTTGATTCAGGGCTCTTCCATAACTATTATTGGTACTCCTGGTGGTCTTCTGGGTAATTTTAAGATAGAGTTAACTGGAGCAGCAGTTCCTGGTGAACCAGACCCTCCAATGGTCCTTCATTACAATGTCCGCCTTCTTGGTGATAAACTTACAGAAGATCCTGTGATAGTCCAAAACACGTGGACTATAGCTGATGATTGGGGTTCTGAAGAGCGCTGCCCATCTCCTGAATCAGATACTAAAGACACTGCAAAAGGTACTCTTCTTTTTCAGTGGTTATAATTTCTTATGCAAGAACTGTGGTACAATATCCATCGAATATATCTCCTGAAATTTGGCTTGCAATATACTCCATTTGTTGTAGCACCGAACCTAGGTATTTGCAGGCTATTAGTGAGAAATATTTTATAATGTGCTGATTTTTAGATAAAAAGGGAAGTTTTTTTTTTTTATGACACGAAGGAAAGTTGTATTTCATCAACCAAATGAAGGCATCCTTCCTAGTATGTATGATGTTTTGCTGCTGTATATCTTCATAGCTATGCACTTATCTTCAGCGATGCAACTGAAATTCTCTTGCGGTTGATCTATATGCTTTTTCTATGTATAACTTTTGTCCCAGGATTGACACAAGTTCTCTTCATTCTCTTGTGTTACAGTGGACGATCTAGAGAAATGTAGTAAAATGGTGGGCAAGAATCAGACACAGATGTTAGCGTCTAGTTCGCATGCTAATGTTTCCGCCATACCATCTGTAACGAGAAAGAACGCAGAACCTAAAAAATATTTTCCCTTCAAACAAGGATATCTTGCTGTAGCAATTCTTCGTGTAGGAGCTGAAGGTATCCATATGACCATAGATGGCAAACATATCACTTCCTTTGCATTCCGAGAGGTAAGCCTTACATAACCCATCTGGCATTCCATTACTTTATATGACAATTTGTCGGGCAGACTGCACCTGCGGCTGCGGCTGCAGAAAAATAACTGTGAACACTGTAGCTGCTGCTGAAACACTGTAACTGCTGCTGAAGAAATAACTGCGAACACTGTAGCTGCTGCTGCTGCCTGCTGCAAAACATCCAAACGAACAGACTGGATTTTTCCTTCATGGCAAAGTATTTTTCAGTCCATGCGCACTAACTGTCAAACTATTTACCTAAGAACCATTGTAGCTCCCATCAATGTATGACTTGCATTGTATTTTGTTATTATTTTTACAATTGGGACTCTGAAATCTCCAGGACTTGGAGCCAGGGTTTGTTGGTGAAGTAAGAATCACAGGAGATATTAATCTGCTGTCTGTGATAGCTAGTGGTCTGCCTACAACGGAAGACTTCGAGCATGTCACTGACTTGGAAACATTGAAGGCTCCACCTGTTCCCCTGAATCAGTCTGTTGATCTTTTCGTCGGGATCTTCTCTACAGCAAACAATTTCAAACGTCGAATGGCGGTTCGCAGAACTTGGATGCAATACGATGCTGTCCGCTCTGGAAATGTTGCAGTTCGATTTTTTGTTGGCCTGGTAAGATAAAGATACAGACGCTGTAGCTTTATGCGTTTATCTATAAGCGTTTATTACGGCTCTATGCTTAGTGGCAATGTATGCACAAGACCAACAGTGTGTGCAGATGAACAGATACATGATAGAGCGCCCACTCATTTAATTTGTCCTAAATAAAAATGTTGAATTCCTTTGTATGATCAGTCAGATATATAAATTGTGTGGAACTACTGCTTTAAGGAAGACATTTATGCCTGTGTTCATTGCATTCACTATTCTACCGTGTGCAGCTTATTATCATCAGTACTGTAGTTTGCGTAACAATTTTAGCGTCACTCTTTCTTCTCTTGTTCTTTTCTCATCATTACTGCTTTGAACAAGAGCTTTTTACTTCAGAGTATACTCATCTGCTTCTTTCCCTTCCACTTTTGAAGCATAAAAATGAGGTGGTGAATGAGGAACTCTGGAATGAAGCACGGACATATGGAGACATCCAGTTGATGCCATTTGTGGATTACTATAGCCTGATTCTTTGGAAGACCATAGCCATCTGCATCTATGGGGTACATCTGACTTTGATTATTATATTGGATTTGTTATATCACTGGTCCTATATCAGTATTTTTCTAAGCAATTTTCCTTTCAGACAAATGTCCTGTCAGCCAAGTATGTGATGAAAACAGACGATGATGCTTTCGTTCGTGTGGATGAGGTACTTGCTTCCCTACATCGGGTAAATACCAGCCATGGATTGTTATATGGTCGAGTCAATTCTGAATCTCAGCCCCACCGAGATCCATATAGCAAGTGGTACATAACCCCTGAGGTAACTTGTCTTAAACTATATAATATTTCTGTCAATAGATTATGCAAATATTATCGTATTGGCACATGGCAAACTCTTCCTCTAGACTATTGTGAATACCATTTGGTTTATCTGCTGTTCTAAAAGGCTATATACCCCATTTTCTATTTTTTTTAAATACCTTTGCTTGTGCTTAAGAATAAGCAGCACTTGTTGTGCTAATGCTTTCTGTAAGTGGCAGCATTAGGATGTTAGGCGTCTTCTTTGATGTGTTCAAGCATGTAAACACCTTCATATCCGAAAAAACAGCCAAAGTGGTCTAAGCAGGATGACACGCTAAGCATGGAAAAGCTGATACGGCATAGGTAGGCCATATTGTATAGATTGCTTGCCAGCTGCTCATCTAGGATGTCTGATGTGGTACTTTGATTTCTTTTATTGCAGCTAGACGTATATTTATTTACGAGAGATTTTATCGTAGTACATATTAAATGCGGGCCGTCCATTTGAATAGATCTAGTGGCCCTGCATGACCTCTTAGCTCCTAGGATGCAATAGTTCACCCATAATTATTGTTATTATTTTATATTTTTGTTTTGGAAAGTCTCTTTTTCGGAAAGAGACCCACATGAAGGCCAAGGGACCGGCTTTTTGGCTGGTTTTACACTTTTAAACATGAATCCGGATTTTTATTTTTATTTTATGAGGAACTCTGCCATGATTCCATGGACTTTGGTGATTAATCCATCTCTCTCCCTCCAGTAGATCTGTTTAACTTGAGTGCTTTTGTTCTGACACTATTTATTCTGATTAATCGTTATGTAACTTAAACGACTTGATGGAAAAAAAAGTCAACAAGAGGGTTCCTGCCATTTATTGACGCAGATTTTAGGCATGTTTCTTTGTGTTACCGTTAATTTAGTTTGCTATTCCTGCCATTTATGTGGTTGATCAAGTTACTGATTAATGCATTACTTGAACTAGGAATGGCCTGAGGAGAATTACCCTCCATGGGCACATGGCCCCGGATATATTGTTTCGGAGGATATAGCAAAAGAAGTTTACAGGAAACACAAGAAAGGGGAATTAAAGGTACTGCCAAATTTCTTTATAGTCTCTTAGTTACTTTTATGCTGTTATGGAGTGATTGCTGATATGTATCCCATTCTATTGCTTCAGTTTTGTATTGTGTCTAAGGAAATTATAGCATTAGAAAAAAAAAGGGGGGTTTACAAGTAAATGGTCTCATGGCTGTGCTCATGGCATTCTTGATTTGCAGATGTTCAAGCTGGAGGATGTCGCCATGGGGATTTGGATCAATGAGATGAAGAAGGATGGCTTAGATGTCAAGTATGAGAATGATGGGAGGATCTTGGTCGACGGGTGCGAGGATGGATATGTCGTTGCCCACTACCAAGAACCGAGGGATATGATGTGCCTTTGGGACAAATTTCAGAAAACGAAACGAGGAACATGTTGCAAAGAGTAACAGAATTTAAAACGAACGGCTCTTTAGGTTAGGATTGTGCTGATGCCTACGGGAAATCTTGACATGGCCATTCGAAAGGGAGAATTGCTACTTCCGGAAGTGATAGGCAACAAAGTTTTGGATATCACCGCCGTGGTTGAGTTTCAACTACGTTAGAGGATGTAGTTCTCTTTTGTTCTGGCAAAGGTGGGAGGGTCTTGCTTTGCTCATAGTGTGGTTTCTTGTACAATATATTTTGTTAGGATGTAGGATACAGCGGCGGTAGATTACGTAGGATAGATGGAGAAGCAGTGTTACCATTCTTTCCAAAGGATGCATTATGCGTCTGATGTAAAGCTATTCCACAGTTAGTCTACTGTATAATCCATTTCATATTCACTGAAATCCCGAGCAGGCCCGAAAACCACCTTTAATATCACTGGCCCCGGAGCTAACGCTCGAATTGCGGTAGGTACTTTTTTTTCCCCTGCTCATACACCATGTAATAAATTACGTGAGATACTAACTAGACTGATGAACAATTTTTGTTCCCAAAAACGATTTATGAACATTTTTCCCCAAAAAAAAGACTGATGAACAATTTGCATTCAACGAGCACGGAAAAAAGGGATGACAACGTGATAGATGCAGTGAACAACAATAACAAAAAGGCATGATAAAGATGCAACTTGGTAGATGCGGTGAGCAATTTCTTAGTTTAAAAAAGAACACCTCAATTACCTAATTACCTGTATATATAGAGAGAGAATTCCTTCTATGCCATTGAAAATTTACTTGTTTCCTTATTTGCCATGGAATTTTTTGAAGTTCCTTATTTGCCATCGACCTTAAATTTGATGCCTCTAATGCCACTATTTATCAGTTTTTGTTTGTTTTTATCATGAAACATGTCAATTTTCAATGGTATAGAAGGAATTCCCTCATATATATATATGGTATGATTGGCCTTTCATACTATATGTACAGGTCCGCATAAGCCAAACTCTCTTTACCGGCCTCCATTTTTTTTACCACCACACAGGGCTCATGCCTGCACCTCTCTGAATCTAGATCTAGATCTAGTGAGATATCCATCCCCATCGCTGCCATATATCCGCTCCTTAGAGAGCCATCCTCGCAGCGCCGCCCTTTGTGTTGGAGGAAGAGGGGACCTCGAACTCCTGCACTTCACGGTGGAGGGAGGAGGGGAGGCTCCTGCCTAGGAACCGCCATCGCCATCAAAGCAGCACCCCTGTCCCGCTCCCAATCGCGTGGCGAGGTAGAGGAGGAGGATCACCACCGATGGAGGCATCGCCGGAGCCGATGTGGGAGATGGAGAATGTGACCTAAAGTTTGTTAAGTTGAGGTAATTTTTTCTTAAACTAAGTTGGAAATTTGGTAGAAGTTTGCTAAAATAAGGTATTTTTTTCTTAAACCTAGTTGAAAGTTAAGGTTTGTTTTAGTCGTGGTTTGGGTAAAATGTTAGCGGGACTCTATGGGCCCGATGCCTGTAGTTTGTTTTAGAGGATTTGCTCTTTCTCAAGTGACTGAGATTTTGTAGATCTCTCAATCACATTTTCGGAATAATAAAAATATACTATTAGAACAATAAAACTATACTGTTAGAATAATGAAACTGTACTGCTGGAACAATTACTTTTAGGTGGAATTTTTTTAGCATAAGTGAATGAAAAATCTAGGCGGTTGGATCAACCTCCAACGATTGAAAAAAGTGATTGGGAGATTAGCAAATCCGAGGGAGACACGCCCTTGTTTTAGAGTCATGGTTTACGTAAAATGTTAGCTGGACTAAGTTCAAAAAAAAAAAAAAATGTTAGCTGGACTCTGCAGTCCAATCCCTTCTAACTATTGATCGATCTACTTGCAGGACGACGTTCAAGTTAACAGCCATGAAAACTGAGCCAATGGCAGCAGTGCCCGTTGCCAAGAAAAGGAGGACAGAGACGCACGAAGGAAGAGGACTGGCCACATCATTACTGCTTGCTTCAGAGGAGCCGTTGTCATTGACGGATGCTTCCGGGCCTACAAGTGAGCCGAAATTGGCCCACAATCAAGAACGAAAAGAAGAGGACTACGTCGACCTTCTTCCAGACGGGGTCGTTGAAGACATCATTTCCCGCCTCCCAACGAAGGATGCGGTCCGCACCAGAACCCTCGCCCCCCGATGGAACCTCCTCTGGCCGTCCGCTCCGCTCAATCTTGACAGCAGCGGTGGAGGCCTCCCCGAAGAGGAACAAGTACAAGCCGGCTTGATCTCCCGGATCCTCGCTGCTCACCGGGGCCCGGCCCGCCGCTTCTCCGTCCCCGCTCTCCACCTCCAGCGCCGCCTCGCGACTGTGGACAATTGGCTGAATTCAGCAGCTCTCGACAACCTCCAGGAGCTCGAGTTCTATGTAATGTACAACTTCGGACAGGCTCCAGCAGTATTGCTGCCAGCCTCCGCCTTCCGTTTCTCAGCCACACTCCGCGTCGTCACTATCAGCGAATGCCACATCTCGAACGGCGCGGTCGAAGGGCTTAGCTTCCCTCAGCTCCGGCATCTTGGGCTTCAAGGAGTCATAATCTCGGAGGGCTCACTGCAGAGCATCATCGATGGTTCACCTGTCCTGGAGTGCTTGCTGCTCTACTGCAGCTCTGGCTTCCATTCCATACGGATCAACTCCTCTAGCCTTGTAAGTATCGGTTTGTACAATCACTTACAGCCGGTGACCGTCATCGTCGAGGATGCCCCTTTGCTTGAAAGGTTGCTTCAACTTCAAGATTACAGGGGCATGCATGTATCGGTGATTTCAGCACCGAGACTAGAGACCTTGGGCCGCCTTTCTGATTGCGGCTTTGAAACCAAATACACGTTTGGTGCCGCAATACTAATTCAGGTAGCTGTGGCATTCTGTCTCTTTGCCTTCCCGAGTGTCTTATTGCATTTTCGTACGCATGGAGAAATTTATATAAATTAGCATTTTCAGATGTGCTCTAATGTCTTGTTCTGTGTTTGGTAAAGGATTTGGGCGTCATTAGCTTCACGACAGCTGTGCAGACTGTCAAGAATTTAGCCATCAGTATGGGTCGACTTAGCCTGGATACAGTAATCAATTTGATGAGATGCTTTCCTTGCCTGGAGAAATTGTACATCCAGGTGACTTCATCAGTAGTACGAACCCATGATCTTGTCTCATAGTCGTTGACAACAACTTACAACTGTACCAACCCTTGATCTAACACCTTTTTTTGTTTGTCTCTACAGACATCATGTGTGTCAGGAGGCCAAAATTTGTGGCGTCGCAAGCACAAACATCTTGTCAGGAGCCATGAGATCCGTCTGAAGACAGTTGTGTTGAAAAACTACCGAGGCATAAAGTCACAAGTCAGCTTTGCAACATTTTTTGTCCTGAATGCGAAAATGCTGGAGCTAATGAGATTTGAGGGTAGAAAATGCAATGACAGTCAATTCATTGCAAAGCAACGCAATTTGCTTGAGCTCGCGAAAAGGGCTTCCAAAGGTGCTCAATTTCAATTTACAAAAAGTCGTATATGCATTCCACATATTAGACATGTCAGTGATTTGTCTAAAACCGACCCATTTGAATGCGGTGTGTGTCCGTTCAATCCTTCAGCCTAACTTTCTCGTTTCATGTCATGTATGAACCTTGTCATTTCTCTTGGCTGGCCTAGGACCTGAGACTCGAGAGAATAGTTTCTGTAATACAGTGGTTTGCCCAATTGATAGTATGGAACGGTGATAATCTATTGATAAATTACAAATTTCATGGTGACCCTAAAATTGCACTTTCTATTCGAGATCCTTGTCACTGAATGCCTGGATTCTTTTTCAAGTTTAACAGTGGCGGTTTTCTTGGTATTCTGGGGATATTAAAACTAGTATGTATCCAAGTTTTTTTAGGTACCTTTTTTTAAAAAGGAGGCAGGAGCATTGCCATTTCATTAAGAAGAAAAGGAGAAGTTTACATGTTCTGTTACATGTTAAGCATTACATTTGTGAATGATGACTCTCATCGATAAATTGGGCAAGGTTGGGCTCCATTTGTGAATGATGTCAATGCTCCATTTGCCACCTTACGTGTAGCTCCCCATTTGAAAAGATTTATAACTTTCTGGAGTCCATTCCAGAATTGAGATCACTTAGCCTTTATTGCCTAGACAAATGGAGCATTGAGGATTATACACCATAAATATAAGCACCGGGCGTTGCCATCCATGGTGGTTCTTTCTTTGCCTGGGACATGGAGCATGTGTGCGTGCAACGGTTTCCGCGAGCATGGGGGCTCAACACATATGACAGCAACACATATGACAGCGGACAATCAAACATAAGATGGTTGATTGTCTCCTACTCTCTACAAAACTTGCAAATTTTACTACCCTTCCATTTCTTCCTTATCAAATTTTCTGTCGTCTGTACTCTTTTTTGATTTAGCAATCACACGGTCCAACCTTGGAATACCGCATCCAAACTGCCCCCGCGTCAGTCCGCACGGACGACTCGAGCGGCGATCGGATCGCCGCCGCCTCCAGCCCCGTCCTCGGTCCTTCCACCCGGCCGCCGCCGGAGCTTAATGCCGGAACAACCCAGGCAGCGGCAAGGACGGCGGCAGCTGGGCGTCACTCGGCCATGCACATCGCAAAGGCGACGAGATCGATTCGGCGGCAGTCGTGTTCTGACCAAGGGTGTCTCGCGGCCATGCCAGGAGGATTTGCAGGCTGGCTAGGAGCTGCCCGGCAGGCCGGACATGGCCAAGGCTTATTCGGCATGCGGCAAGCTGCCAGAGCCATTGACGTGCGTGGCTGGAAGTTTTTGATGCAGATCACATGCATCGATCTTTGCTTGGTCATATCGGATATTGAGTTTGCGAGAGGTCTTGCTGGCTGCGGAGAAGACGACTATGCCGTTTAATTTCTCCAATCTCCAGATCTTGCAATTGGATTACGGTCACAATTATCTCTTATCTTGCTCCACGCCTTGCGTCAGTTTGGTGGTTTATGTTCAGTGACTCAGCATCAGTTCATGCGCCCTGTATCAATTTGGTGATTGAGATGATGACACAGAGGGAGCAGGTTTGGTAAAGCTTGCAGCGACGGTGTTCTGTGGTGGCTAGATCTCGCTTTGTTCGGGAGAGGCCAACAATGCCATGGTCATGGTGGTCTGTCGGTTTGGCTAAACCGTTGTCATTTCTATGTCAAGGTGACCGACTTCGGTATGCACAAGATTTTAGGCAAGGCCAGTTCATTGGCAAGGAATTCACTCAATGACAAACAATGCAGCGAAAGCGTCGCGCGGTGCGCGGGGAGATGATTCATCTCCGCATGATTTGACAGACATCCTTGTGTATGATGATAAGTGTGCAACGAAAGTGTCGCGCCTGTGCGTGGGGAGGTGCCACACCTCCGCACGACCTTGCCTGACGGAGTTCGGAAGTATGCTCAAGCGTTGTTTAAGCAGCGACAAAGTTTCTTGCATAGAAGATTCAAGTCTTTCTGACTTCTTCTGATGATGAAAATAGGGCTCACCTTGGTGTTTGACATGTAAAGGCTAAATGTACCTCGTTGTGCAGAGACCGGAACATTATTTCACCTCGAAATAAAAGCTTCCATTATCTAAAAAAAAGCAATCAGGGGCAGTTTGCAACTTTCAGCGGTTCCACCATCCTCTGGTCTGTGCATCCTGGTGACGAGCAATGTTTGTAAAAAGATGATGTTGTAAAAAATCCCATTCGTTGTTAGTTCCCGTCTGATTGTGTCTGCAGATAACTGAACTTCTTCTAGCTGTTCCCACTCTGAAAAATCTGCTTCTCCAAAAAATTTTACTGAAGGTTTATCTATCCCCCTCTAATACTTTGTTAACCAACCACTCTTGCTGATTACTTATCTTATTAAACAGCCAATTAAACTTTATGGTGTAGCAACACTCGTCATTTGAAACATCATGCCGAAACCTTACCTTTCAAGCATGCCCCCCTAAATTTCATCTTTTCCTCCCAACATAAAATTGATTTGCCTCCAGTAGATAAATATACATGCTTTCACAGGCTGGTGCTTTCACTTGTACACAACTATGCATGTCGCAAATGCTCTCTTCAGTTATTTGTATATAATATAAGGCATGCTTTGGTGGTGGGCAACATGATCAGGAAGCTTATGAACATTTTCATAAAATTTGAAAAGAAAACGTTGATAACTCTTGTATTTTTCAACATGATCGGTACGATTTTTCCCCCTGCTCATACACCATGTAATAAATTACATAAGATGCTAATTACATGATCGGTATGATGAACATTTTTTTTTCTCAAAACAAAAAGACTGATGAACAATTTGTATTCAACAAGCAAGCATGACAAAGAGGATCATCAGATGCAACGTGGTAGATGCGGTGAACACCAATAATTTCTTAGTTTAAATGAAAGCACCGCAATTACCTAACTATCTATTTAATTAGTGTGCGGCGACATGGCTACTTATGATTGGCTCCGCATAGTCTTGAGTTGATGGCGGTGGGAATCCCACTTCAGCCAGCGTTTTGAGCGGCGTGAGTCTTCCAGGCAAGGTTTACAACACCGTTTTGACCGGAAAAACCGGCCCGACCAGTATTTCCGCTTACCGGGAAAACCGGAAAATTGGTCAAAAACCGGACCGAAATTCAAATAATGAATTTTGAACCAAAAAAATGTCAACAATCCCGGAAAACCGATTCAAAGAGGAAAAATAAAAAAATATTAAAAAATTGAAAAAATAAAACAAAAAATACATAAATAAACTAGATACAATTTGAAGATCAATGGTGCAACAAAAACACAAAAATTCAAAAAAAAAATGAAGGTTGCTGGTTCGAAAAAGATTTAAAAGATTTTTTCTTTTTTCTGTCTCTTTTTCAACCCATAAAGCTTGCTTGATTTTTTTGACAGACCAAACGATCGAATCTACGTGTTTCGTTTCCACCATTGGACTGCAAATTCAATCTAGTTTTTTTTACATATTTTTTTTATTTTTTTTCAAATTTTCAAAAAAAAAATTAAAAGCGAAAACCGGGGTGAGGTTTTCTTTTGTGGGAGCCGAAGGAGGTGACCAAAAGTGTCATAAATCGAGGTATTTTTTCTTAAATTGACTTGAAAGTTTGGTAGAGAAACAATATGTGCGCAAGGTAAGGTTTGCTTTAGTCATGGTTTGTGTAAAATGTTAGCGTGACCCTTCTATCTAGAATAAAATAATGTATCCTTCTATACAAATCCAATTTACATCAATAAAATAAATCCAAATAATAAATTCCAGCAGTAGATGAATAATTGCAAAGTTTTGTGTGTACGAAATTTGAATAACTTGAAATAACTAACATTATTTTTTATTTTCCTGATCAGGAAAATACATGAAAAAAAAGGAGGTAGTTTTTTCTTTTATTTATGGTTTTTTTAGGGCAATTTATGGTTTTGTTTAATTTCAATGAGCCAAACCCTTTCTAACTATTGGTCTACCTGAAGGGTGGCGTACAAATTAACAACCATGGAAATTGAGGTGGCGGCAAATGATGATTCATTTGTTTCTGTAAATGGTAGCACTCAGCAAAAGGACAAAGGAAAACAATGCCCATATTCTATCCGAAGAATGAACGCTACAAGGTTCGGGGATAGAATTGTCTTAAAGATTCCTTGTGGGTTGATTCAAGGCTCTTCCGTTACTATTATTGGTACTCCTGGTGGTCTTCTGGGTAATTTTAAGATAAAGTAAACTGGAGCAGCAGTTCCTGGTGAACCAGACCCTCCAATGGTCCTTCATTACAAAGTCCGCCTTCTTGGTGATAAACTTACAGAAGATCCTGTGATAGTCCAAAACACGTGGACTATAGCTGATGATGGGTTTCTGAAGAGCGTTGCCCATCTCATGAATCGGATGCTAAAGCCACTAGTGGCACAGTATCCATCGTTTATATCTCCTGATATTTGCTTTGCAATATACTCCATTTGTTGTAGTACCGAAACCAGGAATTTGCAGGCTATTAGTGACAAATATTTTATAATGTGCTGGTTTTTAGATAAAGGAAAGTTCCTTTTTTTTTGGCGCGAAGGGAAGTTCTATTTCATCGAGCTAATTATGAAGGCATCCTGGCCTCTACATCCTAGTATATATAATGTGTTGCTGCTGTATATCTTCATAGCTATGCTCTTATCTTCAGCAATGCAACTGAAATTCTCTTGTGGTTGATCTATATGCTTTTTCTATTGCATTTGGTTTGGGATCTTTGTGACAATATGTATAACTCTTGTCCCAGGATTGACATAAATTCTCTTCCTTTTCCTTTTCTTTTGTTACAGTGGATGATCTAGAGAAATGTATTAAAATGGTGGGCAAGAACCAGACACAGATGTTAGTGTCTAGCTCGCATTCTAATGTTATGGCCGTACCATCTATAATGAGAAAGAAGGCAGAACCTAGAAAATATTTTCCCTACAAACAAGGATATCTTGATGTAGCAATTCTTCGTGTAGGAGCTGAAGGTATCCATATGACCGTAGATGGCAAAGATATCACTTCCTTTGCATTCCGGGAGGTAAGTGTTGCATAACCCATCTGACATTCCATTACTTTATATGACAATTTGTCGGTAAAATGAATTTCCCTTCATGCCAAAGTATTTATCAATCCATGCGACCATGTGCACCTAAGAACCATTGTAGCTCCCATCAATGTATGAGTTGCACTGTGTTTTGTTGTTATTTTTACAACTGGGACTCTGAAATCTCCAGGACTTGGAGCCAGGGTTTGTTAGTGAAGTAAGAATCACAGGAGATATTAAATTGCTGTCTGTGATAGCAAGTGGTCTGCCTACAACAGAAGACTTCGAGCATGTCACTGACTTGGAAACATTGAAGGCTCCACCTGTTCCCCTGAATTAGTCTGTTGACCTTTTCATCAGGATCTTCTCTACAGCAAACAATTTCACGTCGAATGGCGGTTTGCAGAACTTGGATGCAATACAATGCTGTCCGCTCTGGAAATGTTGCAGTTCGATTTTTTGTTGGCCTGGTAAGATACAGACGCTGTAGCTTAATGCGTTTATCTGTAGGCGTTTCTTATGTCTCTATGGTTAGTACTCCCTCCATTTTTATTTTAATGACCTTTAGGACAAGAATTTTGCACTAAAATTATTATAAATCCTTTGTCCTAAACGTCATCAAAATAAAAATGGAGGTAGTAGCAATTTATGCACAAGACCAACAGTGTGTGCAGATCCCTCAAAAAAAAAAGTGTGTGCAGATGGACAGAAGCATGCTAGGGTGCCCACTCATTTAATTTGTCCTAAATAAAAATGTTGAATTCCTTTGTATGATCAGTCAGATATATAAACTGTGTGGAACTACTGCTTTAATTAGGGAAGACATTTATGCTGTGTTCATTGCATTCACTATTCAACCGTGTGTAGCTTGTTATCACCAGTACTGTAGTTTGCGTAACAATTTTAGCGGTCACCCTTTCATCTCTCGTGCTTTTTTCATCATTACTGCTTTGAACAGGAGCTTTTTACTTCAGAGTATACTCATCTGCTTCTTTCCCTTCTACTTTTAAAGCATAAAAATGAGGTGGTGAATGAGGAACTCTGGAGACATCCAGTTGATGACATTTGTGGATTACTATAGCCTGATTCTTTGGAAGACCATATATAGCCATCTGCATCTATGGGGTACATCTGACTTTGATTATTATAAGGATTTGTTATATCACTGGTCCTATATCAGTATTTTTTAAGAAATTTTCCTTTCAGACAAATGTCCTGTCAGACAAGTATGTGATGAAAACAGACGATGATGCTTTTGTTCGTGTGGATGAGGTACTTGCTTCCCTACATAGGGTAAATACCAGCCATGGATTGCTATATGGTCGAGTTAATTCTGAATCTCAGCCCCACAGAGATCCATATAGCAAGTGGTACATAACCCGTGAGGTAACTTGTCTTAAACTATCTATATTTCTGTCAATAGATTATGCAAATATCATCGTTTTGGCACATGGCAAACTCTTCCTCTAGACTATTGTGATCAACGATCGCCATTTGGTTTATCTGCTGTTCTAAAAGGTTATACACCCCATTTTCTAAAAAGGTTTTTGAAAATGTCTTTGCTTGTGCTTAAGAATAAGCAGCACCTGTTGTGCTCATGCTTTCTGGAAGTGGCAGGATGGCAGCATTAGGATGTTAGGCGTCTTTTTTGATGTGTTCAAGCATGTGTAAACACCTTAATAGCTTAATAAACAGTCAGAATGATCTACGCAGGATGACACGCTAAGCATGGAAAAGTTGATACGGCATAGGTAGGCCATCTTGTATAGATTGCTTGCCAGCTGCTCATCTAGGAGTTTGTAATATGAACTGACCAAATACATCAAAGATGTAGAGGTCGGGACACTTTCATTTGCTTGATGAAATAGAACTTCCCTTTATCTAAAAAAGCTACTCATCTAGGATGTCTGATGTGGTACTTTGATTTCCTTTATTGCAGCTAGACAGACATTTTTTTATGAGATATTTTCCGGTAGTACCTATTAACTGTAGGCCATCCATTTGAGTAGATCTAGTGGCCTTGATGACCTCTTAGCTCCTAGGATGCAAGAGTTCACCCATAATTATTGTTATTATTTTATATTTCTGTTTTGGAAAGTCTTTTTTTCAGAAAGAGACCCACGTGAAGGCTAAAGGACCGGCTTTTTTGGCTGGTTTTACATATTTAAACATGAAACCAGATTATTGTTTTTTTTAGGAACTCTGCCATGATCCCATGGACTTTGGTGATTAATCCATCTCTCTCCCTCCAGTAGATCGGGTTAACTTGAGTGTTTTTGTAGTTTTGTTCTTTGTTTTACCGCTAATTTAGTTTGGTATTCCTGCCATTTATGTGGTGGATCAAGTTAGTGATTAATGCTTTACTTGAACTAGGAATGGCCTGAGGAGAATTACCCACCATGGGCACATGGCCCCGGATATATTGTTTCGGAGGATATAGCAAAAGAAGTTTACAGGAAACACAAGAAAGGGGAATTAAAAGTACTGCCAAATTTCTTAAAAGCCTCTTAGTTTCTTCTATGCTGTTATGGAGTGATCGCTGATATAGTATTCCATTCTATTGCTTCAGTTTTGTATTGCGTGGAAATTATAGCATTAGAAAGAAAAAGAGTTTACAAGTATGGTCTCATGGCTGTGCTTATGGCATTCTTGATTCGCAAATGTTCAAGCTGGAGGATGTTGCCATGGGGACTTGGAGCAATGAAATGAAGAAGGATGGCTTAAATGTCAAGTATGAGAATGATGGGAGGATCTTGATCGAAGGGTGCGAGGATGGATATGTCGTTGCCCACTACCAAGAACCAAGAGATATGATGTGCCTCTGGGACAAATTTCAGAAAACAAAACGAGGAACATGTTGCAAAGAGTAACAGAATTTAAAATAAACTGCTCTTTAGGTTAGGATTGTGCTGATGGCTACGGAAAATTTGGCATGGCCCATCGAAAAGGAGATTGCCACTTCCGGAATTGATAGGCAACAAAGTTTTGGATATCACTACTTCGTTTTGGCCGTGGTTTAGACTTTCAACTACGTTGTAGAGGATGTGGGTCTCTTTTGTTCTGGCAAAGACAGGAGGGTTTTGCTTTTGCTCATAGTGTGGTTTCTTGTACAATATATCTTGTTAGGATGTAATATACATCGGCGGTAGACTACATAGGATAGATGGAGAGGCAGTGTTACTATTCTTTCCAAAGGATGCATTATGCGTCTGATGTAAAGCTATTTGACAGTTAGTCTACTGTATAATCCATTTCCAATTCACTGAAATCCCTAACAGGCCCGAAATCATTTAACGCTTGCGGTCAGTACGATTTTTTTTCCTGCTCAGACACAATATAATAAATTCGGCGAGATGCTAATTAGACTGATGACCTTTTTGTCCTAAAAAAGGACTGATGAACAATTTGCATTCAACGGGCACGAGAAAAGAGATGATAAGATGCAAACTTGATAGATGCGGTGAACAACAATAACAAAAAGGGATGATACTTGGTAGATGCGGGGAACAACAATTTTTTTTGTAATTTAAGCGAAAGCACCTCAGTTACCTAATTATCTTTCTTACTGATATATGCAGGTCCGCAGAGGATGAACTCCTGTTATCGGTCTCCATTTTGTTTACCACATGGGGCCCACATCCGCACCTCTCTAGATCTAGATCTAGATCTAGCGAGATATCCATCCCCATCGCCGCCATATATCCGCTAGTTAGAGAGCCATCCTCGTAACGACGCCCTTTGTGTTGGAGGAAGGAGGAGGGGCCCTCGCACTTCCGCACTCCACGTTGGAGGGCGGAGGGGAGGCTTACGCCTTGGAACCACCATAGCCATCAAAGCAGCATCCTTGCTCCCCTCCCAATTGTGTGCCGAGGTAGAGGAGGAGGAACACCACTGCTGGAGGCATCGTCGGAGTCGTTGCGGGAGATGGAGAATGTGACCCAAAGTTTGTTAACTTGAGGTAAATCTTTCTTAAATTGAGTTGAAAGTTTGATAGAGAAACAACATGGTGTAAGTTAAGGTTTGATTAAGTCGTGATTTGGGTAAAATGTTAGCGGGACTCTATGGGCCCGATCCCTATTAGGTTTGTTTCGGTCAAGGTTTTCAATCTGCTACTATAACTGCCTCTATAGCCGGAGATAGCTACTCGGATGCGCCACCGCTAGGAGTGTCGCTACAAGTTCGAAGCCGCTATTAGCTATATTTAACCCATTTTAGCCGCTAAATAGACTTTAATAATCTAGCCGCTAAATGTGATGAACAAAAGTGTCCTAATGTTTTAGCCTTTGAGGTCTTTGTACTCCTATACCTAATGTAGTAGTTGAGGTACTCCTATATCTGTCTTTAATTCTGGAGCTCAAAATTGTTATGTTACAGTTACTTTGTTCCTTACCTGTATGAAGTTCAATTCCTGCTCAAATAATACCTGTAATATACTTTTTATGTCCAAATTTTTGTAAAACACAGCCGAATTACTTAGTTGCAACTATAGTCTTAACCGGAGATTTTGAACCTTGGTTTTAGTCATGGTTTGAGTAAAATGTTAGCGGGACTCTATGGGCCCAATCACTTCTAACTATTGGTTTATCTATCTGAAGGGTGGCGTCTAAGTCAACAACCATGAAAAGTGAGACGATGGCAGTTCCGCTGCCAAGAAGAGGAGGACGGAGATGCATGAAGGGAGAAGACTGACCTCAGCCTTATTGCCTGCACAAAAGGAGCTACTGTCCGGGCTTACAAGTGGGCTGAAACCGGTCCACGGCCAAGAAACATTGCGCCATGTGGAACGAAAGAAAGAGGATGACGTCGATTGCATCAGCCTCCTTCCAAACAGAGTCCTTGAAGACATCATTTCCCTCCTCCCAACGAAAGATGCCGCCCGCACTCAAACTCTCGCCACCCAATGGCACCACCTCTGGCGATCCGCTCCGCTCAATCTTGACTGCAGCGGTGGCGGCCTCCCCGAACAGGAACAAGTACAAGCCGGCTTGATCTCCCGGGTCCTCGCTGCTCATCCGCGCCCCGTCCGACGCTTCTCCATCCCCGCTCTCCACCTTCGTCAGCACCGCCTCGCGATTGTGGACAATTGGCTAAATTCAGCAGCTTTCGACAACCTCCAGGAGCTCGAGTTCTACCTTGGGTATGTAATGTGCTGCTTCGGACAGGCAGTATTGTTGCCAGCATCCGCCTTCCGTTTCTCAGCCACCCTCCGCGTCATCACTATCAGCGAATGTCACATCTCGGACGGCGCGGTCGAAGGGCTTAGCTTCCCTCAGCTCCGGCATCTTGGGCTTGTAGGAGTCATGATCTCGGAGGGCTCACTACAGAGCATCATCGATGGTTCGCCTGTCCTGGAGTGCTTGCTGCTCTCCTGCAGCTTTGGCTTCCATTCCATACGGATCAACTCTCCTACCCTTGTAAGCATCGGCTTGTGCTTGTACGTCGACTCAGTGAGCTTCGTCATCGAGGATGCCCCTTTGCTTGAAAGGTTGTTTCAATTTGATCGTCTTATTGAGACCAAACACACGTATGTATCGGTGATTTCGGCACCGAGACTGGAGACCTTGGGCTGCCTTTCTGATTACATCTCCCAATCCAAATATGCATTCGGTACGACAATACTTCAGGTAACTGTAGCATTCTGTCTCCTTGCCTTACACAAGCGTCCTATTGCATTTTCGTATACATGAAGAAATTACATATTATTTGCATTTTTAGAGGCTGCCTAATGTCTTGTTCTGTGTTTGGTATAGGACTTGTGGATCGTTAGCTTCACGACAGAGGTGCGAAGTGTCAAGACTTTAGCTATCAATATGCGTAAACTTAGCCTGGATACTGTAATCAATTTGATAAGTTGCTTTCCTTGCTTGGAGAAAGTTCAATTATGTTAACTAGTCACGTACTATTTGTCAACAACATACAACTGTACCATCCTTGATCTGACATTTTTTTTTTCTTTTCAGACGTCGAGTTTGGCAGGAGGCCAGAATTTGTGGCGTCGCAAGCACGGTCGTCATGTCAGGAGCCTTGACATCCGTCTGAAGACAATTGTATTGAAAAACTATCGAGGCATAAAGTCACAAGTCAGCTTTGCAAATTTTTTTGTCCTGAATGCGAAAATGTTGGAGCTAATGAGATTTGAGGGTAAACGATGCAATGACAGCCAATTCATTGCAAAGCAACAGAGCTTGCTTGTGCTCGCCGAAAGAGCTTCCACAGGTGCTCAGTTTCGCTTTAAAAGAAGTTGGCATTGCATTCCAAATATCAAACGTGCTAGTGATTTGTTGAA
This sequence comes from Eragrostis curvula, assembly GCA_007726485.1. Classification (NCBI taxonomy): domain Eukaryota; kingdom Viridiplantae; phylum Streptophyta; class Magnoliopsida; order Poales; family Poaceae; genus Eragrostis; species Eragrostis curvula. Next base: position 45,294,515 of record CM017441.1, on the reverse strand, counting down.
AACTGACCCGTTTGAATGTGGTTGCTTTGCTTAATTATCTGGTTTCATGTCATGTATGTACCTGATCACCTCTCTTGGCTGGGCTGGGACCTGAGACTCGGGAGAAGAGTTTATGTAATACAGTGGTTTGTCCAGATGATATTATGGAACAATGATATAGTCTATTGATAAATTATGAACTACCTGATGACCTGAAAATGCAATTGCTATTCTAGTCACTTGTCGCTGAATGCCCGGATTCTTTTTTCAGGTTTAACAGTGCCGGTTCCCTTGGTTCTGGGGATATTAGAACTAGCACATATATCCATGTTTTTACAGGTACTGAAAATACAAAAAGCACAAAGAATAAAGAGAAAGAAACGCCATTTGATGACTACTCCAATACAACCAGAAACGCATGGAACACTGATGATAATCTGGAATGATTCGGTCGGGGCTCTGCCATTCATGCGACCAAGCAATCGATGCCGTGGCGCGTGCGGGGAACACCAGGAAGAGGCCGCTGCACACTGCCCTGACCAGAGTGGGAAGCCATCCATCACCTGGTTCATCTCCTTGGTCCTTGCTGTGGCAGGGGAGGAGACACCCAGAGACCCGGTAATCGGAGAGCGCGACTGCGGGGAAGACGAGCACCGACGTGACGGCGTGCACGACATCAGCGAAGCAAGCCAGTAACATGTCCTCTCTAGCCCCGTCCTGAACAGCGTCAGGTCCCTCGGCGTGACGAAGCCATAGTACACGGTCCCGTCGGGCGCGCGGAAGCTGTCGATGAAGTGGAAGAGGAAGCGCATTGTCCAAAAAAAAAAAAAAAAAAAGAAGAAGAGGAAGTCTAGGGTTGGCAATAAAACTCGCAGCTCGCAAGCTAGCTCAGCTCGGAGCAAACTCGACTCGACTCAGCTCGACTCATTTCAATTTTTAACGAGCTGAGCTAGATTTTTAACTCGTCAATTTTACGAGCTAACTCGAGCCAGCTCATGAGCAGCTCGCGAGCCAAAACAAGCCGCGTGAGAATAAGAAAACCTAGCCAAAGGACCAAGCCCCTGGTCTTAATTTTTCTTTGCAAAAGCCTATCTCGCATACAAGCCTAAACTTATAATTAAGGGCAGGTCACGACACCTGTTGTGTTTCCACACGTCACCGCCACTGCAACCGTCACTATCGGCAAAGGAGCACGCGCGATCGTTGATCCATCATCCTGCTTGAAGACTGCAACATGTAATTTTTTTATTCGAATACTTGTTTAAAACATTTGAGTTACCTTAGATAGATAGACATATACAAGTGATGATATATTCTCCTTTTAAAAAGTTAATGAAAATGTGTTTTTTATCTTTAGCTTGTTGAGTCATAATGAGCTAACTCGTGAGCATATAGAGCCAAACTGAGCTACGATTTTTGCTCGTTTACCTTAATAAGTTGAGTCGAGTTAACTCGATATTCTAACAAGCTAGAGTGAATTGAGCCAAGCCGAGCCGAGCTGGCTCGGCAGCCAGCCCTACGCATGACCACGCTGACGGGGGAGCGGTAGCCGTACCGGAACACGGCCCACTATAGGCCAGTCATCGGGCTTGACACAGGATATTATCTTTTGGGCCGTAATTTCCGTTTGAACTGGGCCAACAATGCTCAGCAGGCCCGAACGTGGCCGCGTGGCCCCCCTACGAGTCGCGATCTTTTCTTAACAGTTGGTCTTCCCGTAAAGACGGTGGTCAAAGCCGCCGGCCATCCTCTCACTCTCAGAAGGAAAAAGAGAAAAACAGAGATAGAGAAGAAGAAGAAGAAGAAGCCGGCCATGGAGACTGAGGCGGCGGCGGCTCCCGCTGCCAAGAAGAGGAGAACGGAGCCGCATGCGGGGAGGGAGCCGGAGGCGTTCTTATCCCCTGAGCCACACGAACCGCTGCCGCCGGCGGATGCGCCCCATTCCGGGCTCACAAGGGGGCCGGAACCGGAGGGATCCCATGGCCACGAGCCACCGCGCGGTGCGGGAGGAGAGGAAGAGGACGGCGTCGACCGCATCGGCCTCCTTCCGGATGCCGTCCTTGGCGACATCATTTCTCTCCTCCCCACCAAGGATGGCATCCGCACCCAAACCCTCGCCACCCGATGGCGCCGCCTTTGGCGGTCCGCTCCGCTCAATCTCGACTGCGGCGGCGGTGGCCTCCACGAAGATGGCGAGGTACAAGCTAGCCTGATCTCCCGGATCCTTGAGGCGCACCCGGGCCCCGCCCGCCGCCTCTCTGTCCCCGTGTTGCACCTCCATCGCCGCCCCTCAACGGTCGACGACTGGCTCAGTTCAGCGGCTCTCGACAACCTCCAGGAGCTTGAGTTCGATATCGGGAATAAGTATTTCAGACCGACGCCGGGGGTGTCGTTGCCGGCCTCCGCCTTCCGTTTCTCGGCCACCCTCCGCGTCGTCTCCATCAGCAAATGCCACATCTCGGACAGCGCGGTAGGAGCGCTTAGCTTCCCCCAACTCCGGCAGCTTGGGCTCAGAAGAGTCGAAATCTCGGAGGGCTCACTGAACAGTATCATCTCTAGTTCCCCTGTCCTGGAGTACTTGATGCTCTACTACATCGAGGGTTTGCACACCATACGGATCAACTCCCCTAGCCTTGTAAGCATCGGTTTTTACTTCGACTCCAATAACCTCATCATTGAGGATGCCCCTTCGCTACAAAGGTTGCTTCCACTCGAAGATCGAACGGTCGTCCATATATCGGTGATTTCGGCACCCAGACTAGAGACCTTGGGCATTTCTGATATTCTCTCCAAATCCAAATGCACGTTTGGTACGACAATACTTCAGGTAGATGTACCATTGTGTTTCTTTGTCTTCACCGGTGTCATATGCATAGAGAAATTTCATATTATTTGCATTTTCAGAGGTGGCCTAATGTTTTGCTATGTGTTTGGTAAAGGACTTGGGCATTGTAAGGTTCGCCACAGAGATGCAGAGTGTCAAGATTTTAGCTCTTAGTATTTTTGAACTTAACCTGGATACAGTGATTAATTTGATGAGATGTTTTCCTTGCGTGGAGAAATTGTACATCCAGGTGACTTCATTGGTCGTTCATTATGTTAACTCACATTCTTGTTGTCAACAACTTACAGCTGTACCAACCTTGATCTGGCACTTCTCTTTTGGTCTTTTCAGAAGTCATGTTGGTTCAAAGGCAAAAATTTGTGGCGTCGCAAACACCGTGATCTTGTTAGATGCCTTGACCTCCGCATGAAGAAAGTTGTATTTGGAAATTATCGAGGCATAAGATCGGAAGTCAACTTTGCAACATTCTTTGTCTTGAATGCGAAAATGCTGGAGTTAGTAAGATTTGAGTGTGGAATTTCCGCAAACAGTAATGAGTTTGTTGCACGGCAACACAGGTTGCTTCAGCTCGAGAAAAGGGCTTCCAAAGACGCTCAGTTTCACTTTACAAAATATTGCGAGCGTCCTCCACATATCAAACATGTCAGTGATTTGTCTAAAGCTGACCCGTTTGAATGTGGTTCCATGTGTGTCCGTTGAGTTATTTTTCTTAACCATGTATGAACTTTGTTCTATTGGCTAGGTGAAGGATCTGAAACTCTGGGAAAAAGTTTGTTATTAATGGTTTCAACACTTAATAGTATGAGAGAATGATAATATGATGGCTCTGAAAATGCAATTGCTATTCTGGATCACATGTCGCTGCTGTTGTACATTTGGTTGAGCATGGCGTTTATTCTCATTGCAAGATTTGATCTTACTTTGGTCTATAACAACCTTTTCTTAAATCTTTGTAGCAACGCTGCTCGATTTGAATGAGGAAATGACCATTCTATTTTTCATTTTATTTAATTCTTCAATATAATACGTTTTATTTAGCATAATGGATGTTACAGGAATGCTCTTTGTGCTACTGAGAACATATCAATTCAATTCATTTCAGTATCGCTTTGCTTCTTTTGGTTCGTCACTAATGTGGCTGCTCAGTGAAAGATTCATTACACTTGTTTCAATTTAACAGCCAATTAAACTAGAAATTATCATAAACGCTCTGGGCTATGGTACGATAAGGAGACTTAGTAATTGTCTCTCTGTTGCTTCAATTGCGCTCCAGTTTATGATTTTTCCTCTTGAAATTTTATCTTTGGTCGAGTTTATCATGACTTCACATAGCAGACAAGGGATGACAGCCTTATTATTCATTTCTTCTTCCAGAAAGAAAGGAAGCAGGAGTATTGGACGACCCTAACAGCCTGACACACTTCCATTTTTTACCTTTCCTTTGTTAACTATTGCCATTCTATTTTGACATTGTCAGTTATCTGTATCCTTATGCACAACAAATGCTTGTCGCCATGCTTTAGTTTGTGTAATAAAGTGGTTTGCCCAGTTGATAGCATGGAACGATGATAATCTATTGATAAATTATAAATTTCCTGATGACCCTGAAATTGCACTTTCTATTCGGATTCCTTGCATGTCACTGAATGCCTCCATTCGATCTTTTTCAAGTTTAACAGTGCCCGTTTCCTTGATTCTGGATATCTTAAAACTAGTACATATCCAAGTTTTTACAGGGTTTTTGTGTGTGTGTGTGTGTGTGTGTGTGGGGGGGGGGGGGGGGGGGGGGGGGGGGAAGCACTGCCTTTTCATGAAGAAGAAAAGAAGTTTACCTATTCAGTTACATGTTAAGGAATAAGGATTACATTTGTGAGTAGTACAGGTACCCACAGGCTTTCTTTAGTATTTACAGGCACTGAAGATACATAAAGGACAAAAGAAAGAAAAAAGAAACACCATTTGATGACTCCTGCAATGCTTCGATCGGGGCTCTGCTATTCAGGCGGCCAAGCAACCAATGCCGGAAAGGTTTGGATATTGAATTCTAAGGGGGCTCCCGGGAAGGAAAAAAAGGAGAATTCTAAGGGGGCTATTTGCCACCTTATGTACCTCCCCATTTGACAAGATGTTTGAACTTTCTGGAGTCCATTCCAGAATTGAGATCCCTGAGCCTTTGTTGCCTAGAAAAGATCTCCATTGTGCTTATATTTAGCTTTGAGTAATCTGACGTGATTTGATCAGGGGTCTGCCATCTCATGCGGCCAAGCAACAGATGCTGTAGCGCGTGTTGAGGAACACCAAGAAAGACCGCTGCACACGGCCCAACTCATGGTTATCATGCTGTTGCAACCGACAGTTCATGATGTTGCAACCTATAGTTTCATGTTGTTGAAAAAAAAGAATAAACAGACGGTCTCTAAATTCACAAAGAGCAATCCAAATAGAGACACCCAAATGCAAGATCAACACACTTGCAACTACGCTACAACACATTGTTCGAAAAAAAAACTACGCTACAACATCCTGCCAACAACAACTACTAGGAGATCTAGAGACAGACAACATCCAAAGGCTAATTAGGAGCAGTGATTTGGCGCTTGGGTCCTTCTTTTGTCGCCTTTGGCTTGATCTTCACCTTTGACTGCTGAAATGCCAAGGAAAAAAAAAAAGAGCAGATTACTTATGCTGAAACTTAACCAACCAAAGAAATTTTTACCAGCTTCATAAACTCTGACATTCAGAGAAAGTTAATGAGACCAACAAAAACGAAGGAAATGTAATGTAACAAGAGAGGCATGATTCCAACCAAAGAACACGCACTCGCTAGAACCCCACAAATAGAAGCTGATCGGTGTCAGAAATAACTAAAGTTTTCTAAGCACGATATGTTGATTAGTAGCATTGGCTGACCACAAAAGGCATAAACTGAGTTCGACAAGGGAATAAAGAGATAGATATGATGTAAAAAGGAAGATCATGTAACCAGTCATTTTATTAATGTGAGGTGGTCCGAGTACCAGTAAAATAAGCTCAAAAGAAAAGAAAAGAAAAGAAAGATTACGACGGTCCTCCCCAGTCTATTATCTGTATAAAATGGCTACTATCTGGCAACTGTTTTGACTCACCACAGCAGGTTCTGAACGAAGTTATTTTCTACAGGTTTGCACACTTGATAGAATGAATATATCAACAAATCTATGCTAATCAAAGGCAATTCAGTGCAAGCAACCATATCAAGAAACTGGTACCTATTTCACAGACTGAAATTGTTGGACAAAAGGTGCAGTGCGTCAAACGCTAGAAACAAAAATGAAACAATAGCCCACTTTAAGCTAAACAGAGGTGATTAATCAAGCAGTTCGCTACTACTACAGATGACTGATTGAAAACATTTAATAAGTCGACAAGGCAACAATAAAAACAGAGGACCTGTTGCAGTTAGCTAGTACTGCCAATCCTTGTAACATATATAAACATTATAGAGGCTCAGATTGAAAAAGAACATATAAACAAATAGAAAAGGACTAGACAATCGATGCTGCAAAGAATTTCTTACCAGCTTCATAAACTCTGACATTCATGGGGTTGGGGCCAAGAAGCAACCGATGCCGCAGCGCAAGTTGGGGAACATCTGGAAGAAGACGCTGCACACAGCCCCGACCAAGAGCTGGGGGAAGTTCTCCATCACCTTGTGAATCTTCTTGCTGTGGCCGGGGATGAGGCATCCATATACACGGTGGTCGGCGAGCGCGACCGCGGCGAAGATGAGCACCGCCAAGACGGCGTGCACGAAGTCGCGGCAGCGGCGCCGGTACCTGTCATCCCTGGGCACCTCGACGCCAAGCCCGGTCCTTAACAGCGACAGACCCCTCTTCCTGACGAGGCCGTAGTACACCTGCCCGTCGGACGCGCGGAAACTGTCGATGAAGTGGGAGCAGCAGCAGCAGACGGCGCAGGACAAGAGGAGGGTCCAGAGCAGGACGACTCTGAGGGTGGAGCAGGAGTCGCCGTCGGACACGACCGGAAGGATCGTCTTGAAGGCTAATATCGTGCCGGTGGGGAGGAAGTTGGCGAGCATGGAGCTCTTGGAGACGCCATCGATGCCGTAGCGCGGACTGGGGGGGATCGACACCAGGAAGATGACGCTGCACACGGCCCCGACTACGAGCGGGGGAAAGTTCTCCGCCGCCATCTTTACCATTTGCCTGCGGCGCTTGCCCGGGATGAGGCACCTACGGACAGTGGCGGAGCTTGAGCCAAGAGTTAGGGGGGGCCGGCTTCACTGATTAAGCAAAAAAATTACCAAACAGTAGCTGATTTACTATTCATCAAGTGAAGATTTGTGCAAGGCAGGGGGGGCCATGGCCAGGCCTACCATGGCCCCAACTAAGCTCCGCCCCTGCCTACGGACCAGGTGATCGGACAGCGCGATGGAGATGAAGACAAGAGCCGACATGGCGGCGTGCAAGATGTCGACGAAGCGGAGCCGGTACCTGTCCTCCGTGGATACGTCGTGCCCGGCCCTGAACGGATACAGGCCCCACGGCGTAATGACGCCGTAGTGCACCTTCCCGTCGATCCCGCGGAAGCTATCAATGAACCGGGGGAAGATGCAGGAGGCGGTGCAGAGCAAGAGGCCGGCCCAGACCACGATGACGAGGACGACGGAGCAGGACCCGTCCCCGGGCACGCTCCGGAGGAGCATCTGGAAGGCGAAGACCGGGATGGATGGGAGGCACAACATGATGGTTGGGAGGGGGTCGGTGACCATGCGCATGGCCGTCTTCCAGAGCGTGCTCCCGATGCACCTTGCCACAGCGCGCAGCTTCCACCCCCCCGGCGTGACCACCTGCGCCACTAGCCGGTGGTCCGGCGGCCGCTGATCCGGACTGCGGCGACGTGGAGCTCCGCGAGCGCCTGCGGAGCACGCTGTGCGGCGTCGCCGAGCCCTTGCTCATCTTGACGACTTCGAGGGTGAGGAACTCGGCATCTTCGTCGCCGGTGCCGTGGAGTGAGTTGCTGGCCATGGTGTTGTTTGGCCGGGGATGAGTGTGCTCTGTTATTCCGGCGCCCTCTATGAGAACGGCATACGCACGCCCCACGGCTTTGCGAACCGCTCGCTCCCGATTCGCGTGCGGCGTGGGGAGTGGGGACACGCACGCCTCCTCGCAGCTCTCGGCTCCCTCACGTCTCGTGGATCGTGGTACCTCTCGGTTGCACACCTCCGACGCGGAACGCTCGATCTGGCCCCCACCCAGTCGCGGTCATATTCACGAACTCGCAGCCGAGTGTGGCCTGCTACCCAGCACCGATGCGTATTTTTCCATAGAAAATAGCCTTGGCCTGCTTTTAATTATTGAAAGCAAATATAGTGTGTTACAGAAACTCGATGCAATTACAAGGAACAATTCACTCTCAACAACAAGTTCATATGAAAATAACTTATCGTCTTCAACAGCTGTTTGGCGAAATGTCCACGAAGAGGATCATCTCATAGACGACACTAATTACTGGGCATGCATGCACTGGAACGACGACGTCGCCCGCAGCTTGTTCAAAAGGATCGCCGGAAAGCTTCCTACTGGACAATGTCCGTGTAGGCATGCAGCCATGCTGGACGACCAGAGCGCAAAGACACTTCTCTGAAATATATGGAGTACGTTAGTGCACTACATGAGAGTTCACCGCGTCAATAGCTACGTCGGCCGACGATGCAGTATCTTCATGGAACGTGCAAAAGAGACACGAATTCAGAGGTCGGAGAGGACATCTTGCAAGACGCGGAGCCGCACGACGCGAGCGAACCGAACCGTGGATAGCGCAGGGAGCCAAGGAGACGTGGGAGGAGTCCGCACGTTCCAACGCCCGCACCACTCCTGCTGCGCCCACTAACGGCCCAAACGCGAACAGGGGTGGAGGGCGAGCCCCACGCCCACTATAGGCTTGACACGGATACTATATTTTGGGCCGTGATTTCCGTTTGAACTGGGCCAACAATGCCCAGCAGGCCCGAATGGTTCGTGTAACACGTGGCCGCGGCCGCATGGCCCTACGAGTCGCGATCTTTTCTTTTCGGGATATTCAACAAAATAGCACTGATAAAGGAAGCCAACCTCAAAACGCCCTTAGTAAAGAGCACTTCCTCAAAATACCATTACTAAGTATTCCTCTCCATCACAGCATAGCATTATTCCTTTTTCCATTATTTTGGGCACATAATGAGGAATGCAATGACCAAATTACCCTTGCAAGGCTATCACGGGATTCCCAAAGGCTCGCGCGCCCGTCACTGAGAAAATCGAAATCCAAATCGAAGACCAGATCGGGTTCGTCTCCGGCGGCAACAGCGGCGCTGCTCTTCCCGGCACGTCGGCCACCTTCGCAGACCCCACCCAACAGCCCTCCCCTGCCCCCTGCTCGTTGCCCCTCCCTTGGCCGCCGCCTCCCTTGCGAGCCGCGGCTCAAGTCCCTGCGCCGGTGCAGGGCGCGGCGCTGGGTTCGCTCGGCGGCGGCGCTACTCCGACTCCCCTGCGTGTCGCCCCTGCGGCGGGCTCCCTCGCGCTCCAAGCTCCGCCCCCCTGCACCGCGGCTCACGCTAGCGCAGCCGGTTCCTGGCTCGCCATGGCTGAAGAGGCCGGAGTAGCGAAGGCTCTTGGCTGATTTTTTTTTTTCGATTTTCTGGGTGCCAAAATCAATTTCACATTTTCTGATAATTTCCTAGGCGCAGGGGCAGAAAGGTCTTCTCAGATTTCTGTTCTGGTCCAAAAACAATTCGAAACCAGATAATAAACTCTTTTTGGCATATTGTGATGAGAAGCAGACTTACTAGTGGCCTTTTGGGGGAGTGCTGCTTACTAAAGGCGTTCTGAGGATGGCTTCTTTTAGACTAACTCCAACCCGCAATACCCAAACCACAGCCTAAAAGAGTCATATAGGTGTGTATGGTCTTCAAAATTCAACACCTAAAAACATGTATCTCCAACCGGACAGACCAAAACCTTGCCTTGTTTGTTAAAAAAAAAAGAAAAAAAGAAAAAAAGCCAAAACTCTCTCCTACCTCTGGACGCCGCCCTTCAGCGGCCATGTGCGCCGCCGCGCGTGGAGCCCTGCGCTGCTGCCCCTCCGCGGCCAAGCGCGCCGCCGCTCGCCGGGGCACCGCTCCGCCAGGCCGCCACCATGTGGTGGATCGAGGTCGCGCGCGGCTCGACGACGAAGGGCGCGGATCGACGACGAAGGACGGCGGATCGATGACGAGGGGCGCGGATTGATGACGAGGGGCGGCGGATCGTCGCCGGATTCGTCGGGGCGGCGCCGGCGTCGGAAGAGAGGAGGCGGGGAGAGGACAGTGACGGCGCGGCGACGGGGCTCGGCTACTGCGGGTCATCCTCGTCGTCGCTCGTCGTCCGAGGCGGAGGAAGGGGCACGGCGGCGGCGGCGGAGGAAGGGGCGCGTCGGCGGCGGCGGCGGGGGAGGGTGCAGGTGGAGTCGTTGGTGGCGGAGAAGGAGCGCCCCAGCCGGAGCAGCATCGAGGTCTGGTCCGTCCGGCACGACGCCGTCGCTGGCGATGATGACACGGCGGATTCGTTGCCGTGCGCGGCGAGGGAGTGGGAGAGCTGGATGGGGAGGAAGAACACGTGGGGTGGGCCGGGGTGGAGGTCGCGACTCGGGCGGCACGCGTCGCCCTATTTCTCGGTCGGCGGGGCAAGATGCGCCAAAAATGGGTAGCGAATTGGGTTGCCCGTTGGAGAGCTGAATTTCGAGTTTGTTGACCTATTTTGTGTATGGAGTGCCTAATAGGGCACCCGTTGGAGTCAGTCTTATGGATGTTATTTTGTTGATTGACCCTTTTCTTAACGGTTGGTCTTCCCGAAGACGGTGGTCAAAGCCGCCGGCCATCCTCTCCAAAGGAAAAGAGAGAGAGAGAAGAAGAAGAAGCCGGCCATGGAGACTGAGGCGGCGGCGGCGGCTCCCTCTGCCAAGAAGAGGAGGACGGAGCCGCATGAGGGGAGGGAATCGGTGGCGTTCCTATCCCCTGCGCCACACGAGCCCCTGCCGCCGGCGGATGCGCCCCATTCCGGGCTCACAAGGGGGCCGGAACCGGAGGGGTCCCCCGGCCAAGAGCCACCGCGCGGTGCTGGAGGAGAGGAAGAGGACGGCGTCGACCGCATCGGCCTCCTTCCGGATGCCGTCCTTGGCGACATCATCTCTCTCCTCCCCACCAAGGACGGCGTGCGCACCCAAATCCTCGCCACCCGATGGCGCCGCCTCTGGCGGTCTGCTCCGCTCAATCTCGACTGCAGCGGCGGTGGCCTCCACGAAGATGACGAGGTACAAGCTGGCCTGATCTCCCGGATCCTTGAGGCGCACTCGGGCCCCGCCCGCCGCCTCTTCGTCCCCGTGCTCCACCTCCACCTCCGTCCCGCAACTGTCGACGACTGGCTCAGTTCAGCGGCTCTCGACAACCTCCAGGAGCTTGAGTTCGACACCATCGGGAATCAGTATTTCAGACGGACGCGAGATGTGTCGTTGCCGGCCTCCGCCTTCCGTTTCTCGGCCACGCTCCGCGTCGTCACCATCAGCAGATGCCACATCTCGGACATCGCGGTGGAAGCGCTTAGCTTCCCTCAGCTCCAGCAGCTCGGGCTTAAACGAGTCGATATCTCAGAGGGCTCACTGCAGAACATCATCGCCGGTTCCCCTGTCCTGGAGTACTTGCTGCTCTACTGCATCGATGGTTTGCACACCGTACGGATCAACTCCCCTAGCCTTGTAAGCATCGGCTTGTACCTTCCTTCAGGGAACTTCATCATTGAGGACGCCCCTTCGCTTCAAAGGTTGCTTCAAATTGAAGATCGTTTGGACGTGCACGTATCGGTGATTCGGGCACCTAAACTGGAAACCTTGGGCTGCCTTTCTGATTATGCCATCGAATCCAACAAATATACATTTGGTAACACAATACTTCAGGTACCTGTAGCATTGTGTCTCTTTGCCTTCAGTGGCATTTTATTGTTGTTTCATGTGGATAGAGAAATTTATATTATTTGCATTTTCAAAGGTGGCCTAATGTCTCATTCTGTGTTTGGTATAGAACTTGAGCGTCGTTAGCTTCACGACAGAGATGCAGAGTGTCAAAATTCTTGCTATTAGTAATTTTGATCTTAACCTTGATACGGTAATCAATTTGATGAGGTGTTTTCCTTGCGTGGAGAAATTGTACATCCAGGTGACTTCATTGGTAATTCATTATATTAACTAGGCACATATTTACTGTCAACAACTTGCAACTGTACCAAACCTTGATCTGATAACCTTTTTTTTTGTCCATTTCAGACGTCAGATTGGTCAGGAGGCAAAAATTTGTGGCGTCGCAAGCACCGTGATCTTGTTAGGTGCGTTGACATCCGTCTGAAGAAAGTTGTATTGGATAATTATCGAGGCATAAGGTCGCAGGTCAACTTTGCAACATTCTTTGTCTTGAATGCGAAAATGCTGGAGTTAATGAGATTTGAGGGTAGAATATGCAGTGATGAATTTATTGCTCGGCAACACAGGTTGCTTCAGGTCGAGAAAAGGGCTTCCAAAGGTGCTCAGTTTCATTTTACAAAATATCGTGAATGTCTTCCACATATCAAACATGTCAGTGATTTGTCTAAAACTGACCCGTTTGAATGTGGTTCCATGTGCGTCCGTTGAGTTGTTTATCTGAGCCAAATATGAACTTCTGCTGGCTAGGCGAGGACCTGAAACTCTGGAAAAGAGTTTGTTTAATACTAAAGCTATTCTGAATCACATGTCACGGTTGCACATTTGGTTAAGCATGATGTTTATTTTCATTGCATGATTTGATCATACTTTGGACTATAATAACTTTTTCCTTAAATCTTTCTAGCCACGCTGCTTGATTTGAACGGGAAAGTGACAGATTTATTTTTCATTTTATTTAATTATAACCTTTAATGTATTGGATGTTCTAGGGTTGCTCTTAGTGCTACTGAGAACATATCTATTCATTTCATTTCAGTATCACTTGGCTTCTTTTTGTTCGTCACTTATGTGGCAGCTCCGTGAAAGAACTTGGTTATAGATTCATTACACTTGTTCCTATTTAACGGCCAATGACACTAGAAATTGTCATAAGCACTCTGAACTATGGTATGGCAAGGAGACTTAGTAACTGCCTCTCTGTTGCTTTAATTGCGCTCCAGTTTATGAATTTTCCTCCTGAAAATATTCTTTGGTCGAGTTTATCATGAGACTAGGTAAAAATTGATAGCCAAAATCCTGATTTAGCTATTAGCTAAAACGAAATAGCTAGCAAAAAGACATTGAAACCCAACAGCCTCTCTAAATTCTTTCTTCTTCCTTTCCTCTCCGGCCTGCTTAGCTACAGCTGACAACGTTCTGACCCGATCCAGAAGCACCTCCCTTGAACTGTACAGCTAACCCGATGAGGAAGAAATCAACCGTGTGCCAGCAGCGAAGGATCCCATGGAGTAGGCACGCAGGGAGCATGCATGCCAGCAGAAAATGGAGCGACACAGCGTCATCCCGTCGAATCGACCTTCCGCGGCGCAAACAAAACCTGTCAATCGACGAGCCGTGACGCGCAGCACCGCGACGATCTTAATGAATCCCATCGCAGCAGCACATCCCGGCGAGGATGATCTCGCAAAAGAGCTCGGTAGAGCGTGTGGTCGTCGCGGTGTGGCTCTCCTTCTGGCCGCAGCTCGTGCTGACAGCGGCGCTGGGCCTCGCGCGCATGGCGGCCATGTACCCGTCACTCATCGACGAGTTCGTCGAGTTCGCCCGGCATGGCGGCTCGCCCGGGACGGCGGGAGCGGATGGACCAGCAGCGACGTCGGCCAGGGGAGCGCGGGAGGGCGACGGAGGGAGGGAGCGCGGATGGCGGGGCCGGGATGGCGAGGCGGTGGGCTTGGTATATTTGCCCAGCGTGGTTGACGGAATAGCCAGCGGGATAAATTAGCAAGGTGGGTACCGAAGCTGTTGGATCTAATTTTTGGTGGAATTTTTCTTTTTTTAGCTAACTTATGAAAGATAGACAGGCTCTTGGAGATGCTCTTAGCATAGCAGCCAACGAAGGGCAGCCTTATTATCCATTTTCTTCTTCCAGAAAGAAAGGAAGCAGGAGTACTGGACGACCCTAACAACCTGACACTCTTCATTCTTCACACCTTTCCTTTGTTAACTGTTGCCATGCTATTTTGACCTTGTCGGTTATTTGCATCCTTATGCACAACTAATGCATGTCGTCTAGGCACCCTTCAGTTATTTGTATATATATAAGGCATGGTTTGGTTGGGAATAGAATCAGGAAGCTTATGAACATTTTCATAGAAAATAAATTTCGATGACTTTGTATTTTGGTTTAGTTACCAAAATTAAGACTCAACATTTCAATATGCGAGCATTTGAATATTGAATTTGACATATTCAAACTTCATAATTCGATACAGTGTACCAATGAGAGCTTTGAAACGAAATATAAGATTACCGAGGGCAATGGTTTCCTTGACAACCTCCGGTGGAGACCTTTTTTCACTGGAAATAATTTACTGGAATTCTGTACCTGTGGTAATCTTGGCTTCCAGATTTCATTGTTTCAAATATTGGGATCTTCTACTTGTTTGTACTGAAGTCTTCGCTGGGTTGACAGCGGCCAAATCAGAGTGAACAAACCATCTGGTCCATCTCATGTTAGGCCAACTCCTGTACTTGCCACCAAAAGCTCAAAGCTTTCGTCTCTCCCGACGCTTCGCAGGTAGGTAGGTGGATCAAACAACCTCCAACCCCCAGCTCGCCGCCACAAAACAACTGATCACCATCCCGAACCTCCAAACCTGCCCATGCAAATGTAGTCAAGCCCTGATTAACTACTGGACTACTAGCAAGATCTCCCCCACACTGATAATAAGATTATAAGAGGCCACTTCTTATCATCCAGAGGAGGCATACGCATTTGGAGAGACCACCAGCAATATGGCTAGTGCACGCGAGAGGACGACGCCTCTGGCCGCCGTGCTGGCCGTGGCGCTTCTCCTGGGTCCGTGCCGCGGCGACGTGGTGCAGTTCATCTTCGGCGACTCGCTGTCGGACGTGGGCAACAACAACTACCTGACCAAGAGCCTCGCCCGCGCCGCGACGCCGTGGTACGGCATCGACTTCGGCAGCGGCATGCCCAACGGCCGGTTCTGCAACGGCCGCACCGTCGCCGACATCGTCGGCGACAAGATGGGCCTGCCGCGGCCGGCGGCGTTCCTGGACCCGTCGCTGGACGAGGACGCCATCTTCAAGAACGGCGTCAACTACGCGTCCGGCGGCGGCGGCATCCTCAACGAGACGTCCTCCCTCTTTGTAAGTCATCTCGTAATTGGGCTGGAATGCACTTGCACAACAAGAAACTGAAATGTAGTATGCGCGTGTGTGTGCAGATCCAGCGGTTCTCGCTGTACAAGCAGATCGAGCTGTTCCAGGGCACGCAGGCGTTCATGCGTGAGAAGCTCGGCGCGGTGGCGGCGGACAAGTTCTTCAGCGAGGCGCACTACGTGGTGGCCATGGGCGCCAACGACTTCATCAACAACTACCTCCTCCCGGTCTACTCCGACTCGTGGACGTACACGGGGGACACCTTCGTGAAGTACATGGTGAACACCCTGGAGGCGCAGCTGAAGCTGCTGCACTCGCTGGGCGCGCGCCGGCTCACCTTCTTCGGGCTCGGGCCCATGGGCTGCATCCCGCTGCAGCGGTACCTGACCTCCACGGGCTCGTGCCAGGAGTCCACCAACAAGCTCGCCAAGAGCTTCAACGCGCAGGCGGGCGCCGTGGTGGCGCGGCTGTCGACGGAGCTGCAGAACGCCACGTTCCGGTTCGGCGAGGCGTACGACTTTTTCCAGGACATCATCGACCGGCCCTACATGCATGGGTTCAACAACTCCCGGGCGCCCTGCTGCACGCTGGGCCGGATCCGGCCCACGCTCACCTGCACGCCGATCTCCACGCTGTGCAAGGACCGCAGCCAATACGTGTTCTGGGACGAGTACCACCCCACCGACCGCGCCAACGAGCTCATCGCGCTCGAAACGCTACGGAAGCTCAACATCACCGTTGTCAGCAACGGGACCTCCAGCTAGCCAGCCATCAGCGGGCGATGACCACGACTTTTCTGTATCTGTATGCATAATACAGGCCAGGTTGTATAATTGTTCTAAGAACGAGAAGTTTGTGCGTGAACAACTGAAGTATATATGCGTGTATGGATGTCATCTGATCATGTGAACAGTTTTGTATCGATGGGCAAGAAGTACAAGGACGTGTCCCTCGTCAATTTCTGACTGAAATTTCTTCCATCGTCTAGATTTTTGGCATTTCTTGAGCAGCTTTCTCAACAAGTCCCAGCTGCCGCTCACGAGTCGCAACCGCGACATGGAGTGTACTGGTTGCACATGCGACGCAATCTGCTGGTGTCTTGGTGTCCGGCGCACGAAACAGGCGTTCTCCCACCGGAGATAGCAAGGGGCTCATGCGCACGACAAAAGTACAAAACGGAACGGGTCGAACTCTCACGCTTCGCCTTCACGCTGATCCCGCGAGTGCCAGCTCCGCCTGAGGTTTCCGTTCGAGGCATGGCCTTGGCAGCTGGGCCCCACTGTCAATGCAGTGCACGAGAAGATCATCACATCAGAAAGCCCGGTGTGAGCAGTAGCACGCCGTTTTCCGCTCTCCTGGTACCCCGTTTCGAACCTGCAAAATTTCTCTGCGCCCCCTCGACCAGCACACATAAGCAACTGACGCATGGGACCGGAAGGTACTGGGTCCCACAAGTCAGTTTCCCAACACCGTGGGCCACCGTCGTTCGCTGGGCTGCCGTAGCAGGCCTTTTCCATCGAGCGCGCCGCGGCCGCAAAAGCGCGAGCAAACAACGCGAGGGCCGTTGGCGGCGTGACCCCCCCCTCGTGTGTCGGCGGCGGCGTCTCGTCTCGTCGTCACCGTCTCTCCTCGGCGTCCTCGCTGTCACCGCACTGGCCCCACCCGCCAGGCACTACAACAACCGCGCAGCGCCGCACGCACACTCCACCCTTCCGCTCGGCCACCACTCTCCTCTCGCTGCACTGCTCTCGTGCGCGCGGCACCGTCGGCGGCCGAGACGTCGCGTTGGGCGATCGATCCTGCCGCCCCGTCCCGATCCGCCACCGATCCCGCTGCCATGTCGTCGGCCGCTCCCTCCACCTTCCTCCTCGCCTTCTCCTCCGCCTCCCCGGGCGGCCGCAGACGCGCCAGGGTCGGCTCCTCCCCTCCGTTCCGCAGAGGCGGGAGCCTGAACCTACGGTTCTGGGCGCCGCCGCGCACGCCATGGCGCGCGGCGGTGGTGCGTGCGGAGGAGGATGTCGTGGGCAAGGAAGCGGCGGCGCCGGAGCTGACGGCCGACGACGCGAGGCAGCAGACCCGCGCGCGCCGCGGCGGCGCTGGCAACGCGGTTAGTTGACCGATGCCCGCACCTCGAGATCGGTCGTCGTCGTGAACAAGATTCTCCGCTTTGTGCTCGAGTGTTTGTTTCAAACTCACGCGTTCGTTTGTACTGAGGGCAGGTCGCGAAACTGAAGGAGCCGGTCCAGCCGGTCGGCCGTTACGGCGCCGACGAGGAGTCCGCGCCGACGCCGGCACCGAGGAATGAAGCCCAGAACGGCGCGTTGGTGGGCGATGATGATGAATCCATCGTGACCACGCCGGTGTTGAGCATAGTGAAGTTCCCACCTCCGGGCTCCGGCGTGCTCCTTCCTTCCGGCGACGTGGCGCCGGGCACCACCGTCCCAACAACGACGCCGGCACCGCTGCCGCCGTCTTCTGCATCGAGTTTCGCGTCCCCGCCTTATGTTCCCAAGTTCGACACGGCTGACAATGTAGAATTTGCTGACAATAGTGCTGCTAAGGTTGTCGATGACGTTCCAGCGCCAAAGGCGCCTTCTCCCCCTGCGCCTGAGGCGCAAGAGGCCCTTTGGGATTTCAAGACATACATCGGTTTCGATGAGCCTGCTGATGCAAAGGATGATGCCGGGGCTGCTGCAGATGGTGCTGGTTCTTTTGAAAATTTCCAGGACAACGATTCTGGCCCTTTGGCCGGTGAGAATGTCATGAACGTGATCATGGTGGGCGCTGAATGTTCTCCCTGGTGCAAAACAGGCAAGGACATTACTACTTGTGATTTCATCCAGTGCTGCTGTTCATTTTAGTTTGGTTCAATTGCTCATGAGAAGAAATGTTTGCAGGTGGACTTGGAGATGTTATGGGATCTTTGCCCAAGGCTTTGGCTAGAAGAGGGCATCGTGTCATGGTAGTACTCTGTCTCTTTCCTTTGCATCGTTTATGGCCTGTTTCTGCAGCTTCTTATAGGTATGGTCATGTGGTAAATCTGTATACTCAGATATGAATAGTTGGATGAAAAAGATATTCTAGATACTAGAGATTGCTGACTAGTGAACACTCGGTATTCAGTAGAAAGCTATTGCAATATTTGATGAATTGTTGAAAAATGTATTAGGAAATGTCGAACTAAGTTTTGAAAAACTATTTCCATGATTTTTAAAATTGTTGAACCATGTTTCAGAAACTATTGATTGTTTTTTCAGTAATCAACTAGTCCAGGTAGAGTTTTATGAGTCGAGTTGACACTATTTACACCATCTTAGGTTGTGGTACCGAGGTATGGAGACTATGCAGAAGCCCAGGATCTTGGAATTCGGAAATACTACAAAGCTGCGGGACAGGTATGCACGCCTTGCGATCAGAGGGGAGCTTGCCATAGGAAATGCTGTCGCCTAGCTTCAATTAGTTATCTCCTTGTTTTGGCTTGCAGGACTTGGAAGTGAACTATTTCCACGCATACATCGATGGAGTCGACTTTGTTTTCATTGACGCCCCTCTGTTCCGGCACCGACAGGATGACATATATGGGGGCAACAGACAGGTGAAGCTTCTTGATACTTCCTTTTCCTTTTTGGAGTTTTATTCCACTGCTATAAAGATCCTGACTGTACCTTTTTATTGAGATGTGATTCCCCATTTTCTTGCAGGAAATTTTGAAGCGCATGATTTTGTTCTGCAAGGTTGCCGTGGAGGTACCCAATCTCACTCTATTGTCAACTGCTTCAACATCTCTGAAATCTGAATATTCACACGTATCAATACTCTCTTTCTAAGTGTGTCATGATTATATCCATGTTCACACCAAAGACACCTTTGGGCTTTGGTCATGACAAATGAATTGGTGGCATTGGACGTTTGGGCTTTGGTCATGATTGTATCAATACTCCCTTTCTAACCTGCACGTTTTTCTGTTCTATATTTGTCACTATGATGGTGGAATTGGACACGTTATTCCTCTCTTAAGGTTCCATGGAGAGACTAATGGACTACATGCTCTGTTCTTCCTTGGTTTGCAGGTTCCATGGCATGTTCCATGCGGCGGTGTGCCTTATGGAGACGGCAATTTGGTGTTCATTGCAAACGACTGGCACACTGCACTCCTGCCTGTTTACCTGAAGGCATATTACAGAGACAATGGGTTGATGCAGTACGCTCGATCCGTTCTGGTCATACATAACATCGCCCACCAGGTATTTTCATTCCCCTTTTTATTATTTTCCCCCACCGTTTCTGCTTCTTTGACAAGCTAAAAATCGTCGAGTACTAATGCTCAAATGACTGATTATGGCGTATGGAAGAATATTGATTCACAATCTCATGTTCAATCTAGCAATAATTTGTTTCAGACTTTCAGTCGATTATTGCTTTGTTGTCAGATCTCAACCAGAGGCTGAAGTCTTCCTGATGCTAATGATCCTTCTCTTGTATGCAGGGCCGCGGTCCTGTAGCTGAATACCCGTACATGGACTTGCCTGAACACTACCTCCAGCACTTCGAGCTGTACGACCCCGTCGGCGGCGAGCACGCCAACATCTTCGCCGCGGGTCTGAAGATGGCTGACCGTGTGGTCACCGTCAGCCGCGGCTACCTATGGGAGCTGAAGACGGTGGAAGGCGGCTGGGGCCTCCACGACATCGTCCGGTCCAACGACTGGAAGATCAACGGCATCGTGAACGGCATCGACCACCAGGAATGGAACCCGGAGGTGGACGTGCACCTTCTGTCCGACGGCTACACCAACTACTCCCTGAGCACGCTGGACTCCGGCAAGCGGCAGTGCAAGGCGGCGTTGCAGCGGGAGCTGGGGCTGGCGGTGCGCGACGACGTGCCGCTGCTGGGGTTCATCGGGCGGCTGGACGGGCAGAAGGGCGTGGACATCATCGGCGACGCGATGCCGTGGCTGGCGGGGCAGGACGTGCAGCTGGTGATGCTGGGGTCCGGGCGCGGCGACCTGGAGCGCATGCTGGAGCACCTGGAGCGGACGCACCACGACAAGGTGCGCGGGTGGGTGGGGTTCTCGGTGCCCATGGCGCACCGCATCACCGCGGGCGCCGACGTGCTCGTCATGCCATCCCGGTTCGAGCCGTGCGGGCTGAACCAGCTCTACGCCATGGCGTACGGCACCGTCCCCGTCGTGCACGCCGTCGGCGGGCTCCGGGACACCGTCACGCCCTTCGACCCCTTCGCCGACGCCGGGCTCGGGTGGACGTTCGACCGCGCAGAGGCCAACAAGCTCATCGAGGCGCTCGGGCACTGCCTCGACACGTACCGGAACTACGGGGAGAGCTGGAGGCGCCTCCAGGAGCGCGGCATGTCGCAGGACCTCAGCTGGGACCACGCCGCGCAGCTGTACGAGGAGGTCCTCGTCAAGGCCAAGTACCAGTGGTGAACGCTGCGCCGCGCCGTCGTCAGCCGCGCATCGTTTGCTGCTGGTGTTGTGTGTTGTTTGATTGGGCTGACTCTGATCCAGTGTACATTGCGCAAAAGACGCTCTCAGTAAAGAAATTCAGGCGCAACCCGATGATGGAGGTTAGTGTGGCGATAGGGTGGCACCGCCCGCGTCCGAGGAAAATGTGCTCAGCGGAGATGTGTATCATAGTTGCTGCTTCCAGTCGGTTTATACTTAGCGCAGTAGCAGAGGAGGTATGGAAGCTTTTTTTCTGAGGATACCAAGTTGATAATGTAGTTGCTGTTAATGTCCATGGATAGATTGATGCCTCTTCTAAGTTGCAGCTGGCCGTCATGTCTGATGGTGGTGGATGTAATGTGAGGATTTGGTTACATGTGTTCTTTAACTTGTGCGGTGCACCGTTGTGGCACAACATCCTTATGAGCTATGACCTGAATTTTTGCAACTTTAGTTCGGAACGAACGAACGAGTGACAGGTTTAAAAGAAAAAGGGAAAACGTCTCTGAAAAACAGGATGCGCCATGTAACTTGTCTAGCTTTTCACCAGCGCGTTGGGTTAAGGTTAAGCTTAAGAAGCAGCACACGCGCTCCATTTGGTTGTAATCTCTGTTCTTAAATAAGCACGCCGATACTTGTAACCGAATGGATTGTAATAACATCATTTTCTTCTTCTTAATAGAATAATACGCAGTTCTCCTGCGTATTCTTGGAAAAAGAAAAGAATTACCAGGTTCTCATTACTTAGTGATTCTGACATACTTTGCCTCTAGATGCCCGATTTAGGGCTCGTTTGGGAATTGGGTGCAAATGACAGCCAGCCCAGGGTGGGAAGGGACTGTTTCCTGCCCCAATGGCTCTCTGGTGCGCCCGCAACCCGCCCCCCCCCCCCCCCCCCCCCCCCCCCCCCCCCCCCCCCCCCCCCCCCCCCCGGGCGCTCGGGTCTTGTTCTCAACATGGTAAGAAGCTTAAAAATTGAAAGGGAAAAAACTTTAAAAGTCAGGATTAGAAGATTAGAAAAACTACTCAAAAGATTCAGAAAAACAGAAACAACTACTAGGAAAAACCTGGAAATTTAAAAAATTCTTAAAAGTAGGAACAAAAAATATTATGTAAAATGAAATACTCATAGTCACAAAATTATGCACAAGATTCATAAATTTATACCAGCTCTACACTTGCATATACATTCTAAAAGCTTGCTACAACAGATTGATTATGCATCAGCATCACGAAATCATGCTCAACAAAGTACTATTACATCATCATTCACAAAGTTTTAATACAGCCTGCTGGGGGTTAGTGTGGCGATAGGGTGGCGCCGGCAGCATCCGAGAAAAAGTATGCTCAGCGGAGAACTGTGTGTCGTGTGGTTACTGCTTCCATCGTTTTATACATAAGCGCAGTAGCTGAGAAGGTATGGAATTATGGCTTTTTTTGCCGAGATGCCAAGTTGATGATGTAGTAGTTGCAATGTACTGTACGTCCATTAATACAATGGTGTCGCTTGTAGTATGCAGTTTGGCTGTCATGTCTGATGGTGATGGATGTATTGTGAGCAATTAGTTACATGTGTTCCTTAACTTGTGCGGTGCAACATTATGACACAGAGATCCTTTATGAGCGACCTGAATTGTTGCAACTACAGTTCGGAGCTCGTTGGCTACCTATAAAGAGTATAGTCGATGATGAAAGATACTCTCTCCGTTTTTAATTATACGACGTCGTTGACTTTTTTGTTGAACTTTGACTAACAATATATACAAAAATAATTAATTGCTTAACGAAAAATCATTTTAAGATTAACATATATATTTATCTATTTGCATAAATATTTATGAATAAGACGAATGGTCAAAGTAACGAAAAAAGTCAACGCTGTCATATAATTAAAAACGGAGAGAGTACTTGCCACTATAATTGACGTAAATGAAGGCTTACATTTCCAGCATATTTTTTGTGAAGATGTTGAAACGTTATAATATTTTTTTTAAAAAAAATACATCACATCAATTCTTTCAAATTTAGCTACATTCATCACTGTGTAGGAATTTACGCATTTGTGAGCTTGAAAAGGCCCGTAACTCGCTCCCATAACAGTGCGTATCAAAATGTTCGAAAAAAACCTTGCGTATCAATGCATAACGGTACATTTGCCTGTACCATCATCAAAGGTGGCTCATTTGCACGGCTTGTTCTGTAGCGGACCACGAGATACACGGGAACGCGGGGGAGCATCTACAAGCGGGGCGGCAAAAAGCTTACGTCGCTGCCGGCCGGATACGACCACGACGGCGACGACCACGACGGCCGGATACGACCACGACGGCGACGTACCGGCGTCAAGCCGAGCACTAAGAAGGAACGAATCCTTCCGCTCCCATGTCCACACCTTTCGCTGTTGGCATTTTCCTCCGGCGGGTGATGTGGATCACCTACGGTGCAATTTCGCTCGGCAGAACTCTAACGGTGACCGGTGGAGAAGATGGGCCCACACCAGTACGTGTCTACGTGATGCTTAGACTCGTACTACGACACCAGTGACCAGTATGCTATGCTCTGCCCAATGGCGAGTGAACGATCAAAGTTTGAAACGTTCACTGGTACGTGGGACCAGCGAGATATGGGGCCACGTGCCATCCATTGTTGCTGCAGTCAGTGCACATTGCCGATCGTTGCCGCCTCGTGAATTCCAGTACTCCACTGGTCCACTCACCAACCAGCCTCATATGCGAGTACTACAAAAGTGCCCCTGCCGCACCGACGCGTCCGCCCCCGCGAAAAAGCGTCGTCCAAAACAAGCGGGCCAGCGACGGACCCGGGTCATGGCCGGCGCAGCGGCGGTCGCCTCCGTCGCCGCTTGGGCGGCGGAGTGGCTGGGCCGCGACGAGTCCCTGCTCCTGCGCCGCCGGTGGCGGTCGGCCGGTGCCGTCGCCGTCGAGGCACTGCGGGCCGCGTGGGACGCGGCGCGCGCGGCGGCCGTGGCGCCGGCGCTGGCCGCCGCGTCGTGGGCGTGCCTCGCCCTGTCGGCCATGCTGCTCGCCGACGCCGTGTTCCTGGCCGCCGCCAGCCTCATGCGGCGCACGCGGTGCGTGACGGGCTCGCTCGGCGGCGGCGAGGACGAGGAGGACGGCCGCGTCGGCTACCCCATGGTGCTCGTCCAAATTCCCATGTACAATGAGCGGGAGGTACGCACGTACTTGTACTCAAATTTCACGATGCCTACGTCGTACGTATGGATACGCCTCGGTAACTTTTGTGCGGGCGTAGGTGTACAAGCTTTCGATTGGAGCAGCGTGCGGGCTGTCCTGGCCGTCCGATAGGATCATAGTGCAGGTTCTCGATGACTCTACTGATCCCACGGTCAAGGTAAGCTTACCTTTTACTCCTTTAGCCGGCACTTGGCCAGGACGCAGTAGCTGCACTAGAGTACCTGTCTCAACTGTCAACACAACGAAAGTGCTGGTGCGTTAAACCTGGAGTGGTGGAGAGATGGGTTCGCTCTTAATTGTAGCTTGTTGTTCAGTGGAGTTGTTGGTAACTTCTGGAAAAATAGAATGGCTTTCATTCAGCAATTGGCGTGGTTCGTTAAATTGAATCGATTGGATCTTAGTGAGTCGTCAGGTAGTGCCGTAGTGCTACGAAATGGGATTGGCTTGACGGTGAGCTGCTGATACAGTGACAGTACGAGGCAAAAGTTGTGTGACAAGAATGATATGCTAAGGCAGCTCTCGTGCGTGTTCGAGAAAAAAAAATGATATGCTAAGCCCTGTTGCACCTTACCGATCTGTATATCTGAGAAATATCATTGCGGCAGAGCCATATCAACTGCATACGTCACTTACAAAGTACTTGGAAAAAAGTACCATCACAAATTTCTAACTTTTTCAGTGCGTTATATTCATAATGTTTCTACTGGAACTAGTTATCTGTTGGCTTTTGAAGTAGAAAATAAATAAGTACATATTTTATTTCATTCATCTAGTACTGAGCTTTGCTGTTGTCTCCTCAAAGATAAATCATATGTGTAGTGTGCTCTAAATAGGATCTGGTGGAGCTTGAATGCAAATTTTGGGCTAACAAAGGCAAGAACGTAAAATATGAGGTGAGAAGCAATCGGAAAGGTTATAAGGCTGGTGCATTGAAGCAAGGGATGTTGTATGACTATGTCCAGCAGTGTGAATTTGTCGCTGTATTTGACGCCGATTTTCAACCAGAACCTGACTTCCTCTTGAGGACCGTCCCATATCTAGTGCATGATCCACAAATTGCTCTTGTTCAGGCGCGGTGGGAATTTGGTAAGTCGAAAAAACACGAGATTTTTCCCTGACCACGGCTTGGTTCTTAGTTTAGGACTTCAGGAATTGTCTCTGGTTGCTTTGTGCTGTACTGCACTTATCTTAAAAAAGCTGGAGTAAAGTGCACCTCAAACCCTTCAACTATTTCAGGATTCTCATCTGGGTCCATAAACTCTCAAAATGAAAATTGGGTCCCTAAACTATTTTAAGGTTCTCATCTGGGTCCATAAACTCTTAAAACGAAGATTAAGATCCTCAAACTATTTTGAGTCCATAAACTCTTAAAAAGAATATTTTAGACTGGTGCTCGATAGCCTTGTTATCGCTGCCATCTCCGATCACAACTTCACCCGCAGCCGTGGATTCGTTGGTGGCTCATTCATCGAGGCTTGCATTTTCGAATAATCCCGATACCGAAACTGTAAAAAAAAAAAAAAAAAACCGAACCAACAATATCACACCTTTTTTTTGTATCGCTCATGCCACCGGAATGGTATATATACGTCGTTCCGACCGGTATAAAAA
Organism: Eragrostis curvula; assembly: GCA_007726485.1. Lineage (NCBI taxonomy): Eukaryota > Viridiplantae > Streptophyta > Magnoliopsida > Poales > Poaceae > Eragrostis > Eragrostis curvula. The sequence continues at coordinate 45,269,020 of CM017441.1, read as the reverse complement.
AATATTTAAAACAAGGTCAAAACTCTCGTCAAATTTGTGAGTCACCGAACTAGCATGCCATGTCATTATGATTCAGGCGCAAGCTGTAATCTGAATGGCTCAGGCGCCAAACAAGATTAGAGAACCAAATCTTGTTTTGAGAGTTTATGGACTTAGATGACAACCTTAAAATAGTTTAGGGACCTAAATTGTCATTTTAAGAGTTTATGGACCCAGATGAGAAATTTGACATAGTTTAACGATCTAAATCTTCGTTTTAAAAGTTTATGGACCCAGATGAGAATCCTGAAATAGTTTGGGGACCTGGATGCACTTTACTCAAAAACTGACAATAAGAAGCCTTTTAAACTTAAAACATTATTAATTTTTTAACGTAGCTAACATCACAATGCAATTACACCCACATCTACGGTTGCAGTTAGAAAGAAAAAAAAAACATGCCGACGAAAACACATGCCCCCTATATGTGCTGACTAGGCTTATCTGTCTGATGCATCTTCTGTTCCAATTGACAGGAACTTGCTGACTGGCATTTCGGGACGATTTTGCAGTTAATCCCAACGAATTCCTGATGACAAGGATCCAAAAGATGACGCTGGATTATCATTTTAAAGTAGAGCAGGAAGGAGGTTCATCCACATTTGGCTTCTTTGGTTTTAACGGTATAACAGATAACATCTCTCATCAAGTGAATAATCCATTACCTTTAGGATTAACCTCTTTAAATTCAGGAACCGCTGGTGTCTGGAGAATTTATTCCATCAAGGAAGCTGGGGGCTGGGAGGACCGAACCACAGTGGAAGACATGGATTTAGCAGTGAGAGCAGGTCTGAAAGGATGGAAATTCATCTATGTCGGAAATGTTAAGGTAAAACACAGTACCCATACAGGATTCTATTTTGAACTTAAGACAACATATTTTAGTCAACATCTGTACTTACTTTAGCATACACAATAGAAGGACATGCAGCCAGCGAGCCAGCATGGCAAATATGTAATGCAGAACAGCTTCCAACTTACCAAAACAAGTTTATCAAGAATACTTTATAGTTGATTCTGTAGCGTTCCATCCAGCAACACTTTGTTTGTCATGCAATCATATTTTGACATGTGATGATGTAATTCACGAGAAACTTATTGTCGGAACTATAGGTCAAAAGTGAACTGCCAAGTAATCTGAAAGCATATCGTCGTCAGCAGCACCGATGGACCTGTGGGGCTTCAAATCTATTCCGTAAAATGGGAGCAGAGATAATTCTGACGAAGGTAAGTTCGATTATTAATCCACCGATGTTATGCATTTAGAAATAAGGTAAATTATTGTCTAGTAGCAGAGACATTTCTGACGAAGGTAAGTTTGCTTCTTATAACCCAAGTTACGGATTTAGAAATAAGGCTTATTTAGTAGCACGAGTCTCAAGTTTATACTCCGAATGACCGATCTAACCATTCGATTGCAGCAATGTCATCTATTTATTTTTTGATGCTTAATTGATGTCATCTGAATCCTGAAGCAGGAGGTATCATTATGGATGAAGATTTATTTGCTCTACAGCTTCTTCTTTGTGAGGAAGATTGTTGCTCATGTGGTACCTTTCATGTTATACTGTGTAGTAATCCCGCTGTCTGTCCTAATTCCTGAGGTCACGGTTCCAGTTTGGGGCGTGGTTTATGTTCCAACAACAATAACTCTTCTACACGTCATCAGAAGCCCAAGGTTGTGCCATCCGGAAGAGCTTGTAAATGTGATAGTGGTAGGATGTACGGTCAAGTTCTAACAAACTGTTTTGCTTTCAGTTCTCTTCATTTCATACCATTCTGGATTCTCTTTGAGAATGTGATGTCCTTTCACCGAACAAAGGCGACATTTATTGGTTTACTTGAGCTGGGGAGCGTAAACGAGTGGGTTGTCACAGAGAAGATTGGTAACCCAAACAGCATCAATCATGTGCCTCAAATACTTGAAAAGCCCCCCTGCCGGTTATGGGACAGGTAACATGCCTTTTTTATAAATGTATACTTTGTGAGAAATCTCATCAAGTTTTAATTCACTCGACCCCATTTCATGTGATGTCTATGCTCTTGCAGATGCACAATGTCAGAGATTTTGGTTGCCATCTTCCTCTTCTTTTGCGCGACCTACAACTTGCTTTACGGAACCGATTTCTATTTCATCTACATATACTTACAAGCTATAGCATTTCTTATTGTTGGCATTGGTTTCTGCGGAACATTCAGCTAACTCATAGCGGCATTAACAGCTAGGACTGATCCAACAGAACCAACTATTCATCAGGTCATGATGAAAGAAACTAGTGACCTCATTGCATTGCCTTGTAGACCGTTAAGGCAAATGGCACCCACCTACATTTTTTTCCAAGAAAAGTTTGACAGTAATGTAACATTTGGTAGTGTTGTTGCGTTGTCTTGTGTATTGTGCACGCTGAGTGTTTGTTGTAATGTTGTACCACTGGGCACAGTGTCATTGGATTCCTTCATATGTTAACATGAATTTTGCTATTTATAGCACCATTTTGGAATATATGATCAGCTTGTACAGTCTGAAATCTATCTTTGGATACTGAGAACATCATGAACTCACGGTCTTTGTACCAGGGTATTGGATAATGTGTTTATACTCTCTCAATAGCGATTTGTGCTTCTTTGCTCTTTCAAAAGTGAAGCACAAGTCCGAAACACGGTGAGATTGGCGTTGTGCGCAATCAAGCCGCTAATCTTCGATCAGACGGACCTCCGGCCGCAACCAAATCGCACCGCGTCCGAAACTCAGGACCGAGCCCGACTTGACCGTTGGCCTGATCGACCCGCCTGCGGCAGCGGCCTCTGCGAGCGGCGCGTGTGCGCGAGTGAGAGAAAGGGAAGATGGGGAAACGAGCGAGCGCGCGAGGGAGGCGGGGGCGGATTCCATGGCGCCCCGCAGAGATCGAGGCGGGGTTCGGCCATGGCCGTTCCACGTACTCCACCCGGCTCCCCCTCTACACACCACCTTCTACACATCCCGTCCTCTCTCTCCACTCCCCCGCTTTTGCACCGCGCCACATTCATCCCTCCCTTCCGATCGATACGACGACGACGGCGGCTGCGGCGGCGCAGCAGGGGTCGGAGGACCGCGAGCGGGCCGTGCGGCGAAGGGTGAGACATGATTTCGTCCACCTCGTCGCTCACCGCGCTGTTGATCGACTGATCACCCTCCACCAGGCGCCGGCGAAATGGTAAGTGCGCCTGCTCGTTGCGTAATGTGGTGCGCGGGCAGTGGCGGTGTTCATGTCGTGTTGGGCGGCGAGGCTCCCCCGAATCGATAGGGTGTTTGTGTTCATGTCGCGTCGTGATACTGTTTTTTTTTTTTTTTTTTTTTATGACTTGGTGAAACGCAAATGCATTGCGAAACACAATTTGTGTGATGGTATGATTGAGACAACCGGATTTCCATTGCAGGGGACGAAAGTTAACATAATCGTAGGCTCCCATGTATGGGCTGAAGACTCTGAAATTGCCTGGGTCGATGGAGAGGTCCTTAAGATCAATGGCGAAGAGGCCGAGATCCAGGCAACCAATGGGAAAAAGGTAAACAAAAAATACCATGAATTATGATTTTATATGCTCTTTTTGACCGATAGGTTCAGCCTTTTGTAACTTTGTTTCTCCAGCGTCGAGTTAATACCATGTCGTTGTGCTGTTACATTTTTTAGGTTGTCGCAAATTTGTCGAAACTATAACCCGAAAGATATGGAGGCAGCTGCCGGTGGGGTTGATGACATGACAAAGCTCTCCTATCTCCATGAACCAGGAGTGTTGCAGAATCTAGCAATCAGATATGAGCTTAATGAAAACTATGTATGTTACTGTAGCCGTTTGCTGCATGATCGCTCACTGAGTTTTGCATGCCCACACTATGTGTCCATACGGCTGATCTTTTTGTCATTTGACAGACATACACTGGAAATATTCTCATTGCTGTCAATCCCTTCCAAGATTGCCCCATTTATACGACCCACATATGATGCAACAGTATAAGGGAGCACCATTTGGAGAGTTAAGTCCACATGTTTTTGCAGT
>CM017441.1:45065794-45263943 GCA_007726485.1 Eragrostis curvula | reverse complement strand
GGCTAGGAGCTGCCCGGCAGGCCGGACATGGCCAAGGCTTATTCGGCATGCAGCAAGCTGCCAGAGCCATTGATGTGCGCGGCTGGAAGTTTTTGATGCAGATCACATGCATCGATCTTTGCTTGGTCATATCGGATATTGAGTTTGCGAGAGGTCTTGCTGGCTGCGGAGAAGACGACTATGCCGTTTAATTTCTCCAATCTCCAGATCTTGCAATTGGATTACGGTCACAATGATCTCTTATCTTGCTCCACGCCTTGCGTCAGTTTGGTGGTTTATGTTCAGTGACTCAGCATCAGTTCATGTGCCCTGTATCAATTGGTGATTGAGATGATGACACAGAGGGAACAGGTTTGGTAAAAGCTTGCAGCGACGGTGTTCTGTGGTGGCTAGATGCTCGCTTTGTTCGGGAGAGGCCAACAATGCCATGGTCATGGTTGGTCTGTCGGTTTGGCTAAAACCGTTGTCATTTCTATGTCAAGGTGACCGACTTGGGTATGCACAAGATTTTAGGCAAGGCCAGTTCATTGGCAAGGAATTCACTCAATGACAAACAATGCAGCGAAAGCGTCGCGCGGTGCGCGGGGAGATGATTCATCTCCGCATGATTTGACAGACATCCTTGTGTATGATGATAAGTGTGCAACGAAAGTGTCGCGCCTGTGCGTGGGGAGGTGCCACACCTCCGCACGACCTTGCCTGACGGAGTTCGGAAGTATGCTCAAGCGTTGTTTAAGCAGCGACAAAGTTTCTTGCATAGAAGATTCAAGTCTTTCTGACTTCTTCTGATGATGAAAATAGGGCTGCAACAACAGTGATTAATCAACGCCATAGGATGTTGAAAGGGTTGAGCTTGATGTTCGAGTTTTCTTTGTTTTTAGGTGTTTTCAGGCTGTTTTGTAGCAGCTCACCTTGGTGTTGACATGTAAAGGCTAAATGTACCTTGTTGTGCAGAGACCGGAACATTATTTTACCTCGAAATAAAAGGGCAGTTTGCAACTTTCAGCGGTTCCACCATCCTCTGGTCTGTGCATCCTGGTGACGAGCAATGTTTGTAAAAAGATGATGTTGTAAAAAATCCCATTCGTTGTTAGTTCCCGTCTGATTGTGTCTGCAGATAACTGAACTTCTTCTAGCTGTTCCCACTCTGAAAAATCTGCTTCTCCAAAAAATTTTACTGAAGGTTTATCTATCCCCCTCTAATACTTTGTTAACCAACCACTCTTGCTGATTACTTATCTTATTAAACAGCCAATTAAACTTTATGGTGTAGCAACACTCGCCATTTGAAACATCATGCCGAAACCTTACCTTTCAAGCATGCCCCCCTAAATTTCATCTTTTCCTCCCAACATAAAATTGATTTGCCTCCAGTAGATAAATATACATGCTTTCACAGGCTGGTGCTTTCACTTGTACACAACTATGCATGTCGCAAATGCTCTCTTCAGTTATTTGTATATAATATAAGGCATGCTTTGGTGGTGGGCAACATGATCAGGAAGCTTATGAACATTTTCATAAAATTTGAAAAGAAAACATTGATAACTCTTGTATTTTTCAACATGATCGGTACGATTTTTCCCCCTGCTCATACACCATGTAATAAATTACATAAGATGCTAATTACATGATCGGTATGATGAACATTTTTTTTTCTCAAACAAAAAGACTGATGAACAATTTGTATTCAACAAGCAAGCATGACAAAGAGGATCATCAGATGCAACGTGGTAGATGCGGTGAACACCAATAATTTCTTAGTTTAAATGAAAGCACCGCAATTACCTAACTATCTATTTTATTAGTGCGCGGCGACATGGCTACTTATGATTGGCTCCGCATAGTCTTGAGTTGATGGCGGTGGGAATCCCACTTCAGCCAGCGTTTTGAGCGGCGTGAGTCTTCCAGGCAAGGTTTACAATACCATTTTGACCGGAAAAACCGGCCCGACCAGTATTTCCGCTTACCGGGAAAACCGGAAAATTGGTCAAAAACCGGACCGAAATTCAAATAATGAATTTTGAACCAAAAAAATGTCAACAATCCCGGAAAACCGATTCAAAGAGGAAAAATGAAAAAAATATTAAACAATTGAAAAAATAAAACAAAAAATACATAAATAAACTAGATACAATTTGAAGATCAATGGTGCAACAAAAACACAAAAATTCAAAAAAAAACAATGAAGGTTGCTGGTTCGAAAAAGATTTAAAAGATTTTTTCTTTTTTCTGTCTCTTTTTCAACCCATAAAGCTTGCTTGATTTTTTTGACAGACCAAACGATCGAATCTACGTGTTTCGTTTCCACCATTGGACTGCAAATTCGATCTAGTTTTTTTTACATATTTTTTGTTTCATTTTTTTTTCAAATTTTCAAAAAAAAATTAAAATCGAAAACCGGGGTGAGGTTTGCTTTTGTGGGAGCCGAAGGAGGTGACCAAAAGTGTCATAAATCGAGGTATTTTTTCTTAAATTGACTTGAAAGTTTGGTAGAGAAACAATATGTGCGCAAGGTAAGGTTTGCTTTAGTCATGGTTTGTGTAAAATGTTAGCGTGACCCTTCTATCTAGAATAAAATAATGTATCCTTCTATACAAATCCAATTTACATCAATAAAATAAATCCAAATAATAAATTCCAGCAGTAGATGAATAATTGGAAAGTTTTGTGTGTACGAAATTTGAATAACTTGAAATAACTAACATTATTTTTTATTTTCCTGATCAGGAAAATACATGAAAAAAAAGGAGGTAGTTTTTTCTTTTATTTATGGTTTTTTTAGGGCAATTTATGGTTTTGTTTAATTTCAATGAGCCAAACCCTTTCTAACTATTGGTCTACCTGAAGGGTGGCGTACAAATTAACAACCATGGAAATTGAGGTGGCGGCAAATGATGATTCATTTGTTTCTGTAAATGGTAGCACTCAGCAAAAGGACAAAGGAAAACAATGCCCATATTCTATCCGAAGAATGAACGCTACAAGGTTCGGGGATAGAATTGTCTTAAAGATTCCTTGTGGGTTGATTCAAGGCTCTTCCGTTACTATTATTGGTATTCCTGGTGGTCTTCTGGGTAATTTTAAGATAAAGTAAACTGGAGCAGCAGTTCCTGGTGAGCCAGACCCTCCAATGGTCCTTCATTACAATGTCCGCCTTCTTGGTGATAAACTTACAGAAGATCCTGTGATAGTCCAAAACACGTGGACTATAGCTGATGATTGGGTTTCTGAAGAGCGTTGCCCATCTCATGAATCGGATGCTAAAGCCACTAGTGGCACAGTATCCATCGTTTATATCTCCTGAAATTTGCTTTGCAATATACTCCATTTGTTGTATTACCGAAACCAGGAATTTGCAGGCTATTAGTGACAAATATTTTATAATGTGCTGGTTTTTAGATAAAGGAAAGTTCCTTTTTTTTGGCGCGAAGGGAAGTTCTATTTCATCGAGCTAATTATGAAGGCATCCTGGCCTCTACATCCTAGTATATATAATGTGTTGCTGCTGTATATCTTCATAGCTATGCTCTTATCTTCAGCAATGCAACTGAAATTCTCTTGTGGTTGATCTATATGCTTTTTCTATTGCATTTGGTTTGGGATCTTTGTGACAATATGTATAACTCTTGTCCCAGGATTGACATAAATTCTCTTCCTTTTTCCTTTTCTTTTGTTACAGTGGATGATCTAGAGAAATGTATTAAAATGGTGGGCAAGAACCAGACACAGATGTTAGTGTCTAGCTCGCATTCTAATGTTATGGCCGTACCATCTATAATGAGAAAGAAGGCAGAACCTAGAAAATATTTTCCCTACAAACAAGGATATCTTGATGTAGCAATTCTTCGTGTAGGAGCTGAAGGTATCCATATGACCGTAGATGGCAAAGATATCACTTCCTTTGCATTCCGGGAGGTAAGTGTTGCATAACCCATCTGACATTCCATTACTTTATATGACAATTTGTCGGTAAAATGAATTTCCCTTCATGCCAAAGTATTTATCAATCCATGCGACCATGCGCACCTAAGAACCATTGTAGCTCCCATCAATGTATGATTTGCACTGTGTTTTGTTGTTATTTTTACAACTGGGACTCTGAAATCTCCAGGACTTGGAGCCAGGGTTTGTTAGTGAAGTAAGAATCACAGGAGATATTAAATTGCTGTCTGTGATAGCAAGTGGTCTGCCTACAACAGAAGACTTCGAGCATGTCACTGACTTGGAAACATTGAAGGCTCCACCTGTTCCCCTGAATCAGTCTGTTGACCTTTTCATCAGGATCTTCTCTACAGCAAACAATTTCACGTCGAATGGCGGTTTGCAGAACTTGGATGCAATACAATGCTGTCCGCTCTGGAAATGTTGCAGTTCGATTTTTTGTTGGCCTGGTAAGATACAGACGCTGTAGCTTAATGCGTTTATCTGTAGGCGTTTCTTATGTCTCTATGGTTAGTACTCCCTCCATTTTTATTTTAATGACCTTTAGGACAAGAATTTTGCACTAAAATTATTATAAATCATTTGTCCTAAACGTCATCAAAATAAAAATGGAGGTAGTAGCAATTTATGCACAAGACCAACAGTGTGTGCAGATCCCTCAAAAAAAAAAAAGTGTGTGCAGATGGACAGAAGCATGCTAGGGTGCCCACTCATTTAATTTGTCCTAAATAAAAATGTTGAATTCCTTTGTATGATCAGTCAGATATATAAAATGTGTGGAACTACTGCTTTAATTAGGGAAGACATTTATGCTGTGTTCATTGCATTCACTATTCAACCGTGTGTAGCTTATTATCATCAGTACTGTAGTTTGCGTAACAATTTTAGCGGTCACCCTTTCATCTCTCGTGCTTTTTTCATCATTACTGCTTTGAACAAGAGGTTTTTACTTCAGAGTATACTCATCTGCTTCTTTCCCTTCTACTTTTAAAGCATAAAAATGAGGTGGTGAATGAGGAACTCTGGAGACATCCAGTTGATGACATTTGTGGATTACTATAGCCTGATTCTTTGGAAGACCATATATAGCCATCTGCATCTATGGGGTACATCTGACTTTGATTATTATAAGGATTTTTTATATCACTGGTCCTATATCAGTATTTTTTAAGAAATTTCCTTTCAGACAAATGTCCTGTCAGCCAAGTATGTGATGAAAACAGACGACGATGCTTTTGTTCGTGTGGATGAGGTACTTGCTTCCCTACATAGGGTAAATACCAGCCATGGATTGCTATATGGTCGAGTTAATTCTGAATCTCAGCCCCACAGAGATCCATATAGCAAGTGGTACATAACCCCTGAGGTAACTTGTCTTAAACTATCTATATTTCTGTCAATAGATTATGCAAATATCATCGTTTTGGCACATGGCAAACTCTTCCTCTAGACTATTGTGATCAACGATCGCCATTTGGTTTATCTGCTGTTCTAAAAGGTTATACACCCCATTTTCTAAAAAGGTTTTTGAAAATGTCTTTGCTTGTGCTTAAGAATAAGCAGCACCTGTTGTGCTCATGCTTTCTGGAAGTGGCAGGCTGGCAGCATTAGGATGTTAGGCGTCTTCTTTGATGTGTTCAAGCATGTGTAAACATCTTCATAGCTTAATAAACAGTGAGAATGATCTACGCAGGATGACACGCTAAGCATGGAAAAGTTGATACGGCATAGGTAGGCCATCTTGTATAGATTGCTTGCCAGCTGCTCATCTAGGAGTTTGTAATATGAACTGACCAAATACATCACAGATGTAGAGGTCGGGACACTTTCATTTGCTTGATGAAATAGAACTTCCCTTTATCTAAAAAAGCTACTCATCTAGGATGTCTGATGTGGTATTTTGATTTCCTTTATTGCAGCTAGACAGACATTTCTTTATGAGATATTTTCCGGTAGTACCTATTAACTGTAGACCATCCATTTGAGTAGATCTAGTGGCCTTGATGACCTCTTAGCTCCTAGGATGCAAGCGTTCACCCATAATTATTGTTATTATTTTATATTTCTGTTTTGGAAAGTCTTTTTTTCAGAAAGAGACCCACGTGAAGGCTAAAGGACCGGCTTTTTTGGCTGGTTTTACATATTTAAACATGAAACCAGATTATTGTTTTTTTTAGGAACTCTGCCATGATCCCATGGACTTTGGTGATTAATCCATCTCTCTCCCTCCAGTAGATTGGGTTAACTTGAGTGTTTTTGTAGTTTTGTTCTTTGTTTTACCGCTAATTTAGTTTGGTATTCCTGCCATTTATGTGGTGGATCAAGTTAGTGATTAATGCTTTACTTGAACTAGGAATGGCCTGAGGAGAATTACCCACCATGGGCACATGGCCCCGGATATATTGTTTCGGAGGATATAGCAAAAGAAGTTTACAGGAAACACAAGAAAGGGGAATTGGGGAATTAAAGGTACTGCCAAATTTCTTAAAAGCCTCTTAGTTTATTCTATGCTGTTATGGAGTGATCGCTGATATAGTATTCCATTCTATTGCTTCAGTTTTGTATTGCGTGGAAATTATAGCATTAGAAAGAAAAAGAGTTTACAAGTATGGTCTCATGGCTGTGCTTATGGCATTCTTGATTCGCAAATGTTCAAGCTGGAGGATGTTGCCATGGGGACTTGGAGCAATGAAATGAAGAAGGATGGCTTAGATGCCAAGTATGAGAATGATGGGAGGATCTTGATCGAAGGGTGCGAGGATGGATATGTCGTTGCCCACTACCAAGAACCAAGAGATATGATGTGCCTCTGGGACAAATTTCAGAAAACAAAACGAGGAACATGTTGCAAAGAGTAACAGAATTTAAAATAAACTGCTCTTTAGGTTAGGATTGTGCTGATGGCTACGGAAAATTTGGCATGGCCCATCGAAAAGGAGATTGCCACTTCCGGAATTGATAGGCAACAAAGTTTTGGATATCACTGCTTCATTTTGGCCGTGGTTTAGACTTTCAACTACGTTGTAGAGGATGTGGGTCTCTTTTGTTCTGGCAAAGACAGGAGGGTTTTGCTTTTGCTCATAGTGTGGTTTCTTGTACAATATATCTTGTTAGGATGTAATATACATCGGCGGTAGACTACATAGGATAGATGGAGAGGCAGTGTTACTATTCTTTCCAAAGGATGCATTATGCGTCTGATGTAAAGCTATTTGACAGTTAGTCTACTGTATAATCCATTTCCAATTCACTGAAATCCCTAACAGGAAATCATTTAACGCTTGCGGTCAGTACGATTTTTTTTCCTGCTTGTTGACGGTCGTTACGGACCAATTTCGACCGTCAACTAGCTCAATAAACAAGAAGGATTGGACATTCTTTACACGCACTTTATTTAAGAATAACCTATTTCCACATGTACCTCTAGATTTTAGTGTGCAGGTGGAATAAGGGAGAAATCCAGGTGAAATCATGCCCCAAGGCGACGAATCAACACTTCTACAAAACAACGTTCGCCGCGGGAATACAACTCCAAGACAAAAGGCCAAATCTCGTCGAAGTCCAACACAACTAAGGCCAAATGCACCTGGACCAGAGAAGTAGACCCAGAGGGGGAGCCACCTGCCAAAGCCCAGCCCAGGAGGGGCCAGGCACAGGTCGGCCGACCCCCCCTGGCCAGGTCGGCCGACCTGGCAGGGTGGCCCCCTGGGCCCATCTTTCTATGGCGGTTTGTAACCGACCTCTGGAGGTCGGTTCCCCCTGCATTAAATGCCACCGACCTCGGGAACCGCCTCAAAGTTGCCGACCTTCAAGGACTATATAAGGAGGGGTACCCCCCTCCTTCCAAGACACACAATACACAAGGATCATTCCCTCCTCCTCACACTAGAGCTAGAGGCAATTCTAGGTAGTGCTAGGCTGAGTAGTGGGCTGCTCTATTGCTCCCAAAGTCTTGTGGAGAATTGGGTAGCGCTCTTGTATCCTTTCTCTCTCTTTGTAAGACTTGTTATTTAATCTATGGAATACAAGTATTCGTATAGTTGTTATGAGCTTGCTAGTTCTATCATGATCTTGTATGATCGTTCGTTGTTCGTTCATGCTCGTTCATCATTCGTTCTTCGTTCGTTCATACTCGATCATCGATTATTCCTGAACTTGCTTAATCGTTCATCGTTCGTCGCTCGTTCTTGAGCGACGAACGCTTATGCATGACTTAGTGCTAGCTTTGATCCCTTTTATCTAGTTTATGCTAGTTAGGCTAGTTGTTCTCATGTTTAGGCATCAGGCTCATTGTCCTGCAAAGGTGCTCTAGATTTATCACCCCGTCGATCCGAAGGGTTGGGGGTGCCTCGAGGGATCTAGAGTCGTGGTTAGTAACGCCGGCATGGTGCCGGGGTAGTCTATCCACCTTTGGGTATGTGCGTGCCCCACGGTTTGTAGAGGTAGGTGGCAGGAAGTGACAGCCCTGTCCATCCAAAGGAACCCTCCACGTTCGGGCACGGCATAGGAGTACGTAAATAGGCCGGAGTCGCGAGGCAGACCTTGCGTATGCCGGATCTCCCGATGTTGCCTAGGCATTAGACGCTTGCTTGTGCTTGCATGACGCTAGATGATAGGTAGAGGTTGTGCACACTATATGAATGTTGTACCTTTGGAGTAGTAGCTCGCTAGTCTAACTTAGCATTGCTTAGGATTGTCTCTCGCCTTTTATTAGAGAGAGTGGAATGCCTTCGTGTGTGTCACACTATCCTTATTATTATTAAACCTTACCCCTGCATTGGAATGTGGTTATATCACTTATCATTTGTAACACCATGAACATAAGTACTCTTGTCAACCATGTCTTCCTTTGGGAAAATATAAATACGATACCCTGGAATACTCTCGGGTGAAATGCTACAACGGGTTATCCGTCCGCTTGCGGATATTCTATTTAACATGACAAACCTTATAATTCATATCTAGTACTTGTTACTAGTTGTGGATTATTTGGTTAAATAGTGCAAGTGAACAATTCCATAACCCCCGGCGTCTCCCCGCGGTCGCGTGTTTCCCGCGTGACCGTAAGAGACGCCAACACTGCTCAGACACAATATAATAAATTCGACGAGATGCTAATTAGACTAATGACCTTTTTGTCCTAAAAAAGGACTGATGAACAATTTGCATTCAACGGGCACGAGAAAAGAGATGATAAGATGCAAACTTGATAGATGCGGTGAACAACAATAACAAAAATGGATGATACTTGGTAGATGCGGGGAACAACAATTTTTTTTGTAATTTAAGCGAAAGCACCTCAGTTACCTAATTATCTTTCTTACTGATATATGCAGGTCCGCAGAGGATGAACTCCTGTTATCGGTCTCCATTTTGTTTACCACATGGGGCCCACATCCGCACCTCTCTAGATCTAGATCTAGATCTAGCGAGATATCCATCCCCATCGCCGCCATATATCCGCTAGTTAGAGAGCCATCCTCGTAACGACGCCCTTTGTGTTGGAGGAAGGAGGAGGGCCCCTCGCACTTCCGCACTCCACGTTGGAGGGCGGAGGGGAGGCTTACGCCTTGGAACCACCATAGCCATCAAAGCAGCATCCTTGCTCCCCTCCCAATTGTGTGCCGAGGTAGAGGAGGAGGAACACCACCGCTGGAGGCATCGTCGGAGTCGTTGCGGGAGATGGAGAATGTGACCCAAGGTTTGTTAACTTGAGGTAAATCTTTCTTAAATTGAGTTGAAAGTTTGATAGAGAAACAACACGGTGTAAGTTAAGGTTTGATTAAGTCGTGATTTGGGTAAAATGTTAGCGGGACTCTATGGGCCCGATCCCTATTAGGTTTGTTTCGGTCAAGGTTTTCAATCTGCTGCTATAACTGCCTCTATAGCCGGAGATAGCTACTCGGATGCGCCACCGCTAGGAGTGTCGCTACAAGTTCGAAGCCGCTATTAGCTATATTTAACCCATTTTAGCCGCTAAATAGACTTTAATAATCTAGCCGCTAAATGTGATGAACAAAAGTGTCCTAATGTTTTAGCCTTTGAGGTCTTTGTACTCCTATACCTAATGTAGTAGTTGAGGTACTCCTATATCTGTCTTTAATTCTGGAGCTTAGAATTGTTATGTTACAGTTACTTTGTTCCTTACCTGTATGAAGTTCAATTCCTGCTCAAATAATACCTGTAATATACTTCTTATGTCCAAAATTTTGTAAAACACAGCCGAATTACTTAGTTGCAGCTATAGTCTTAACCGGAGATTTTGAACCTTGGTTTTAGTCATGGTTTGAGTAAAATGTTAGCGGGACTCTATGGGCCCAATCACTTCTAACTATTGGTTTATCTATCTGAAGGGTGGCGTTTAAGTCAACAACCATGAAAAGTGAGACGATGGCAGCAGCTTCCGCTGCCAAGAAGAGGAGGACGGAGATGCATGAAGGGAGAAGACTGACCTCAGCCTTATTGCCTGCACAAAAGGAGCTACTGTCCGGGCTTACAAGTGGGCTGAAACCGGTCCACGGCCAAGAAACATTGCGCCATGTGGAACGAAAGAAAGAGGATGACGTCGATTGCATCAGCCTCCTTCCAAACAAAGTCCTTGAAGACATCATTTCCCTCCTCCCAACGAAAGATGCCGCCCGCACTCAAACTCTCGCCACCCAATGGCACCACCTCTGGCGATCCGCTCCGCTCAATCTTGACTGCAGCGGTGGCGGCCTCCCCGAACAGGAACAAGTACAAGCCGGCTTGATCTCCCGGATCCTCGCTGCTCATCCGCGCCCCGTCCGACGCTTCTCCATCCCCGCTCTCCACCTTCAGCACCGCCTCGCGATTGTGGACAATTGGCTAAATTCAGCAGCTTTTGACAACCTCCAGGAGCTCGAGTTCTACCTTGGGTATGTAATGTGCTGCTTCGGACAGGCAGTATTGTTGCCAGCATCTGCCTTCCGTTTCTCAGCCACCCTCCGCGTCATCACTATCAGCGAATGTCACATCTCGGACGGCGCGGTCGAAGGGCTTAGCTTCCCTCAGCTCCGGCATCTTGGGCTTGTAGGAGTCATGATCTCGGAGGGCTCACTACAGAGCATCATCGATGGTTCGCCTGTCCTGGAGTGCTTGCTGCTCTCCTGCAGCTTTGGCTTCCATTCCATACGGATCAACTCTCCTACCCTTGTAAGCATCGGCTTGTGCTTGTACGTCGACTCAGTGAGCTTCGTCATCGAGGATGCCCCTTTGCTTGAAAGGTTGTTTCAATTTGATCGTCTTATTGAGACCAAACACACGTATGTATCGGTGATTTCGGCACCGAGACTGGAGACCTTGGGCTGCCTTTCTGATTACATCTCCCAATCCAAATATGCATTCGGTACGACAATACTTCAGGTAACTGTAGCATTCTGTCTCCTTGCCTTACACAAGCGTCCTATGGCATTTTCGTATACATGAAGAAATTACATATTATTTGCATTTTTAGAGGCTGCCTAATGTCTTGTTCTGTGTTTGGTATAGGACTTGTGCATCGTTAGCTTCACGACAGAGGTGCGGAGTGTCAAGACTTTAGCTATCAATATGCGTAAACTTAGCCTGGATACTGTAATCAATTTGATAAGTTGCTTTCCTTTGCTTGGAGAAATTGTACATCCAGGTGAGTTCATTAGTAGTTCAATTATGTTAACTAGTCACGTACTATTTGTCAACAACATACAACTGTACCATCCTTGATCTGACATTTTTTTTTTCTTTTCAGACTTCGAGTTTGGCAGGAGACCAGAATTTGTGGCGTCGCAAGCACGGTCGTCATGTCAGGAGCCTTGACATCCGTCTGAAGACAATTGTATTGAAAAACTATCGAGGCATAAAGTCACAAGTCAGCTTTGCAAATTTTTTTGTCCTGAATGCGAAAATGTTGGAGCTAATGAGATTTGAGGGTAAACGATGCAATGACAGCCAATTCCCCGCCAATTCCTCTCTAGTACACGGTCCCGTCGGGCGCGCGGAAGCTGTCGATGAAGTGGAAGAGGAAGCGCATTGTCCACAAAAAAAAAAAAAAAAAAAAAAAAAAAAAAAAAAAAGAAGAAGAAGAAGAAGAAGAGGAAGCGCATGACCACGCTGACGGGGGAGCAGTAGCCGTACCGGAACACGGCCCACTATAGGCCAGTCAGCGGGCTTGACACAGGATATTATCTTTTGGGCTGTAATTTCCGTTTGAACTGGGCCAACAATGCTCAGCAGGCCCGAACGTGGCCGCGTGGCCCCCCTACGAGCGGTTTTCCTATACATGGATCGATCGAAGGTAGTGAACCTGTAGATAGCTTTACGATCCGTGCGAACATGACATCCAACGGCATGCGGGCCCTGCGGGCTGGCTGAGGTGGGAACTGGAGGGACACGTGGCGCTTTTCTATTAGGGCGGAATGGGTGGAGGTTAAATGAGTTTGCATTCGAAACTTTGAATGCATTTTGCTCATAAACTGTAAGGCCCTGTTTGGATGCTCAGTTTTTTAAAAGTTTTGGTGCAATACTACAGTTTCCAAAAATACCATAGTATTTGTGAACTCGAGGGTGTTTGGATGCAATCAGTTGCACGGTTTTGGAAACTGCAATTTCCTCCAAACTTCAGTTTTTTTGCAGTATTGAAAACTCCACCATAGACCTCTTTTTTCTAAACTGAGCAGGCGTCGCTGCTGCCGAATGTACGCGCGCGCTTTCCTTTCAAGCGTTCGTCACCATTTTTACCACTCATACGAGCTGTCGCGGACCCGTACATCCATCTCCTCACGAACTAGCAGTTCCCTGCATGGCTGCATCTTCGATCTTCCGGATGCTCCCATGGCAACAAGAATTCCCGATTGCTTTTGTGCCTCGTTTGATCCAATTGCTTTTCAACAGCCAAGTTTCAAAGAACGGAATACTACAAAATGATACTTCAATTGCCAAACACAGCACGGTTTATCTCAAAACCGTAAAAAACTCTAGTTCTTGAATACCGTGGTATTACATGCGTGCAGTTTATAAAACTACAGTTTCTCAATACTATGGTTTTTGGAAACCACAACTCCCAAACAGGGCCTAAGTCCGTTTTCAAATCCGTTTGTTACAATTAATTTTATAAAATAAGATCTAATATGAATATTTTTTGAATTTTTAAAAATTCGTTAATATTTTGAATGTACTGCGTCAACATTTTGTTTGTACTATATCGATATTTTTTTGTTACTGGATTAACATTTTTTTTCAAAATGTTAACTGCATGTTTTAGAAATGTTGACATAGGTTTATAAAAATGTTGACTTTTTTGTTTTCGAATGTTGACGGTTAAGTTGGGTGGGCTGTTCTGATTTGATGGGATATTAGACCGATTTACATGTTGCTAATCTTAGATCGATCTGTATATAGGTACGAGTCGCGATCTTTTAGGAGGTCCCCCCTACGATTCGCGATCTTTTCTTAACAGTTGGTCTTCCCGTAAAGACGGTGGTCAAAGCCACCGGCCATCCTCTCACTCTCAGAAGGAAAAAGAAAAAAACAGAGAGATAGAGAAGAAGAAGAAGAAGAAGAAGAAGAAGAAGAAGAAGCCGGCCATGGAGACTGAGGCGGCGGCGGCTCCCGCTGCCAAGAAGAGGAGAACGGAGCCGCATGCGGGAAGGGAGCCGGAGGCGTTCTTATCCCCTGAGCCACACGAACCGCTGCCGCCGGCGGATGCGCCCCATTCCGGGCTCACAAGGGGGCCGGAACCGGAGGGATCCCATGGCCACGAGCCACCGCGCGGTGCGGGAGGAGAGGAAGAGGACGGCGTCGACCGCATCGGCCTCCTTCCGGATGCCGTCCTTGGCGACATCATTTCTCTCCTCCCCACCAAGGACGGCGTCCGCACCCAAACCCTCGCCACCAGATGGCACCGCCTCTGGCGGTCCGCTCCGCTCAATCTCGACTGCGGCGGCGGCGGCCTCCACGAAGATGATGAGGTACAAGCTGGCCTGATCTCCCGGATCCTTGAGGCGCACTCGGGCCCCGCCCGCCGCCTCTCTGTCCCCGTGCTGCACCTCCACCGCAGTCCTGCAACGGTCGACGACTGGCTCAGTTCAGCGGCTCTCGACAACCTCCAGGAGCTTGAGTTCGATATCGGGAATAAGTATTTCAGACCGACGCCGGGGGTGTCGTTGCCGGCCTCCGCCTTCCGTTTCTCGGCCACCCTCCGCGTCGTCTCCATCAGCAAATGCCACATCTCGGACAGCGCGGTAGGAGCGCTTAGCTTCCCCCAACTCCGGCAGCTCGGGCTCAGAAAAGTCGAAATCTCGGAGGGCTCACTGAACAGTATCATCTCTGGTTCTCCTGTCCTGGAGTACTTGATGCTCTACTTCATCGAGGGTTTGCACACCATACGGATCAACTCCCCTAGCCTTGTAAGCATCGGCTTTTACTTCGACTCCAATAACCTCATCATTGAGGATGCCCCTTCGCTACAAAGGTTGCTTCCACTCAAAGATCGAACGGTCGTCCATATATCGGTGATTTCGGCACCCAGACTAGAGACCTTGGGCATTTCTGATATTCTCTCCAAATCCAAATGCACGTTTGGTACGACAATACTTCAGGTAGATGTACCATTGTGTTTCTTTGTCTTCACCGGTGTCATATGCATAGAGAAATTTCATATTATTTGCATTTTCAGAGGTGGCCTAATGTCTTGTTATGTGTTTGGTAAAGGACTTGGGCATCGTAAGGTTCGCCACAGAGATGCAGAGTGTCAAGATTTTAGCTCTTAGTATTTTTGAACTTAACCTGGATACAGTGATTAATTTGATGAGATGTTTTCCTTGCGTGGAGAAATTGTACATCCAAGTGACTTCATTGGTCGTTCATTATGTTAACTCACATTCTTGTTGTGAACAACTTACAGCTGTACCAAATCTTGATCTAACACTTCTCTTTTGGTCTTTTCAGAAGTCATGTTGGTTCAAAGGCAAAAATTTGTGGCGTCGCAAACACCGTGATCTTGTTAGATGCCTTGACCTCCGCATGAAGAAAGTTGTATTTGGAAATTATCGAGGCATAAGGTCGGAAGTCAACTTTGCAACATTCTTTGTCTTGAATGCGAAAATGCTGGAGTTAGTGAGATTTGAGTGTGGAATTTCCGCAAACAGTAATGAGTTTATTGCACGGCAACACAGGTTGCTTCAGCTCGAGAAAAGGGCTTCCAAAGATGCTCAGTTTCACTTTACAAAGTATTGTGAGTGTCTTCCACATATCAAACATGTCAGTGATTTGTCTAAAACTGACCCGTTTGAATGTGGTTCCATGTGTGTCCGTTGAGTTATTTTTCTTAACCATGTATGAACTTTGTTCTATTGGCTAGGTGAAGGATCTGAAACTCTGGGAAAAAGTTTGTTATTAATGGTTTCAACACTTGATATTATGAGAGAATGATAATATGATGGCGTTTATTCTCATTGCATGATCTGATCTTACTTTGGTCTAGAACAACTTTTGCTTAAATCTTTGTAGCAAAGCTGCTCGATTTGAATGGGGAAGTGACCATTCTATTTTTGCATTTTATTTAATTCTTCAACATAATACGTTTTATTTAGCATAATGGATGTTACAGGGATGCTCTTTGTGCTACTGAGAATATATCCATTCAATTCATTTCAGTATCGCTTTGCTTCTTTTGGTTCGTCACTGATGTGGCTGCTCAGTGAAAGATCATGGTTATAGATTCATTACACTTGTTTCAATTTAACAGCCAATTAAACTAGAAATGATCATAAACGCTCTGGGCTATGGTACGAGAAGGAGACTTAGTATTTGTCTCTGTTGCTTCAATTGCGCTCCAGTTTATTATTTTTCCTCTCGAAAATATTATCTTTGGTTGAGTTTATCATGACTTAGCATGGCAGCCAATGAAGGAAAGGAAGCAGGAGTATTGCGGGACCCTAACGGCCTGAAGCACTTCATTTTTCACACCTTTACTTTGTTAACTATTGCCATGCTATTTTGACATTGTCATTTGTCAGATATTTACATCCTTATGCACAACTAATGCATGTCGCCTATGCTCCCTTCAGTTATTAATTTGTAATAATATGTAGGGCATGCTTTGGTTGGGAACAGGATCAGGAACCTTATGAGCATTTTCATGAATTTTGGAGAAAATAAATAACGATAACTGTGTCTTTTGTTTTAGTTACCAAAATTAAAACACATCATTTCAAAATGCGGGCATTTGAATACTGAATTCGACATATTCAAACTTCATAATTTGATTCAAGTGTACGGACCAGAGCTGTCAAATAAAACATAAGATTACAAGTGCGATTGTTTCCTTTACAACCTACGGTGGATACTTTGTTTCGACTGGAAACAGTTTACTGGAATTTCGCACTTGGGTTAATTTTGGCTTCCAAATGTCCCTTTTCAAATCCCTTATGTAAATATTGGGATCCTCGATGCATGGTTGTTACTGAAGTCGCCGCCCGGTTGACAGCGACCAAATGAGAGTAAACGAACGATGTCATGTTTGGCCAACTCCTCTACTTGTCAAAAAAAAAAGCTCAAAGCTTTCGTCTCTCCCGACGCTTCGCAGGTAGGTAGGTGGATCAAACAACCTCCAACCCCCAGCTCGCCGCCTCAAAACCCAAGAACTGATCACCATCCCCAACCTCCAAACCTGCCCATGCAAATCTGGTCAAGCACTGATTAACTACAGGGCTGCTGCCTGCTAGCAAGGTCACCATAAGAGGCCGGTCCTTATCATCCGGAGGAGACATACGCATTTGGAGAGACCATAGCAACCAGTGGCGAAGCTAGAGCCGGAGCTACCCGAGTGCCACTTCAAACGTGCACATGAGAGTAAATTCTGTTGTAAAACTCTTAATGGGCCAGGCCCAACTTCTAGAAGAAGCTGTCCTGGTCCATGTGGGCTACTTTATCGCATTGGAGCCCAACACGAAGTTAGGGTTCCACCCCTATAAATAGTTGAGGAGACCCCCCCTGTGTACCCTGACATCAGAATTTCGCAATAAAGAATTTCGTCTCCTCTATTCTAGTTTTACTATTTGTTATCTGTCGTGATCTACGTGCCGTCGTTCCGCCGATAACCTAACACGTTATCAGCACGCTCTACGAGGAATTCGCCCAGCAGATCGGTAAACTACGGTACGTTCTTGTTTTGCGTATGATTTTTGCTATCTTGACTCGTTGCAGCCAAGATCTGTCCAGAAATCAAAAGTTCAGATCCAGAGCGAGCTATAGCAGCTATGGCCGCTCGAAGACGATCTGAATCTGAAGAATCGTCAAAAGCAAGAAAAATAGAAGAAAATAGTGCCTCGCGCACCCCTGCTCTCTAGGACCTTGTGCCCTGGCAGACTGCGCCGGAATTCCGCGCAAACCGATCTAGATCTGGAGCATAACCCCCGCAAGATCTAGATCGAGATTCGGAAAAGGGAACAAGGGTCACGAACCCTAACCCTAGATTGAAAAAGCAAGCAAAAGCAGATCGGGCGCAACGTCGCCAGGACAACGCCCCCGGCGCAACGTCGCCGGAGTGCCGAGTTCCTCAGATCTAAACCTACCCGGCACGAAGTCCGGTCCAGCAAGGCGTAACGTCGCCGAGTTCGACATCTACATGTGCATCACAGAGCAGAAAATAGGGTACTGGGAACTTACCCTAACCCTAGATGTGAAAGACAATGAAAAGAAAAAAAGACGACAACGACGGAACCGGGACCCGGCCACCATGCGCCGCCCCGGCCCGGCCTTCACCGCGCCGCGCGCAAGAGCCGGGACCGGCCACCGCTCCCCGTGCTACGACGAACCGCCGCGGTCCCGCCATGGAGCTTGGCCCCCGCGAGCAGGAGCGCCGCCTCGGCCCGGCAGCCAATCCGCCGCAGACGAGCCGCGGCCTGGCCGCGCAACAGCGCCGCCTCCGCGCGTCCGAGGGGCAGCCACCGAGCGCGAGCCCCGCGCCGCGTGCCGAGGCCCAGCCGCGGCACACGCCCGGCCCAGCCGCACACGACGGATCCGGCCTCCAGTCGCTGACACACCGCCGCATCCGAGCAGCCTGGGCCGGCCTTGGCTGCCACGCGCGCCACCAAGGCTACAGCGCCGCCCCGCGCAAGCAGCAGCGCTGTACGCGAGTCGTGCCGCCCCAGGCTCTGACGAGCAGCCGCGCAGCACCGGGGGCGAGCCGCCGCGCCACCCCGGGCCCGGCCGCCGAGCCGATGCACGGCTGCCGGGAGTGTGCTGCCACGGCTCCGTTCACCATGGCCCTGGTTCGACGTCTCCCTCCCACACGCCCAGATCTGGGGAAGAGAAGAAGAAGGGGAGAGAGAAAGAAAAAAGAAGGAGTGGCGGCTGCCTGGTGGGAGAAGTGAAGAGAGTGAAGGAGGAGCTAGGGTTTTAGCCCAAGATATACTCCCGCGCGATTTTACAAAAACGCCCTCGAAGTTTCTGGATATCGCGAACAAGTCCTCCTGCAGTTCTGAAACTTACAAGAAAGTACTCGAGATATCAGAAAATTACGAGAATATACTCGGAAATTCTGAATTTTCAATGAAGCCCTCAAAGTATCAGAAAATTATGAAAATATCCTCGGAACATCTGGAAATTACCAGAATATCCCTGGAATATCTGAAAATTACGGAAAAACCCTGTTAATTACGAAAATTGACATGGATAATCCGAAAATTGCTGGATTGTGTTATTTTTGCATATAACACCCCAGTTTTTGGTGATTTTATATAAAAACACCAATATTATAACTTAAACACGCAGTTTTTGTTATACTTATGCTCTCTATTACTTGGATACATGAATTAATCCTTGCACATTGACATCATGCAGATGTCTGACCTCGTGAAGAGAGACTTTGAAGTCTTGACTCCTCATGGAAGCAACTACTTGTCATGGGCACTTGATGCGGAGATCCTCCTAAGCAGCAAAGATCTTTTAAAGACCGTTCTGCCTAAGGCGGGAGACACTGCCGCAACAGACGTGGAGAAGGCGCAGGCTTTGCATTTCTTGCGCCACCACTTAAGTGCTACTCTGAAGAGTGAATACATGACAGAACGTGATCCAAAAGTCTTGTGGGACTCATTGAAGAAACGCTTTGAGCAGATTGAAAATGTCTTACTCCCCAAGGTTGAGCGTGAATGGCAAAACCTACGCTACCAAGACTACAAGACTGTGGAGGATTACAACACCAAGCTTTATGGGATTGTCACACGCATGAAGCTTTGTGGCAAAGAGCTTACGCAAAAGGATCTTATTAACAAGACCCTTTCCACCTTTCACCCTAAGTTCACTTATGTGAGCCGCCAGTACAAGAAGGAGAATTATGAAACCTATGTCGCCCTGAGTAATGCATTGCAGCAAGATCAGGGGGAGGACGAATTGATTATGGAGAATCATAAGAATCGTCCTACTGGCTCCTTGGCACCGCATGAAGCGAATGCCGTCTCCTTCAATAAGAAGAAGAAGAACAAGAATAACAAGGGTAAAGGTGCTCCCAAAGCTACACCAAATGCACCCCCGAAGGTTCAAAACAAACCTAATGCTTTCAAGAAGAACGCAAAAGGGAAGTCAAAGAAGACACCTTCAGGGGGAGCATATGGTGAACAGGATCAAGATTGCTATAGGTGTGGTATGCATGGCCATTGGTCCAAAATATGTGAAACACCACAGAAGTATGTTGACATGTACAAAGACCTCAAAAAGAAGCTCGCGCAGCATGAGGCTAACTTTGTTGAAGGCACGCAGCCAACAACAAAGGCACCAATGGACCATGCAACACCAAGCAAATCCTCTGACCTGGAGTTGGACAATGATCTCATGGATGAAGAGGAAGATGTGCATGGAGATTCTGCGTAGTCATGAAGACTATTAAGAATTATTTAGTTATCTATTTGTAATAGGAGTGAAATAAGTTTAAATTCCTCGAAGGAATTAGTTCGTTTATGTAATCTCTCGAAGAGAAGACATTTGCTTTGAATAAATCAGTTTGTGAAGTTTGTCATTGATTACTCTCTTTGTTTATACATTTCTTATGTATGAATTACAGCATTGTGGAGCAAAATGACTATGGATGAGGAGCTCTGTCTCGTAGACAGTTGCACCACTGCTACTATTCTAAGGGACACTTGCTATTTCCAGACACTTCGAAAGTATACTGGGAATATTCTTACTGTTATTGGCAATAATAATAAGATTGTTGGCACAGGAAGGGCCACATTTGTCCTACCAAATGGTACGCAATTAACAATCCAAGAAGCATTACTTTATCCGGATTCAACCCGGACATTGTTAAGCTTTAAGGATATCCGAAGAAATGGGTTTCACGTAGAAACCAATGATGATGGAGGTGAAGAACGTCTTATCATAACCAAGAAAGAAGGCAATAAGAAGACCACTATTGAAAGTTGTCCGTCAGTCAAAGAAGGCTTGTACTATACGTACATTAAGCCAAACAAAGACTTTGCTACGTTCAAGACTATCTTTACAAATCAAGAAGCATATAGATTATGGCATGACCGTCTTGGTCACCCTGGCCTTAATATGATGCAGAGAATTACGAAGAATGCAACGGGGCATAATTTGAAGACAAAAGATTTCCCAAATCAAGCAGATTTCTTGTGCATTGCATGCGCAAAAGGGAAGCTTATTACTCGCCCCTCGCAGCTTAAGATTCAAGCAGAATCTATGTCATTTCTTGAACGAATTCAAGGTGATATATGCGGACCAATTAGTCCCTTATCAGGGCCTTTCCGCTACTTCATGGTGTTAATAGACGCTTCCTCGAAGTGGAGCCATGTATGTCTATTATCTACTAGAAACCATGCATTTGCACGATTGACTGCCCAGATCATACAATTGAAGACACATTTTCCAGATCATAGAATCAAATCCATTCGAATGGATAATGCTGGAGAATTTAAATCGAAGGTATTTGATGATTATTGTATGAGTATGGGCATCAAAGTGGAACACTCTGTACCACACGTGCATACACAAAATGGTCTTGCAGAATCATTAATCAAGAGGATCAAATTGATCGCTCGACCATTATTACAGAATTGCTTATTGCCTACCTCTTGTTGGGGGCATGCGGTGTTGCATGCAGCAGCACTTATCCAATTACGACCATCTGCTACACATGAAGAATCACCATTAGCATTGGTGCGTGGTAGAATACCAAATGTTTCCCATTTACGGAGATTTGGATGTGCTGTATACATTCCAATCCCTCCACCTCAGCGAACTGCTATGGGCGCACAACGGAAACTCGCAGTTTACGTTGGCTATGAAAGTCCGTCCATAATCAAGTACTTGGAACCCTCCACTGGAGATTTGCATACTGCAAGGTTTGCTGA
The DNA here is from genome assembly GCA_007726485.1 of Eragrostis curvula. Taxonomy (NCBI): domain Eukaryota; kingdom Viridiplantae; phylum Streptophyta; class Magnoliopsida; order Poales; family Poaceae; genus Eragrostis; species Eragrostis curvula. The sequence goes on along the minus strand of CM017441.1, from coordinate 45,242,632 downwards.
TTGTATCTTTAATGAAGATCATTTCCCGGCATTAGGGGGAGGAAAGTATCTCTCTAGAGAAGAATGCCGGCAAATAGATTGGGACGCTAAAGGAATCCTAGGAATGGATCCTCGCACTAAAGAAGCTGAACTCGAAGTTCAGAATATACTCCACTTGCAGAGAGTTGCTAATGAATTGCCTGAAGCTTTCACCAATACAAGAGACATTGTGAAGTCTCATATACCGGCTGTAAATGCTCCTGAAAGAATAGAAATCCCATTTGAAGAGGATGAACATATGGAATTCCAACCTTCTTCCATAAAAGCAACGAATGCTAGGAAGAGGGGGAGTGAACCGGTTACTAGGGCACCCAAGAAGCCTAGAGTACAAGCTCAAGCTAAAGCTCCTAGGAGACGTCCTGCGGAGAAGAAGCCTAAGCAAACTGCTCAAAAGAAAACCAAAGAAGGTGAAAGTGATCCACATGAAGTGGTGAGACTTGAAGAATTAAACCCAAGTGAGAATATACATGAATCTCATGAGGGGATACCGGAAATTCCTGACCTCAATGTATCTATCGATAATGAGGATCAAGGAAATGAAAATTCAACGAATTATGTTGAGACGGGAGTGGTATATAATAGAAAGACACTTGAAGTCAATACATACTTTGCTGAAACGATTGCAACACAAATTGATTTGGAATCTGAACCAAAATCAATGAAGGAATGCAAGAAGCGTCCTGATTGGCCAAAGTGGAAAGATGCAATCTGTGCAGAGTTAAACTCGCTAAAGAAAAGAGAGGTGTTTGGTAGTGTAAACCTTACACCAACTGGCATTAAACCAGTGGGTCACAAATGGGTGTTTGTCCGGAAGAGAAATGCTCAAAATGAAGTGACTAGATATAAGGCGAGACTCGTAGCGCAAGGTTTCACGCAGAGACCTGGCATTGACTACGAAGAAACCTACTCTCCCGTAATGGATGGAATCACATTCCGGTATTTGATCTCAATGGCGGTGAATATGAATTTGCAGATGCGACTTATGGATGTGGTCACAGCATATCTATATGGAACATTAGATACAGAAATCTATATGAAAGTTCCAGAAGGTATAAAAGTCCCAAATGAAGATGACCGCAAATTATATAGTGTCAAATTACAGAAGTCACTATATGGTTTGAAACAATCAGGGAGAATGTGGTACAACAAGCTCAGTACATTCCTCTTGGAAAAGGGATTTGTGAAGAATGAAGATTGTCCTTGTGTATTCATAAAGAAATCAGAAAAAGGCTTTTGCATAATCTCTGTTTATGTTGATGACTTGAACATCATTGGTACTACCAATGAAATTGAAGAGACTTGCTCATACTTGAAGACTGAATTTGAAATGAAGGACTTGGGCAAGACTACATATTGTTTAGGTTTGCAACTTGAACATACTCCTGAAGGGGTACTCTTGCACCAATCAAACTATACCAAGAAGGTATTAGAGAGATTTAATATGCACGAAGCATATCCACTCCGATCACCTATGGTGGTGAGATCCCTTGATATAGATCAAGATCCTTTTAGACCGAAGCAGGAAGATGAGGAATTATTGGGACCTCAATATCCATACCTCAGTGCCATTGGAGCCTTGATGTACCTTGCGAATGGTACAAGGCCCGACATAGCTTTTGCTGTTAATCTACTTGCAAGATACAGCTCAGCACCAACTCGAAGGCATTGGAATGGCATCAAGCAAATCCTCCGATATTTGAGAGGAACTGAAGACCTTGGATTATTTTTCAAGAAGAATGGGGAATTAACTCTTGTGGGTTATGTTGATGCTGGATATTTATCTGATCCACATAAATCAATATCTCAAACGGGATATGTGTTTTTATTTGGAGGAACTGCAATTTCTTGGAAGTCAACGAAGCAAACATTAGTTGCTACATCGACAAATTACTCGGAGATCATCGCATTGTTTGAAGCTGCAAAGGAGTGCGCCTGGCTCAGGAGGATGACAAGCCATATAATGAAGACCAGTGGAGTGGCGTATACTCCATCCCCTACAATTATCTATGAAGATAATAAAGCTTGTATTGCACAAGTACAATCGGGATACGTAAAGTCGAACAGGACAAAGCATATGTTACCTAAATTCTTCCACACACATGAAATGCAAGAGCAGGGAGAGATTTTAGTAACACATGTCCGATCTTGTGACAATCTTGCAGATATGTTCACAAAGGCCTTACCTTCCCGCACTCTCGAAGAGTGTCGGCGTGGTATTGGCATGAGAAGACTTAGAGAAGTGCTTGGAACAGGGGGAGAACTTCCCTAAGTACATCACATTCCCGAACTAAATGAGTTATCTCGAAGATAATTCATATCAGTCATGAAGATTGATAAACATTAATCATGAAGATTAAAAACATTGCACTCTTTTTCCCTTATGAGTTTTTCACATGAAGTTTTCTCAATAAGGTTTTTAACGAGACAATGTGTGCATACAAGTGGTGGTAATATGTGCTCTTTTCTCCAATTTTTCCCACTGGGTTTTTAGGAGTTTTTATGAGGCATACTTATCACGATAAAGAGCCCAAGGGGGAGTGTTGTAAAACTCTTAATGGGCCAGGCCCAACTTCTAGAAGAAGCTGTCCTGGTCCATGTGGGCTACTTTATCGCATTGGAGCCCAACACGAAGTTAGGGTTCCACCCCTATAAATAGTTGAGGAGACCCCCCCTGTGTACCCTGACATCAGAATTTCGCAATAAAGAATTTCGTCTCCTCTATTCTAGTTTTACTATTTGTTATCTGTCGTGATCTACGTGCCGTCGTTCCGCCGATAACCTAACAAATTCAACATGAAAAAGAAATAGCGATAGAAAGCTTACCAAAGTTGAGTTTCCTATCGAATATATAGTAGCGAAATATTGTACACGTTGAAAAGCATGGTCAATTAGTACTAACAAAATACCACAATACGTACTGATATCCTGTCAAAATTTAAGCAAAAGTAATTAGCATTTTTGAATGAATAAAATTGATCAGTATAACTATTAAATATATGTCGGTAAACCAAATGATAGCAGAGATGCTTCTTTGACTGCACCATTTATTTGGAAAGCTCAACAATACCATGTATGTTGGAGAATTGAGCATTTCGTCGCACATCAATGATGTAAAGGGAAAGTTGATGGTTTAATTCTCTTAATTCCACAGAACAAAATCATTGGGCTAGGCTCATCAAACTCTCAAGTCTCAACATTGAAGTCATGAAACCCATCTCTACGATTGAAAGCAGCTGAACAAACAAGAAGCTGATAACTAGTCTCATCAAACCCGTGGTTGCAGCAGGAAAAGCGGAGAAGGAGGGCCGCCGGGTAAGGATTGAGACGCGGGACGATTCAGGCGAGAGGGCACGTCGCTGCGAACCCGCTCGCCGACGACCGGAGCAAATTGCTCACCGGATTTAGAAGTCCCCCAGGCGAATTTGGGCCATTTTTCTTTCGCAGGCTTACGCGGTTCCGTAGCTTTTTTCCCTCGCGAGCGAAACAGAGTTGCAAGCAGTCTGCTCTGAAAACACGATGCATCTTTCTATTGTGCTGTTCGGCTGGGTGCTTTTTGGGCCTAGCTAGGCTGCACGTTTCGTTGTTGGGCTGGGCAGGCCGGCAGGGTGGTGCACATGTCTGAATTTGGGTGGTGCACACGTGGTTAATAATCCATGGTAATGACTGATTTTCCCAAATCACCCTGTTGCCGCGGCACTCGGGAAGCCATACGTAGCGTCGCCCCTGATAGCAACAATGGCTATTGCACGCGAGAGGTCGACGCCTCTGGCCGCGCCGTGCTGGCCGTGGCGCTGCTCCTGGGTCCGTGCCGCGGCGACGTGGTGCAGTTCATCTTCGGCGACTCGCTGTCGGACGTGGGCAACAACAACTACCTGACCAACAGCCTCGCCCGCGCCGCGACGCCGTGGTACGGCATCGACTTCGGCAGCGGCATGCCCAACGGCCGCTTCTGCAACGGCCGCACCGTCGCCGACATCGTGGGCGACAAGATGGGCCTGCCGAGGCCGCCGGCGTTCCTGGACCCGTCGCTGGACGAGGACGTCATCTTCAAGAACGGCGTCAACTACGCGTCCGGCGGCGGCGGCATCCTCAACGAGACGTCGTCCCTCTTCGTACCTAACCAAAGCGCCTTTGTTGTTTTGTTGATGCGTTCTAGTACCAGCCATTCATCAGTAACAGTAACTGAACAAGTAATTTGTGCGTGTGTGCAGATCCAGTAATTCATCAGCAACCGATGCTGTAGCGCGTGTTGAGGAACACCAAGAAAAAAGACCGTTGCACACGGCCCCAACTCATGGTTATCAAGCTGTTGCAACCGACACTTCATGATGTTGCAACCTATAGTCTCATGTTGTTGCATAAAAAAAGAACAAACAGACGGTCTCTAAATTCACAAAGAGCAATCCAAATAGAGACACCCAAATGCAAGATCAACACACTTGCAGCTACGCTACAACACATTGTTCGAAAAAAAACTACGCTACAACATCCTGCCAACAACAACTACTAGGAGATCTAGAGACAGACAACATCCAAAGGCTAATTAGGAGCAGTGATTTGGCGCTTGGGTCCTTCTTTTGTCGCCTTTGGCTTGATCTTCACCTTTGACTGCTGAAATGCCAAGGAAAAAAAAAATAAGAGCAGATTACTTATACTGAAACTTAACCAACCAAAGAAATTTTTACCAGCTTCATAAACTCTGACATTCAGAGAAAGTTAATGAGACCAACAAAAACGAAGGAAATGTAATGTAACAAGAGAAGCATGATTCCAACCAAAGAACATGCACTAGCTAGAACCCCCACAAATAGAAGCTGATCGGTGTCAGAAATAACTAAAGTTTTCTAAGCACGATATGTTGATTAGTAGCATTGGCTGACCACAAACGGCATAAACTGAGTTCGACAAGAGAATAAAGAGATAGATATGCTGTAAAAAGAACGATCATGTAACCAGTCATTTATTAATGTGAGGTGCTCCAAGTACCAGTAAAATAAGCTCAAAAGAAAAGAAAAGAAAGATTACGACGGCCCTCCCCAGTCTATTATCTGTATAAAACGGCTACTATCTGGCAACTGTTTTGACTCACCACAGCAGGTTCTGAACGAAGTTATTTTCTACAGGTTTGCACACTTGATAGAATGAATATATCAACAAATCTATGCTAATCAAAGGCAATTCAGTGCAAGCAACCATATCAAGGAACTGGTACCTATTTCACAGTTCAGTTCAGACTGAAATTGTTGGACAAAAGGTGCAGTGCGTCAAACGCTAGAAACAAAAATGAAACAATAGCCCACTTTAAGCTAAACAGAGGTGATTAATCAAGCAGTTCGCTACTACTACAGATGACTGATTGAAAACATTTAATAAGTCGACAAGGCAACAATAAAAACAGAGGACCTGTTGCAGTTAGCTAGTACTGCCAATCCTTGTAACATATATAAACATTATAGAGGCTCAGATTGAAAAAGAACATATAAACAAATAGAAAAGGACTAGACAATCGATGCTGCAAAGAATTTCTTACCAGCTTCATAAACTCTGACATTCATGGGGTTGGGGCCAAGAAGCAACCGATGCCGCAGCGCAAGTTGGGGAACATCTGGAAGAAGACGCTGCACACAGCCCCGACCAAGAGCTGGGGGAAGTTCTCCATCACCTTGTGAATCTTCTTGCTGTGGCCGGGGATGAGGCATCCATATACACGGTGGTCGGCGAGCGCGACCGCGGCGAAGATGAGCACCGCCAAGACGGCGTGCACGAAGTCGCGGCAGCGGCGCCGGTACCTGTCATCCCTGGGCACCTCGACGCCAAGCCCGGTCCTTAACAGCGACAGACCCCTCTTCCTGACGAGGCCGTAGTACGCCTGCCCGTCGGACGCGCGGAAACTGTCGATGAAGTGGGAGCAGCAGCAGCAGACGGCGCAGGACAAGAGGAGGGTCCAGAGCAGGACGATTCTGAGGGTGGAGCAGGAGTCGCCGTCGGACACGACCGGAAGGATCGTCTTGAAGGTTAATATCGTGCCGGTGGGGAGGAAGTTGGCGAGCATGGAGCTCTTGGAGACGCCATCGATGCCGTAGCGCGGATTGGGGGGGATCGACACCAGGAAGATGACGCTGCACACGGCCCCGACTACGAGCGGGGGAAAGTTCTCCGCCGCCATCTTTACCATTTGCCTGCGGCGCTTGCCCGGGATGAGGCACCTACGGACCAGGTGATCGGACAGCGCGATGGAGATGAAGACAAGAGCCGACATGGCGGCGTGCAAGATGTCGACGAAGCGGAGCCGGTACCTGTCCTCCGTGGATACGTCGTGCCCGGCCCTGAACGGATACAGGCCCCACGGCGTAATGACGCCGTAGTGCACCTTCCCGTCGATCCCGCGGAAGCTATCAATGAACCGGGGGAAGATGCAGGAGGCGGTGCAGAGCAAGAGGCCGGCCCAGACCACGATGACGAGGACGACGGAGCAGGACCCGTCCCCGGGCACGCTCCGGAGGAGCATCTGGAAGGCGAAGACCGGGATGGATGGGAGGCACAACATGATGGTTGGGAGGGGGTCGGTGACCATGCGCATGGCCGTCTTCCAGAGCGTGCTCCCGATGCACCTTGCCACAGCGCGCAGCTTCCACCCCCCCGGCGTGACCACCACCACCTGCGCCACTAGCCGGTGGTCCGGCGGCCGCTGATCCGGACTGCGGCGACGTGGAGCTCCGCGAGCACCTGCGGAGCACGCGGTGCGGCGTCGCCGAGCCCTTGCTCATCTTGACGACTTCGAGGGTGAGGAACTCGGCATCTTCGCCGCCGGTGCCGTGGAGTGAGTTGCTGGCCATGGTGTTGTTTGGCCGGGGATGAGTGTGCTCTGTTATTCCGGCGCCCTCTATGAGAACGGCATACGCACGGCTTTGCGAACCGCTCGCTCCCGATTCGCGTGCGGCGTGGGGAGTGGGGAGTGGGGACACGCACGCCTCCTCGCAGCTCTCGGCTCCCTCACGTCTCGTAGATCGTGGTACCTCTCGGTTGCACACCTCCGACGCGGAACGCTCGATCTGGCCCCCACCCGGTCGCGGTCATATCCGGTGCCAGATTCACGAACTCGCAGGCGAGTGTGCCCTGCTACCCAGCACCGATGCGTATTTTTCCATAGAAAATAGCCTTGGCCTGCTTTTAATTATTGAAAGCAAATAGAGTAAAATGCATAGATGGTTATTGAACTTGTCTGCTTGTTTCAATTTGGTTATTGTACTCATGAAAGTGCAAATTGTGGCAATTAAGGTTGACCATACGTGTCAATACGGCCATTACTTTCATAATCCTACTTATTTTGATGATGTGATGTACATTCTACTGTGATGCGTATGGAATTCATCTTTTCAATAAATTCAGCGATAAAGTCCGCACAGGTTACATGTACGGATGCTTCGACCATGATCCAGACCGCTGGCAAGGACCTCCTACACGTTATTAATTTCATGCTTATAGTTTACCTGTGCTGACTTCCTCGTCGTGATTGAAAAGATAATAGTAGCAAATTATAGTGAACGCAACTAGTAATGGATATTGATAACGTGAAGGGGAAAGAAGTGATCAGACCTGTAGAGGAACCTGAAGAAGAAGAAATTCACTTATGATGAAGAGGTGAGGTTCAACTTCAAAAAATTCAGAGAAGACACGCAAAATCAAATATTTTTCAAAGATCTGAATAGGGTCTTACACCGCGCCCATGCTGGCTAGAAATTGCCTCGATGTGGTCAACAAACATAGAAACAAAAGCAATAAATGGAAAGATCGGGCACTTACAAAAAAGAATAATAAAAAATGAAAGTGCATGTGTCACGAAGTTCCACGCTGGATGAGTCAAATTCAATGAGGGATGATGACTCACTGTCATACGTATGCCATGTCATCAAAATACGTAGAGTTATTAAGGTCATGCCATGTCATCAAAATACGTAGAGTTATAAAGGTAATGACCTTATCGAGGCGACGACTCGAGCTTAATGGTCACGATTTGCACTTTCGTGAATACAATGGCTAAATTGAAACTACCTAACAAGTTCAATGGCCATCCATGTATTTTACTCAAGCAAATATAGTGTGTTACAGAAACTCAATGCAATTACAAGGAACAATTCACTCTCAACAACAAGACTAAGTTCATATGAAAATAACTTATCGTCTTCAACAGCTGTTTGGCGAAATGTCCACGAAGAGGATCATCTCATAGACGACACTAATTACTGGGCATGCATGCACGGGAACGACGACGTCGCCCGCAGCTTGTTCGAAAGGATCGCCGGAAAGCTTCCTACTGGACAATGTCCCTGTAGGCATGCAGCCATGCTGGACGACCAGGGCGCAAAGACACTTCTCTGAAATATATGGAGTACGTTAGAGCACTACATGAGAGTTCACCGCGTCAATAGCTACGTCGGCCGACGATACAGTATCTTCATGGAACGTGCAAAAGAGACACGAATTCAGAGGTCGGAGAGGACATCTTGCAAGACGCGGAGCCGCACGACGCGAGCTAACCGAACCGTGGATAGCGCAGGGAGCCAAGGAGACCTGGGAGGAGTCCGCACGTTCCAACGCCGGGACGCCCTATGCCTACCGCGCGCTATCTGTAGCCTCCATGCAGCGCGGCCCACGGCCCACTAATGGGCGCCAGAGTGCAACCTAGCTTTCTGATTTTCAACGCGCGGGAGCAGGCAGCACGAGCGTTGCGTGCGTGCGGCAAGCAAACAACAAATGCGGTACAACAGCTCATTTTTTTTTTCGGGTACTACAACAGCTCGTGATTTTTCTGTGTTGCATACAATCAGCTGTGATAGCAGATCTTTCAGCAGATGAAAACAGTTTGTTTTAACAATGGAAAACAATTGTTCTATCACTTGAAACAATTGTTCCATCACTTGAAAACATTTGTTCTAGCAATAGTCCTGGCCAACGGGCCGTGCCGCGCCGGCACGGCACGGGCCCGGGCGGGCTCGGGCCGTTGAGGAAGAGGCACGGCACGGCCCTTATAATAAACGGACCGAGCCGAGCCGGCACACGGGCCTTCACTTCAAGCCCAAGCACGGCCCTAGCCGTGTTACACGGGCCGTGCCGTGCCGCGGGCCGAACGGGCCGTGCCGTGCCGGGCCGGCCCTAGGCTGAAAATGTAGTTTTTTCCCTATTTTTTTGATTTTTTGATGCAAAAAATGGCTAAACGGGCCGTGCTACACGGGCCACATAGTGGGCTGAACGGGCCAGCCGCTAAACGGGCCGTGCCGTGCCGGCACGAAGGGCTTGCGCCTAGGCCCAAGCACGGCCCTAGGCGGGCTACGGGCCGGCACGGCCCACTCACGCACCGGGCCGTGCCGTGCTCGGACCGGGCTAAAAATAGTGGGCCGCGGACCGGCCCTTTTAGCCCGGCCCAGTTGGCCAGCTATATCTAGCAATGGAGAACAATTGTTCTAACAATAAAAAACAATTGTTCTATCACTTAAAACAATTGTTCCATCACTTGAGAACATTTGTTCTAGCAATGGAGAACAATTGTTCCAACAATTAAAAACAATTGTTCCATCATATAGGAAAAAAAATTTAATTTAAAAAATTTAAAAAATATATCCATATGGGATCTTTTTTTGTTGCATTAATTGTAAGGATCATCATGGTTCAAACATATTCAAAAACGGAGTTACGGTTTGTAAGAAAAATCGATTTGAAATTTCCATACAAACATTTCTTCCGCCCAGCCAGTACCAAAGCGACACGTGTTGCATGCACCCCTCCTCAGCCAAGTCACGCGCGCTCCGCTCAGCCCCCCGTATGCTACGATCTGACCGTTGTTCTTTGTTTCGCACCAATCTTAAAGCGCGCTACCCGATGCTTCCGGGTAGCGCGCGCTTTTTATAGGATTTCCGTCCAATGCCCGCACCACTCCTGCTGCGCCCACTAACGGCCCAAACGCGAACAGGGGTGGAGGGCGAGCCCCACGCCCACTATAGGCTTGACACGGATACTATATTTTGGGCCGTGATTTCCGTTTGAACTGGGCCAACAATGCCCAGCAGTAGGGGTGGGCACAAAAACCGATACCCAAACACTGAAACCAAAGAAACCAAGACCGAGACCGAAAAAACCGGAATTTCGGTCTTCGGGTACTTGTTTGGGTAGTACCCTTAGGCAACCGAATTTTATTGTTCAATTTCGGATAGTACCCTTGGGTACCTGAACTATCCAAACTACCCAAATTAGTATGATGATGTAGGATTTAGTACATAGACTCAAAATATGGTCACATAACATCCTTTGTTACTCATCCATCATATTCATGTTTCTCCTATCATATAATGGTAACTCATTATCAAGTTGATTGCATAGTGTATTTTGAGTATAATCAAGTTTATTTTATTTTTTCTCTGAAAATTAATGCTAATTTAGGTAGTTTGGGTATAACCGAAGACCGAACCGAAATTTAGGTACCCCAAAGTTATCGGATACCTAAAGTTTTGTTGTCATTTCGGATAGCAATTCTAGATAACCGAAAATTAAGAAGACCCAAAAAAACATTGGGTAAGACCCAACGCCCACCCCTACCCAGCAGGCCCGAATGGTTCGTGTAACAACACGTGGCCGCGACCGCGTGGCCCTCCGAGTCGCGATCTTTTCTTAACGGTTGGTCTTCCCGAAGACGGTGGTCAAAGCCGCCGGCCATCCTCTCCAAAGGAAAAAGAGAGAGAGAGAAGAAGAAGAAGAAGCCGGCCATGGAGACTGAGGCGGCGGCGGCGGCGGCTCCCTCTGCCAAGAAGAGGACGGAGCCGCATGAGGGGAGGGAATCGGTGGCGTTCCTATCCCCTGCGCCACACGAGCCCCTGCCGCCGGCGGATGCGCCCCATTCCGGGCTCACAAGGGGGCCGGAACCGGAGGGGTCCCCCGGCCAAGAGCCACCGCGCGGTGCTGGAGAAGAGGAAGAGGACGGCGTCGACCGCATCGGCCTCCTTCCGGATGCCGTCCTTGGCGACATCATCTCTCTCCTCCCCACCAAGGACGGCGTGCGCACCCAAATCCTCGCCACCCGATGGCGCCGCCTCTGGCGGTCTGCTCCGCTCAATCTCGACTGCAGCGGCGGTGGCCTCCACGAAGATGACGAGGTACAAGCTGGCCTGATCTCCTGGATCCTTGAGGCTCACCCGGGCCCCGCCCGCCGTCTCTTCGTCCCCGTGCTCCACCTCCATCTCCGTCCCGCAACTGTCGACGACTGGCTCAGTTCAGCGGCTCTCGACAACCTCCAGGAGCTTGAGTTCGACACCATCGGGAATCAGTATTTCAGACGGACACGAGATGTGTCGTTGCCGGCCTCCGCCTTCCGTTTCTCGGCCACGCTCCGCGTCGTCACCATCAGCAGATGCCACATCTCGGACATCGCGGTGGAAGCGCAGCTTCCCTCAGCTCCAGTGGCGAGGCCAGCCTTGGGCCCTAGGGTGGGCCGAATCCTTATTAGGCTGATGGGGGTGGGCCGAAAAAGGGAAAAATAAAAGAAAAAACCTACTGTTCACGTGCTACAGTGATAGAAAATCGAGTTGGGCTGGATTTGGGGGTGGGCCGCGGCCCACCCCCCCCCCCCCCCCCCCCCCCCCCCCCCCCCCCCGCTGGCTAGACTCGCCACTGCTCAGCTCCAGCAGCTCGGGCTTAAACGAGTCGATATCTCAGAGGGCTCACTGCAGAACATCATCGCCGGTTCCCCTGTCCTGGAGTACTTGCTGCTCTACTGCATCGATGGTTTGCACACCCTACGGGTCAACTCCCCTAGCCTTGTAAGCATCGGCTTGTACCTTCCTTCAGGGAACTTCATCATTGAGGACGCCCCTTCGCTTCAAAGGTTGCTTCAAATTGAAGATCGTTTGGACGAGCACGTATCGGTGATTCGGGCACCTAAACTGGAAACATTGGGCTGCCTTTCTGATTATGCCATCGAATCCAACAAATATACATTTGGTAACACAATACTTCAGGTACCTGTAGCATTGTGTCTCTTTGCCTTCAGTGGCATTTTATTGTTGTTTCATGTGGATAGAGAAATTTATATTATTTGCATTTTCAAAGGTGGCCTAATGTCTCATTCTGTGTTTGGTATAGAACTTGAGCGTCGTTAGCTTCACGACAGAGATGCAGAGTGTCAAAATTCTTGCTATTAGTAATTTTGATCTTAACCTTGATACGGTAATCAATTTGATGAGGTGTTTTCCTTGCGTGGAGAAATTGTACATCCAGGTGACTTCATTGGTAATTCATTATATTAACTAGGCACATATTTACTGTCAACAACTTGCAACTGTACCAAACCTTGATCTGATAACCTTTTTTTTTTTTTTGTCCATTTCAGACGTCAGATTGGTCAGGAGGCAAAAATTTGTGGCGTCGCAAGCACTGTGATCTTGTTAGGTGCGTTGACATCCGTCTGAAGAAAGTTGTATTGGATAATTATCGAGGCATAAGGTCGCAGGTCAACTTTGCAACATTCTTTGTCTTGAATGCGAAAATGATGGAGTTAATGAGATTTGAGGGTACAATATGCAGTGATGAATTTATTGCTCGGCAACACAGGTTGCTTCAGGTCGAGAAAAGGGCTTCCAAAGGTGCTCAGTTTCATTTTACAAAATATCGTGAATGTCTTCCACATATCAAACATGTCAGTGATTTGTCTAAAACTGACCCGTTTGAATGTGGTTCCATGTGCGTCCGTTGAGTTGTTTATCTGAGCCAAATATGAACTTCTGCTGGCTAGGCGAGGACCTGAAACTCTGGAAAAGAGTTTGTTTAATACTAAAGCTATTCTGAATCACATGTCACGGTTGCACATTTGGTTAAACATGATGTTTATTTTCATTGCATGATTTGATCATACTTTGGACTATAATAACTTTGTCCTTAAATCTTTCTAGCCACGCTGCTTGATTTGAACGGGAAAGTGACAGATTTATTTTTCATTTTATTTAATTATAACCTTTAATGTATTGGATGTTCTAGGGTTGCTCTTAGTGCTACTGAGAACATATCTATTCAATTCATTTCAGTATCACTTGGCTTCTTTTTGTTCGTCACTTATGTGGCAACTCCGTGAAAGAACTTGGTTATAGATTCATTACACTTTCCTATTTAACGGCCAATGACACTAGAAATTGTCATAAGCACTCTGAACTATGGTATGGCAAGGAGACTTAGTAACTGCCTCTCTGTTGCTTTAATTGCGCTCCAGTTTATGAATTTTCCTCCTGAAAATATTCTTTGGTCGAGTTTATCATGACTTAGCATAGCAGCCAACGAAGCAGGCCCGTCGATGGGCATGGGCGGGGTGGACGACCGCACAGGGCCCCCAAAAAGTTGGGGCCTCCAATTTTCTCCTCTGTTCTTTCAGCTGTCCTCCTGATTATCAGCGTGTTCGGCTGGGCTGATTCTGGAACCGGGTGGGGCTGATTTCTCTCTTTGAGTACTGTAGCATCTGGATGAGTTACTGTAGCGTGTGAGGGGAACCAGCCCAGCCCCAGCCGAACACGCTGTATGCATATCGCTAAGAGATTTTCGAGTTTAACTAAGTTGAATAATGAAGGATGCGATAGGGCACTCCGTTTTGCTTGTTTATTATTGTTTCGGCCCTTCAAAGATGCGCCAATGCGAGCTTGCGTGGCAACCATGGTGGAAGAGAGAGAAACCTCGTTTGATCTGATGCTCAAGGTTGAAGAAGGGACCATCTTGGGCCAAAACGTAAAGAAAAATGGGCTGTTATGGGAGGCCCATTTTCTATTTCGCACGGGGCCTCCATATTCTCGGCGACGGCCCTGCAAACGAAGGGCAGCCTTATTATCCATCGAGTAAAGTGCATCCTAGGTCCTTGAACTATTTCACGATTCTCATCTGAGTCCATAAACTCATAAAACGAATATTTAGGTCCTTAAACTATTTCAGGGTTCTCGTCTAGGTTCATAAACTCTTAAAATGACAATTTAGGTCTCAACACCATTTAAAGATTCTCATTTGGGTCCATAAACACTCAACAAATTTGTTCTCTAATGTTGTTTGGTGCTTAAACAACCATTCAAAATATGACTTGTGTTTGAATCATAATGACATCGTGTGTAATGTTTGAATTTCCGTTCCTATGTCTGGTTTTCCACAAAACCGGTCCGGAAACAGAACAAAATCCAAATTCTAAATTTTGAATCCAAAAATCGATAACTAGTCAAAATGTCTGGGAAACCTGACCAAATTTTGGAGAAACAGTTCAGAGAGAAAAATAGAAAAATTGCAAAAAGATAAAAAAAATCATGTTTTTTTCAAATTTAAAAAAAAAACCCTGACGAACAGTGTAAACCAGACTGGACCAGTTTTTCCCAAAACCGTCCGGTATACCGCGGTGAAAACAGGGCTATCAAGCACCTGATCAAAATCTTCGTTTTGAGAGTTTTTTTATCCTAGATAAGAACACAAAAATTGTTTAGGGATCTTAATCTCCATTTTGGAAGTTTTTGGCCCAGATAAGAACACCAAATTTGTTTTGGGACCTAATTGTCATTTTAAAAGTTTATGGACCCAGATGAGAATTTTGAAATAGTTTACGGACCCAAATCTTTGTTTTAAGGCCCCCTTTGGAACGCAGGATTTTTACAGAAATTGTACAGGAATTTCACAGGAATCAGTTGACTGTTCACAGGAAAAACACAGGAATAAGAAAAAATCCCGCGTTCCAAAGAGGACCTAAGAGTTCATGAACCTAGATAAAAATCCTGAAATAGTTTAAGGACCTAGAATGCACCTTACTCTTATCCATTTTCTTCTTCCAGAAAGAAAGGAAGCAGGAGTACTGGACGGCCGTAACAACCTGACACTCTTCATTCTTCACACCTTTCCTTTGTTAACTGTTGCCATGCTATTTTGACCTTGTCGGTTATTTGCATCCTTATGCACAACTAATGCATGTCGTCTAGGCACCCTTCAGTTATTTGTATATATATAAGGCATGGTTTGGTTGGGAATAGAATCAGGAAGCTTATGAACATTTTCCTAGAAAATAAATTTCGATGACTTTGTATTTTGGTTTAGTTACCAAAATTAAGACTCAACATTTCAATATGCGAGCATTTGAATATTGAATTTGACATATTCAAACTTCATAATTCGACAGAATGTACCAATGAGAGCTTTGAAACGAAATATAAGATTACCGAGGGCAATGGTTTCCTTGACAACCTCCGGTGGAGACCTTTTTTCACTGGAAACAATTTACTGGAATTCTGTACCTGTGGTAATCTTGGCTTCCAGATTTCATTGTTTCAAATATTGGGATCTTCTACTTGTTTGTACTGAAGTCTTCTCTGGGTTGACAGCGACCAAATCAGAGTGAACAAACCATCTGGTCCATCTCATGTTAGGCCAACTCCTTTACTTGCCACCAAAAGCTCAAAGCTTTCGTCTCTCCCGACGCTTCGCAGGTAGGTAGGTGGATCAAACAACCTCCAACCCCCAGCTCGCCGCCTCAAAACAACTGATCACCATCCCGAACCTCCAAACCTGCCCATGCAAATGTAGTCAAGCCCTGATTAACTACTGGACTACTAGCAAGATCTCCCCCCACACTGATAATAAGAGGCCACTTCTTATCATCCAGAGGAGGCATACGCATTTGGAGAGACCACCAGCAATATGGCTAGTGCACGCGAGAGGACGACGCCTCTGGCCGCCGTGCTGGCCGTGGCGCTGCTCCTGTGTCCGTGCCGCGGCGACGTGGTGCAGTTCATCTTCGGCGACTCGCTGTCGGACGTGGGCAACAACAACTACCTGACCAAGAGCCTCGCCCGCGCCGCGACGCCGTGGTACGGCATCGACTTCGGCAGCGGCATGCCCAACGGCCGGTTCTGCAACGGCCGCACCGTCGCCGACATCGTCGGCGACAAGATGGGCCTGCCGCGGCCGGCGGCGTTCCTGGACCCGTCGCTGGACGAGGACGCCATCTTCAAGAACGGCGTCAACTACGCGTCCGGCGGCGGTGGCATCCTCAACGAGACGTCCTCCCTCTTTGTAAGTCATCTCGTAATTGGGCTGGAATGCACTTGCACAACAAGAAACTGAAATGTAGTATGCGCGTGTGTGTGCAGATCCAGCGGTTCTCGCTGTACAAGCAGATCGAGCTGTTCCAGGGCACGCAGGCGTTCATGCGTGAGAAGCTCGGCGCGGTGGCGGCGGACAAGTTCTTCAGCGAGGCGCACTACGTGGTGGCCATGGGCGCCAACGACTTCATCAACAACTACCTCCTCCCTGTCTACTCCGACTCGTGGACGTACACGGGGGACACCTTCGTCAAGTACATGGTGAACACCCTGGAGGCGCAGCTGAAGCTGCTGCACTCGCTGGGCGCGCGCCGGCTCACCTTCTTCGGGCTCGGGCCCATGGGCTGCATCCCGCTGCAGCGGTACCTCACCTCCACGGGCGCGTGCCAGGAGTCCACCAACAAGCTCGCCAAGAGCTTCAACGCGCAGGCGGGCGCCGTGGTGGCGCGGCTGTCGACGGAGCTGCAGAACGCCACGTTCCGGTTCGGCGAGGCGTACGACTTTTTCCAGGACATCATCGACCGGCCCTACATGCATGGGTTCAACAACTCCCGGGCGCCCTGCTGCACGCTGGGCCGGATCCGGCCCACGCTCACCTGCACGCCGATCTCCACGCTGTGCAAGGACCGCAGCCAGTACGTGTTCTGGGACGAGTACCACCCCACCGACCGCGCCAACGAGCTCATCGCGCTCGAAACGCTACGGAAGCTCAACATCACCGTTGTCAGCAACGGGACCTCCAGCTAGCCAGCCATCAGCGGGCGATGACCACGACTTTTCTGTATCTGTATGCATAATACAGGCCAGGTTGTATAATTGTTCTAAGAACGAGAAGTTTGTGCGTGAACAACTGAAGTATATATGCGTGTATGGATGTCATCTGATCATGTGAACAGTTTTGTATCGATGGGCAAGAAGTACAAGGACGTGTCCCTCGTCAATTTCTGACTGAAATTTCTTCCATCGTCTAGATTTTTGGCATTTCTTGAGCAGCTTTCTCAACAAGTCCCAGCTGCCGCTCACGAGTCGCAACCGCGACATGGAGTGTACTGGTTGCACATGCGACGCAATCTGCTGGTGTCTTGGTGTCCGTCGCACGAAACAGGCGTTCTCCCAACGGAGATAGCAAGGGGCTCATGCGCACGACAAAAGTACAAAACGGAACGGGTCGAACTCTCACGCTTCGCCTTCACGCTGATCCCGCGAGTGCCAGCTCCGCCTGAGGTTTCCGTTCGAGGCATGGCCTTGGCAGCTGGGCCCCACTGTCAATGCAGTGCACGAGAAGATCATCACATCAGAAAGCCCGGTGTGAGCAGTAGCACGCCGTTTTCCGCTCTCCTGGTACCCCGTTTCGAACCTGCAAAATTTCTCTGCGCCCCCTCGACCAGCACACATAAGCAACTGACGCATGGGACCGGAAGGTACTGGGTCCCACAAGTCAGTTTCCCAACACCGTGGGCCACCGTCGTTCGCTGGGCTGCCGTAGCAGGCCTTTTCCATCGAGCGCGCCGCGGCCGCAAAAGCGCGAGCAAACAACGCGAGGGCCGTTGGCGGCGTGACCCCCCCCTCGTGTGTCGGCGGCGGCGTCTCGTCTCGTCGTCACCGTCTCTCCTCGGCGTCCTCGCTGTCACCGCACTGGCCCCACCCGCCAGGCACTACAACAACCGCGCAGCGCCGCACGCACACTCCACCCTTCCGCTCGGCCACCACTCTCCTCTCGCTGCACTGCTCTCGTGCGCGCGGCACCGTCGGCGGCCGAGACGTCGCGTTGGGCGATCGATCCTGCCGCCCCGTCCCGATCCGCCACCGATCCCGCTGCCATGTCGTCGGCCGCTCCCTCCACCTTCCTCCTCGCCTTCTCCTCCGCCTCCCCGGGCGGCCGCAGACGCGCCAGGGTCGGCTCCTCCCCTCCGTTCCGCAGAGGCGGGAGCCTGAACCTACGGTTCTGGGCGCCGCCGCGCACGCCATGGCGCGCGGCGGTGGTGCGTGCGGAGGAGGATGTCGTGGGCAAGGAAGCGGCGGCGCCGGAGCTGACGGCCGACGACGCGAGGCAGCAGACCCGCGCGCGCCGCGGCGGCGCTGGCAACGCGGTTAGTTGACCGATGCCCGCACCTCGAGATCGGTCGTCGTCGTGAACAAGATTCTCCGCTTTGTGCTCGAGTGTTTGTTTCAAACTCACGCGTTCGTTTGTACTGAGGGCAGGTCGCGAAACTGAAGGAGCCGGTCCAGCCGGTCGGCCGTTACGGCGCCGACGAGGAGTCCGCGCCGACGCCGGCACCGAGGAATGAAACCCAGAACGGCGCGTTGGTGGGCGATGATGATGAATCCATCGTGACCACGCCGGTGTTGAGCATAGTGAAGTTCCCACCTCCGGGCTCCGGCGTGCTCCTTCCTTCCGGCGACGTGGCGCCGGGCACCACCGTCCCAACAACGACGCCGGCACCGCTGCCGCCGTCTTCTGCATCGAGTTTCGCGTCCCCGCCTTATGTTCCCAAGTTCGACACGGCTGACAATGTAGAATTTGCTGACAATAGTGCTGCTAAGGTTGTCGATGACGTTCCAGCGCCAAAGGCGCCTTCTCCCCCTGCGCCTGAGGCGCAAGAGGCCCTTTGGGATTTCAAGACATACATCGGTTTCGATGAGCCTGCTGATGCAAAGGATGATGCCGGGGCTGCTGCAGATGGTGCTGGTTCTTTTGAAAATTTCCAGGACAACGATTCTGGCCCTTTGGCCGGTGAGAATGTCATGAACGTGATCATGGTGGGCGCTGAATGTTCTCCCTGGTGCAAAACAGGCAAGGACATTACTACTTGTGATTTCATCCAGTGCTGCTGTTCATTTTAGTTTGGTTCAATTGCTCATGAGAAGAAATGTTTGCAGGTGGACTTGGAGATGTTATGGGATCTTTGCCCAAGGCTTTGGCTAGAAGAGGGCATCGTGTCATGGTAGTACTCTGTCTCTTTCCTTTGCATCGTTTATGGCCTGTTTCTGCAGCTTCTTATAGGTATGGTCATGTGGTAAATCTGTATACTCAGATATAAATAGTTGGATGAAAAAGATATTCTAGATACTAGAGATTGCTGACTAGTGAACACTCGGTATTCAGTAGAAAGCTATTGCAATATTTGATGAATTGTTGAAAAATGTATTAGGAAATGTCGAACTAAGTTTTGAAAAACTATTTCCATGATTTTTAAAATTGTTGAACCATGTTTCAGAAACTATTGATTGTTTTTTCAGTAATCAACTAGTCCAGGTAGAGTTTTATGAGTCGAGTTGACACTATTTACACCATCTTAGGTTGTGGTACCGAGGTATGGAGACTATGCAGAAGCCCAGGATCTTGGAATTCGGAAATACTACAAAGCTGCGGGACAGGTATGCACGCCTTGCGATCAGAGGGGAGCTTGCCATAGGAAATGCTGTCGCCTAGCTTCAATTAGTTATCTCCTTGTTTTGGCTTGCAGGACTTGGAAGTGAACTATTTCCACGCATACATCGATGGAGTCGACTTTGTTTTCATTGACGCCCCTCTGTTCCGGCACCGACAGGATGACATATATGGGGGCAACAGACAGGTGAAGCTTCTTGATACTTCCTTTTCCTTTTTGGAGTTTTATTCCACTGCTATAAAGATCCTGACTGTACCTTTTTATTGAGATGTGATTCCCCATTTTCTTGCAGGAAATTTTGAAGCGCATGATTTTGTTCTGCAAGGTTGCCGTGGAGGTACCCAATCTCACTCTATTGTCAACTGCTTCAACATCTCTGAAATCTGAATATTCACACGTATCAATACTCTCTTTCTAAGTGTGTCATGATTATATCCATGTTCACACCAAAGACACCTTTGGGCTTTGGTCATGACAAATGAATTGGTGGCATTGGACGTTTGGGCTTTGGTCATGATTGTATCAATACTCCCTTTCTAACCTGAACGTTTTTCTGTTCTATATTTGTCACTATGATGGTGGAATTGGACACGTTATTCCTCTCTTAAGGTTCCATGGAGAGACTAATGGACTACATGCTCTGTTCTTCCTTGGTTTGCAGGTTCCATGGCATGTTCCATGCGGCGGTGTGCCTTATGGAGACGGCAATTTGGTGTTCATTGCAAACGACTGGCACACTGCACTCCTGCCTGTTTACCTGAAGGCATATTACAGAGACAATGGGTTGATGCAGTACGCTCGATCCGTTCTGGTCATACATAACATCGCCCACCAGGTATTTTCATTCCCCTTTTTATTATTTTCCCCCACCGTTTCTGCTTCTTTGACAAGCTAAAAATCGTAGTACTAATGCTCAAATGACTGATTATGGCGTATGGAAGAATATTGATTCACAATCTCATGTTCAATCTGGCAATAATTTGTTTCAGACTTTCAGTCGATTATTGCTTTGTTGTCAGATCTCAACCAGAGGCTGAAGTCTTCCTGATGCTAATGATCCTTCTCTTGTATGCAGGGCCGCGGTCCTGTAGCTGAATACCCGTACATGGACTTGCCTGAACACTACCTCCAGCACTTCGAGCTGTACGACCCCGTCGGCGGCGAGCACGCCAACATCTTCGCCGCGGGTCTGAAGATGGCTGACCGTGTGGTCACCGTCAGCCGCGGCTACCTATGGGAGCTGAAGACGGTGGAAGGCGGCTGGGGCCTCCACGACATCGTCCGGTCCAACGACTGGAAGATCAACGGCATCGTGAACGGCATCGACCACCAGGAATGGAACCCGGAGGTGGACGTGCACCTTCGGTCCGACGGCTACACCAACTACTCCCTGAGCACGCTGGACTCCGGCAAGCGGCAGTGCAAGGCGGCGTTGCAGCGGGAGCTGGGGCTGGCGGTGCGCGACGACGTGCCGCTGCTGGGGTTCATCGGGCGGCTGGACGGGCAGAAGGGCGTGGACATCATCGGCGACGCGATGCCGTGGCTGGCGGGGCAGGACGTGCAGCTGGTAATGCTGGGGTCCGGGCGCGGCGACCTGGAGCGCATGCTGGAGCACCTGGAGCAGACGCACCACGACAAGGTGCGCGGGTGGGTCGGGTTCTCGGTGCCCATGGCGCACCGCATCACCGCTGGCGCCGACGTGCTCGTCATGCCATCCCGGTTCGAGCCGTGCGGGCTGAACCAGCTCTACGCCATGGCGTACGGCACCGTCCCCGTAGTGCACGCCGTCGGCGGGCTCCGGGACACCGTCACGCCCTTCGACCCCTTCGCCGACGCCGGGCTCGGGTGGACGTTCGACCGCGCAGAGGCCAACAAGCTCATCGAGGCGCTCGGGCACTGCCTCGACACGTACCGGAACTACGGGGAGAGCTGGAGGCGCCTCCAGGAGCGCGGCATGTCGCAGGACCTCAGCTGGGACCACGCCGCGCAGCTGTACGAGGAGGTCCTCGTCAAGGCCAAGTACCAGTGGTGAACGCTGCGCCGCGCCGTCGTCAGCCGCGCATCGTTTGCTGCGGGTGTTGTGTGTTGTTTGATTGGGCTGACTCTGATCCAGTGTACATTGCGCAAAAGACGGTCTCAGTAAAGAAATTCAGGCGCAACCCGATGATGGAGGTTAGTGTGGCGATAGGGTGGCACCGCCCGCGTCCGAGGAAAATGTGCTCAGCGGAGATGTGTATCATAGTTGCTGCTTCTTCCAGTCGGTTTATACTTAGCGCAGTAGCAGAGGAGGTATGGAAGCTTTTTTTCTGAGGATACCAAGTTGATAATGTAGTTGCTGTTAATGTCCATGGATAGATTGATGCCTCTTCTAAGTTGCAGCTGGCCGTCATGTCTGATGGTGGTGGATGTAATGTGAGGATTTGGTTACATGTGTTCTTTAACTTGTGCGGTGCACCGTTGTGGCACAACATCCTTATGAGCTATGACCTGAATTTTTGCAACTTTAGTTCGGAACGAACGAACGAGTGACAGGTTTAAAAGAAAAAGGGAAAACGTCTCTGAAAAACAGGATGCGCCATGTAACTTGTCTAGCTTTTCACCAGCGCGTTGGGTTAAGGTTAAGCTTAAGAAGCAGCACACGCGCTCCATTTGGTTGTAATCTCTGTTCTTAAATAAGCACGCCGATACTTGTAACCGAATGGATTGTAATTACATCATTTTCTTCTTCTTAATAGAATAATACGCAGTTCTCCTGCGTATTCTTGGAAAAAAAAAGAATTACCAGGTTCTTATTACTTAGTGATTCTGACATACTTTGCCTCTAGATACCCGATTTAGGGCTCGTTTGGGAATTGGGTGCGAATGACAGCCAGGGTGGGAAGGGACTGTTTCTTGCCCCAATGGCTCTCTGGTGCGCCCGCAACACGAATCCCCCCCCCCCCCCCCGGCACGCTCGGGTCTTGTTCTCAACATGGTAAGAAGCTTAAAAATTGAAAGGAAAAAAACTTTAAAAGTCAGGATTAGAAGATTAGAAAAACTACTCAAAAGATTCAGAAAAACAGAAACAACTACTAGGAAAAACCTGGAAATTTAAAAAATTCTTAAAAGTAGGAACAAAAAATCCAAAAAATATTATGTAAAATGAAATACTCATAGTCACAAAATTATGCACAAGATTCATAAATTTATACCAGCTCTACACTTGCATATACATTCTAAAAGCTTGCTACAACAGATTGATTATGCATCAGCATCACGAAATCATGCTCAACAAAGTACTATTACATCATCATTCACAAAGTTTTAATACAGCCTGCTGGGGGTTAGTGTGGCGATAGGGTGGCGCCGGCAGCATCCGAGAAAAAGTATGCTCAGCGGAGAACTGTGTGTCGTGTGGTTACTGCTTCCATCGTTTTATACATAAGCGCAGTAGCTGAGAAGGTATGGAATTATGGCTTTTTTTGCCGAGATGCCAAGTTGATGATGTAGTAGTTGCAATGTACGTCCATTAATACAATGGTGTCGCTTGTAGTATGCAGTTTGGCTGTCATGTCTGATGGTGATGGATGTATTGTGAGCAATTAGTTACATGTGTTCCTTAACTTGTGCGGTGCACATTATGACACAGAGATCCTTTATGAGCGACCTGAATTGTTGCAACTACAGTTCGGAGCTCGTTGGCTACCTATAAAGAGTATGGTCGATGATGAAAGATACTCTCTCCGTTTTTAATTATACGACGCCATTGACTTTTTTGTTGAACTTTGACCAACAATATATATGAAAATAATTAGTTGCTTAACGTAAAATCATTTTAAAATTAACATATATATTTATCTATTTGCATAAATATTTATGAATAAGACGAATGGTCAAAATAACGAAAAAAGTCAACGCTGTCATATAATTAAAAACGGAGAGAGTACTTGCCACTATAATTGACATAAATGAAGGCTTACATTTTCCAGCATATTTTTTGTGAAGATGTTGAAACGTTATAATATCTTTTTTTTTAAAAAAATACATCACATCAATTCTTTCAAATTTAGCTACATTCATCATTGTGTAGGAATTTACGCATTTGTGAGCTTGAAAAGGCCCGTAACTCGCTCCCATAATAGTGCGTATCAAAATGTTCGAAAAAAACCGTGCGTATCAATGCATAACGGTACATTTGCCTGTACCATCATCAAAGGTGGCTCATTTGCACGGCTTGTTCTGTAGCGGACCACGAGATACACGGGAACGCGGGGGAGCATCTACAAGCGGGGCGGCAAAAAGCTTACGTCGCTGCCGGCGTGACCACTCAAGGTGCCCTTGGCCGCTTGCGCGCACGGCCGGCCGGATACGGTGGGCTCGACCACGACGGCGACGTACCGGCGTCAAGCCGAGCACTAAGAAGGAACGAATCCTTCCGCTCCCATGTCCACACCTTTCGCTGTTGGCATTTTCCTCCGGCGGGTGATGTGGATCACCTACGGTGCAATTTCGCTCGGCAGAACTCTAACGGTGACCGGTGGAGAAGATGGGCCCACACCAGTACGTGTCTACGTGATGCTTAGACTCGTACTACGACACCAGTGACCAGTATGCTATGCTCTGCCCAATGGCCAGTGCACGATCAAAGTTTGAAACGTTCACTGGTACGTGGGACCAGCGAGATATGGGGCCACGTGCCATCCATTGTTGCTGCAGTCAGTGCACATTGCCGATCGTTGCCGCCTCGTGAATTCCAGTACTCCACTGGTCCACTCACCAACCAGCCTCATATGCGAGTACTACAAAAGTGCCCCTGCCGCACCGACGCGTCCGCCCCCGCGAAAAAGCGTCGTCCAAAACAAGCGGGCCAGCGACGGACCCGGGTCATGGCCGGCGCAGCGGAGGTCGCCTCCGTCGCCGCTTGGGCGGCGGAGTGGCTGGGCCGCGACGAGTCCCTGCTCCTGCACCGCCGGTGGCGGTCGGCCGGTGCCGTCGCCGTCGAGGCACTGCGGGCCGCGTGGGACGCGGCGCGCGCGGCGGCCGTGGCGCCGGCGCTGGCCGCCGCGTCGTGGGCGTGCCTCGCCCTGTCGGCCATGCTGCTCGCCGACGCCGTGTTCCTGGCCGCCGCCAGCCTCATGCGGCGCACGCGGTGCGTGACGGGCTCGCTCGGCGGCGGCGAGGACGAGGAGGACGGCCGCGTCGGCTACCCCATGGTGCTCGTCCAAATTCCCATGTACAATGAGCGGGAGGTACGCACGTACTTGTACTCAAATTTCACGATGCCTACGTCGTACGTATGGATACGCCTCGGTAACTTTTGTGCGGGCGTAGGTGTACAAGCTTTCGATTGGAGCAGCGTGCGGGCTGTCCTGGCCGTCCGATAGGATCATAGTGCAGGTTCTCGATGACTCTACTGATCCCACGGTCAAGGTAAGCTTACCTTTTACTCCTTTAGCCGGCACTTGGCCAGGACGCAGTAGCTGCACTAGAGTACCTGTCTCAACTGTCAACACAACGAAAGTGCTGGTGCGTTAAACCTGGAGTGGTGGAGAGATGGGTTCGCTCTTAATTGTAGCTTGTTGTTCAGTGGAGTTGTTGGTAACTTCTGGAAAAATAGAATGGCTTTCATTCAGCAATTGGCGTGGTTCGTTAAATTGAATCGATTGGATCTTAGTGAGTCGTCAGGTAGTGCCGTAGTGCTACGAAATGGGATTGGCTTGACGGTGAGCTGCTGATACAGTGACAGTACGAGGCAAAAGTTGTGTGACAAGAATGATATGCTAAGGCAGCTCTCATGCGTGTTCGAGAAAAAAAAAATGATATGCTAAGCCCTGTTGCACCTTACCGATCTGTATATCTGAGAAATATCATTGCGGTAGAGCCATATCAACTGCATACTGTTTCTAACTTACAAAGTACTTGGAAAAAAGTACCATCACAAATTTCTAACTTTTTCAGTGCGTTATATTCATAATGTTTCTACTGGCACTAGTTATCTGTTGGCTTTTGAAGTAGAAAATAAATAAGTACATATTTTATTTCATTCATCTAGTGCTGAGCTTTGCTGTTGTCTCCTCAAAGATAAATCATATGTGTAGTGTGCTCTAAATAGGATCTGGTGGAGCTTGAATGCAAATTTTGGGCTAACAAAGGCAAGAACGTAAAATATGAGGTGAGAAGCAATCGGAAAGGTTATAAGGCTGGTGCATTGAAGCAAGGGATGTTGTATGACTATGTCCATCAGTGTGAATTTGTCGCTGTATTTGACGCCGATTTTCAACCAGAACCTGACTTCCTCTTGAGGACCGTCCCATATCTAGTGCATGATCCGCAAATTGCTCTTGTTCAGGCGCGGTGGGAATTTGGTAAGTCGAAAAAACACGAGATTTTTCCCTGACCACGGCTTGGTTCTTAGTTTAGGACTTCAGGAAATTGTCTCTGGTTGCTTTGTGCTGTACTGCACTTATCTTAAAAAAGCTGGAGTAAAGTGCACCTCAGGTCCTTCAACTATTTCAAGATTCTCATCTAGGTCCATAAACTCTCAAAATGAAGATTTGGGTCCCTAAACTATTTCAAAGTTCTCATCTGGGTCCATAAACTCTTAAAACGAAGATTAAGATCCTTAAACTATTTTGATGCTCTTATTTGAGTCCATAAACTCTTAAAAAGAAGATTTTAGACTGGTGCTCGATAGCCTTGTTATCGCTGCCATCTCCGATCACAACTTCACCCGCAGCCGTGGATTCGTTGGTGGCTCATTCATCGAGGCTTGCATTTTCGAATAATCCCGATACCGAAACTGTCAAAAAAAAAAAACCGAACCAACAATATCACACCTTTTTTTTGTATCGCTCATGCCACCGGAATGGTATATATACGTCGTTCCGACCGGTATAAAAAAATATTTAAAACAAGGTCAAAACTCTCGTCAAATTTGTGAGTCACCGAACTAGCATGCCATGTCATCATGATTCAGGCGCAAGCTGTAATCTGAATGGCTCAGGCGCCAAACAAGATTAGAGAACCAAATCTTGTTTTGAGAGTTTATGGACTTAGATGACAACCTTAAAATAGTTTAGGGACCTAAATTGTCGTTTTAAGAGTTTATGGACCCAGATGAGAAATTTGACATAGTTTAAGGACCTAAATCTTCGTTTTAAAAGTTTATGGACCCAGATGAGAATCCTGAAATAGTTTGGGGACCTGGATGCACTTTACTCAAAAAGCTGACAATAAGAAGCCTTTTAAACTTAAAACATTATTAATTTTTTAACGTAGCTAACATCACAATGCAATCACACCCACATCTACGGTTGCAGTTAGAAAGAAAAAAAAAACATGCCGACTAGGCTTATCTGTCTGATGCATCTTCTGTTCCAATTGACAGGAACTTGCTGACTGGCATTTCGGGACGATTTTGCAGTTAATCCCAACGAATTCCTGATGACAAGGATCCAAAAGATGACGCTGGATTATCATTTTAAAGTAGAGCAGGAAGGAGGTTCATCCACATTTGGCTTCTTTGGTTTTAACGGTATAACAGATAACATCTCTCATCAAGTGAATAATCCATTACCTTTAGGATTAACCTCTTTAAATTCAGGAACCGCTGGTGTCTGGAGAATTTATTCCATCAAGGAAGCTGGGGGCTGGGAGGACCGAACCACAGTGGAAGACATGGATTTAGCAGTGAGAGCAGGTCTGAAAGGATGGAAATTCATCTATGTCGGAAATGTTAAGGTAAAACACAGTACCCATACAGGATTCTATTTTGAACTTAAGACAACATATTTTAGTCAACATCTGTACTTACTTTAGCATACACAATAGAAGGACATGCAGCCAGCGAGCCAGCATGGCAAATATGTAATGCAGAACAGCTTCCAACTTACCAAAACAAGTTTATCAAGAATACTTTATAGTTGATTCTGTAGCGTTCCATCCAGCAACACTTTGTTTGTCATGCAATCATATTTTGACATGTGATGATGTAATTCACGAGAAACTTATTGTCGGAACTATAGGTCAAAAGTGAACTGCCAAGTAATCTGAAAGCATATCGTCGTCAGCAGCACCGATGGACCTGTGGGGCTTCAAATCTATTCCGTAAAATGGGAGCAGAGATAATTCTGACGAAGGTAAGTTCGATTATTAATCCACCGATGTTATGCATTTAGAAATAAGGTAAATTATTGTCTAGTAGCAGAGACATTTCTGACGAAGGTAAGTTTGCTTCTTATAACCCAAGTTACGGATTTAGAAATAAGGCTTATTTAGTAGCACGAGTCTCAAGTTTATACTCCGAATGACCGATCTAACCATTCGATTGCAGCAATGTCATCTATTTATTTTTTGATGCTTAATTGATGTCATCTGAATCCTGAAGCAGGAGGTATCATTATGGATGAAGATTTATTTGCTCTACAGCTTCTTCTTTGTGAGGAAGATTGTTGCTCATGTGGTACCTTTCATGTTATACTGTGTAGTAATCCCGCTGTCTGTCCTAATTCCTGAGGTCACGGTTCCAGTTTGGGGCGTGGTTTATGTTCCAACAACAATAACTCTTCTACACGTCATCAGAAGCCCAAGGTTGTGCCATCCGGAAGAGCTTGTAAATGTGATAGTGGTAGGATGTACGGTCAAGTTCTAACAAACTGTTTTGCTTTCAGTTCTCTTCATTTCATACCATTCTGGATTCTCTTTGAGAATGTGATGTCCTTTCACCGAACAAAGGCGACATTTATTGGTTTACTTGAGCTGGGGAGCGTAAACGAGTGGGTTGTCACAGAGAAGATTGGTAACCCAAACAGCATCAATCATGTGCCTCAAATACTTGAAAAGCCCCCCTGCCGGTTATGGGACAGGTAACATGCCTTTTTTATAAATGTATACTTTGTGAGAAATCTCATCAAGTTTTAATTCACTCGACCCCATTTCATGTGATGTCTATGCTCTTGCAGATGCACAATGTCAGAGATTTTGGTTGCCATCTTCCTCTTCTTTTGCGCGACCTACAACTTGCTTTACGGAACCGATTTCTATTTCATCTACATATACTTACAAGCTATAGCATTTCTTATTGTTGGCATTGGTTTCTGCGGAACATTCAGCTAACTCATAGCGGCATTAACAGCTAGGACTGATCCAACAGAACCAACTATTCATCAGGTCATGATGAAAGAAACTAGTGACCTCATTGCATTGCCTTGTAGACCGTTAAGGCAAATGGCACCCACCTACATTTTTTTCCAAGAAAAGTTTGACAGTAATGTAACATTTGGTAGTGTTGTTGCGTTGTCTTGTGTATTGTGCACGCTGAGTGTTTGTTGTAATGTTGTACCACTGGGCACAGTGTCATTGGATTCCTTCATATGTTAACATGAATTTTGCTATTTATAGCACCATTTTGGAATATATGATCAGCTTGTACAGTCTGAAATCTATCTTTGGATACTGAGAACATCATGAACTCACGGTCTTTGTACCAGGGTATTGGATAATGTGTTTATACTCTCTCAATAGCGATTTGTGCTTCTTTGCTCTTTCAAAAGTGAAGCACAAGTCCGAAACACGGTGAGATTGGCGTTGTGCGCAATCAAGCCGCTAATCTTCGATCAGACGGACCTCCGGCCGCAACCAAATCGCACCGCGTCCGAAACTCAGGACCGAGCCCGACTTGACCGTTGGCCTGATCGACCGCCTGCGGCAGCGGCCTCTGCGAGCGGCGCGTGTGCGCGAGTGAGAGAAAGGGAAGATGGGGAAACGAGCGAGCGCGCGAGGGAGGCGGGGGCGGATTCCATGGCGCCCCGCAGAGATCGAGGCGGGGTTCGGCCATGGCCGTTCCACGTACTCCACCCGGCTCCCCCTCTACACACCACCTTCTACACATCCCGTCCTCTCTCTCCACTCCCCCGCTTTTGCACCGCGCCACATTCATCCCTCCCTTCCGATCGATACGACGACGACGGCGGCTGCGGCGGCGCAGCAGGGGTCGGAGGACCGCGAGCGGGCCGTGCGGCGAAGGGTGAGACATGATTTCGTCCACCTCGTCGCTCACCGCGCTGTTGATCGACTGATCACCCTCCACCAGGCGCCGGCGAAATGGTAAGTGCGCCTGCTCGTTGCGTAATGTGGTGCGCGGGCAGTGGCGGTGTTCATGTCGTGTTGGGCGGCGAGGCTCCCCCGAATCGATAGGGTGTTTGTGTTCATGTCGCGTCGTGATACTGTTTTTTTTTTTTTTTTTTTTATGACTTGGTGAAACGCAAATGCATTGCGAAACACAATTTGTGTGATGGTATGATTGAGACAACCGGATTTCCATTGCAGGGGACGAAAGTTAACATAATCGTAGGCTCCCATGTATGGGCTGAAGACTCTGAAATTGCCTGGGTCGATGGAGAGGTCCTTAAGATCAATGGCGAAGAGGCCGAGATCCAGGCAACCAATGGGAAAAAGGTAAACAAAAAATACCATGAATTATGATTTTATATGCTCTTTTTGACCGATAGGTTCAGCCTTGTAACTTTGTTTCCAGCGTCGAGTTGAATACCATGTCGTTGTGCTGTTACATTTTTTAGGTTGTCGCAAATTTGTCGAAACTATACCCGAAAGATATGGAGGCAGCTGCCGGTGGGGTTGATGACATGACAAAGCTCTCCTATCTCCATGAACCAGGAGTGTTGCAGAATCTAGCAATCAGATATGAGCTTAATGAAATCTATGTATGTTACTGTAGCCGTTTGCTGCATGATCGCTCACTGAGTTTTGCATGCCCACACTATGTGTCCATACGGCTGATCTTTTTGTCATTTGACAGACATACACTGGAAATATTCTCATTGCTGTCAATCCCTTCCAAAGATTGCCCCATTTATACGACCCACATATGATGCAACAGTATAAGGGAGCACCATTTGGAGAGTTAAGTCCACATGTTTTTGCAGTGGCAGATGTTGCATACAGGTCAGTCTGATAGCCTGAGGAGCTTATTATAAAAAGGAAGCCTTGATCCTTTCAATGAAAGAGTTTTTCTTCTCGTTCTTCTTTTCGCCAGCCTCTCACATTGCTTCAAAGAACTTCCTTAATGCACTACCCGTATATGTCCTTCTATTTCCTCAAACAATTGAAAAATGGGCAAAAAGTTGATAGACAGAATTGATTCTCTATTATCCACTGAATGTTACGTGTTTTTTGGTAGAGCTATGATTAACGAAAGGAAGAGCAATGCTATTCTTGTCAGTGGTGAGAGTGGTGCAGGCAAAACAGAGACAACAAAAATGCTTATGAGGTATCTTGCCTATTTGGGTGGCCGGGTTGCAACTGAAGGAAGAACGGTAGAGCAACAAGTTCTTGAGGTAAGACAGTCAGTGCTTTGCCTTGCAATCAATTTAGAACTCAACTGAATATGTAACTTTTATTCTTGTTTCTACAGTCAAATCCAGTCCTGGAAGCTTTTGGGAATGCAAAAACTGTCAGGAATAACAATTCGAGGTAAATGAACTCTAAAATAAGTACCTCCGTGTCCATCATATGTTGCTGTCGTTTCCCCCTCAAATCATCGAGTTGCATACGTTTGGGTCTCAGTTTCACCCTTTCATAATGGTTTGTGCAGTCGGTTTGGTAAGTTCGTTGAGATTCAGTTTGATAAGCATGGGAGGATATCAGGTGCTGCTATTAGAACTTACCTTCTAGAAAGGTCACGTGTATGCCAAATTTCCGACCCAGAACGCAATTACCACTGCTTTTATCTCCTTTGCTCCGCACCACAGGAGGTAACGGCCGATATTCTCCTTGTGTGTTTTTATGAGCATCACTTAACTCGTGGTTGGTGTTTGTTACAAATTGTAGATTTCATTACCTTTTTCAAATGGGATTTGATTAGTAATACACTCCTATAAATTGAACTTTCAGGAGGTTGAAAAATACAAACTAGGAAATCCCAAGTCTTTTCACTATCTCAATCAATCAAATTGCTACGAGTTAGTTGGGGTAAGCGATGCCCATGAATATTTGGCTACCAGGAGAGCAATGGATATTGTTGGCATAAGTACGCAGGAACAGGTAGCTCATTTATTTTCATAAGTTCTTTGACATGATCGCTCTGTAGTTTTACTATATGTTATTTTCTCACGTGTCTACAATTTAATTTCTGTCCAGGATGCTATTTTCAGGGTCGTTGCTGCAATCCTTCATATTGGGAACATAGAATTTGCCAAGGGGAAAGAAGTTGATTCCTCGGTTTTGAAAGATGAAAAATCTAAGTTCCATCTTGAAACAACTGCTGAACTTCTTATGTAACTACCTGTCTTAGGCTTTGTTCCAATATTGACGAGATTAATATGTTCATCCTGTAATTGACTGTTGAGCTGTACTATGTCAGGTGTGATCCTGGAGCCTTGGAAGATGCTCTTTGTAAGCGTGTCATGGTAACACCAGAGGAGGTTATAAAAAGGAGCCTTGATCCTTACAATGCAACTATTAGCAGGGACGGTCTGGCAAAGACGATATATTCTCGCTTGTTTGACTGGTAACACAATAATGCCATTTTGTTCTTTATCATATGTTTTCAATAGCATTCCAAATGCAACGTACCAAAAAATGAACTCATTCACCGTTGCAACCAATCACTACCTTGCAGGCTTGTCGATAAAATTAATAGTTCCATTGGGCAAGATGCTAGCTCAAAATGCCTTATTGGTGTCCTGGACATTTATGGTTTTGAGAGCTTCAAGACAAACAGGTAACCTTTACTCTGCTTTAAACTTGTGTGTACAATCCAACCCTATTCTTTTTGCAAACTAATAAATCATAATTTCTGCAGTTTCGAACAATTTTGTATCAATTATACAAATGAGAAATTGCAACAGCATTTCAATCAGGTAATGTCATTCACAAGGAATGTTTGATGTGCCCCAAACCCACTTTCCATCCTTATTTGGAGAACAACCGACTTGCCATTTTCCAACTAAAAGATCGCATATTTAGATGAAAGATGTTTTGTTATTTTCAGCATGTTTTCAAGATGGAACAAGAGGAGTACACTAAAGAACAAATTGATTGGAGCTATATCGAGTTTGTTGACAATCAAGATGTTCTTGACCTTATTGAGAAGGTATGCATAGCCATTAAATACCTCTTAATTTTTATCAATAAATTTATCTAAAGTGTTTTATTGTTGGGTATTTCTAATATTGTGGATAATCTGAATGTTTTTCACTGCATTAACTCCTGGGCATCAATACACGTTACGGGATACGCTGCCGTGGAATGCATTCAAATACTTTCCAGTCATTGACCCTTTAAATGATTTTTGGCTTCCTGTTTGGGCTAATAAACTGACAGCAAGGGTAAAGTAACTTACATTAGTCTTGTTTGGAAGAGAAAAAACATCCTTTTGCTAAAAGCTGTAAAAAGTCTGAATACACGGATAGGGGGCTTTTGGTTCATAAGGTGATGCCACAAAAATGGGATTTATTGGAGAAGCTCAAACAAGGCAAAATAACCCTTTGTCCAGGCATCGATGCTGCACTCTCTTTCTGTTGTACTCGTTTTAGTTCTAAGAGATCTTTGACAGTCAGTTTCGCAACGGACTGTCACTTGTTTCATTGTATAGATTACTGGGCTTAAAAGTAAATGATACTGATTTGTAGCTCTTTATATTATCTCTGCAGAAACCTGGTGGTGTTATTGCACTTCTTGATGAGGCATGGTATGCTTACCATTTATTTTTCTTATCTTTCCAGTCTAGTAGTCAATTTTATGTTTCACCTGAGTGTTTCAATGGATGACAGCTGATTACATGAAAAGTTAACATTCTCTCTCTATCTTTTCTCACACATTCAGTATGTTTCCCAAGTCAACACACGAGACCTTCGCCCAGAAGCTGTACCAGACTTTTCAAAAGAACAAGCGTTTCGTAAAACCAAAGCTATCTCGCACTGATTTTACAATTTGTCACTATGCTGGAGAGGTTAGTTCTTTATTCATGGAATCAGAACATCAAGATACTATTTTCTACTCTGGTTTTAACTGATCAGTGATGCCTATTTTCTTGTGGTATTCAGGTGTTGTATCAGTCTGATCAATTCCTTGACAAAAATAAGGATTATGTTGTGGCAGAGCACCAGGAGCTGCTGAGTGCTTCTAAATGCTCGTTTATCTCTGGATTATTTCCATCTCTTCCAGAGGAGACATCGAAATCTTCCAAGTTCTCTTCCATTGGAGCTCGCTTTAAGGTATCCTCCTCCCATCCCGCGCACACAAATATTTTCAGATATCACCTACCCCGTTTTACTTTTTTTCTTCCGAAGAATGACTCTTTTGCCACCCTCTGCTTTCTATGTTGCAGCAACAACTTCAAGCTCTTATGGATACACTAAATTCTACAGAACCTCATTATATTAGATGCGTGAAGCCAAATAATGTGCTAAAACCAGCAATTTTTGAGAATGTCAATGTCATGCAACAACTGCGTTGTGGTGTAAGTGCTTCTTAAAAATAATTTATCATGCAATCCTGTACCATCTTGCATGTGGTGGCTAAGTTGGGGTTGCCTACATGGGAAAACTACTTACTGAATTGCATGCCATTTATCATCAGGGTGTGCTTGAGGCAATCAGGATTAGCTGCGCTGGATATCCTACACGTCGGACGTTTTACGAGTTCTTGCATCGTTTTGGAATACTTGCACCTGAGGCCCTTGAAGGAAAGTAAGTTCGTTGTTTATTTTTCGGGTTTGTAGTTTAACATTAGTGTTTTTAGTGCATCAATATTACATCTAAGGTTTGATTTTTATCTTGTAGTTGTGATGAAAAGGTTGCATGCAAGAGGATTCTAGAAAAAAAGGGTCTTTCGGGATTTCAGGTAACATGAACTCAAATCCATTCTTCTTAGCTCATATTTTCTTAGTCTGAAGTAAAACATACCTTGAAGAGCTATTAATGATCTGCCAAAGGAAAAAAAAAATGGTCATTAAGTATGTGCACTTATTTAGTAGTGCATATATGTTTGCATTCTGGGTACCCTCACACTACAAGCATGACACTAAATTGATGTATCCCTAACTCTAGATAAAGAGACAAACACAAAAGCTCAATAACTGCGCTGCATTATTGCTCAGTGTACTTGCTTCATCATACTAACGCTGATTTTTATTTCTCAGATAGGAAGGACAAAAGTCTTTCTAAGAGCTGGCCAGATGGCTGAACTAGATGCTAGGAGGACTGAAGTACTCAGTGCTGCAGCAAAAACAATTCAAGGGAAAATACGGACACATATCATGCGGAAGAAGTTCCTTTCATTGAGGAAGGCATCTATATGTCTCCAGGCAATATGGAGAGGTCTGTTTTGCTTTTAACTAACTGTAGCCGTGTGGCCCCTGTCCATATTTAGTTTACTAACTCATTTGTAATGGCATGCTTCATGTTTTAGGAAGATTGGCTTGTAAACTGTATGATAACATGCGACGGGAAGCAGCTGCCATTAAAGTCCAGAAACATCAACGTAGGCATCAGGCAAGAATGTCCTATAAGCTCCGTTATGCTTCTGTTCTTGTAGTGCAAACTGCACTACGAGCGATGGCAGCGAGAAATGAGTTCAGATTTAAGAAGCGATCTAAGGCAGCTGTTACAATTCAGGTGATTTGAGTTGCTTGTATATAATAATACAAACTGTGTAATGCTTCTAATGTAAGATATGAACTTGATGTCATGATTCTCCCTTGCAGGCTCGTTATAGGTGTCATAGAGCATATTCATACCACAGGAAGCTAAAGTGTGCAGCCATCGTTGCACAATGCAGATGGAGGGGAAAGAGTGCAAGAAAAGAACTCAGGAAACTTAAACTGGTATGCATATTTATCCCATTACATCCACTACTGTGCATATCACTTGCTGCTTATGTATAGAGTACAAACACTATAGTCAAAACTTCATTCTAATGCGTATCACAGCCATGTATCGTATATAAGGGCCAAAATTCTTTCCTATTCTCAATACTTCACACTTCAATGACTTTAACTACATGGTTGAAGATCGTAGATGATACCATGAGTGAACGCATAGGAATTCATTCTAATGCGTTTCCACTTGCTATTGCGTTCTCTTCAGGAGGCAAGGGAAACGGGTGCACTCAAAGAAGCAAAGGATAAACTCGAAAAGAAAGTTGAAGAACTTACATGGCGTGTGCAGTTAGAGAAGCGACTGAGGGTGCAGTTTTGGACTTCTTTGTCTCTTTTCATATCTTCCACTTATAAGCACATCTAATTTGTAAATTTTGACCATTTGACCCAAATCAATTCACACGAATGCAGACAGACTTGGAAGAATCAAAAACCCAGGAGTTATCAAAATTGCACAGCTCCATGGAAGCATTGCAAGCTAAACTGGACGAGGCAAATGCAATGCTTGT
Organism: Eragrostis curvula; assembly: GCA_007726485.1. Lineage (NCBI taxonomy): Eukaryota > Viridiplantae > Streptophyta > Magnoliopsida > Poales > Poaceae > Eragrostis > Eragrostis curvula. Next base: position 45,206,721 of record CM017441.1, on the reverse strand, counting down.
CAAGGAACGAGAAGCTGTTAAGACTATTGAAGAAGCACCCCCTGTAGTGAAGGAAACTCAGGTTGTTGTCCAAGACACTGAAAAGATTGATTCCTTGACAGCAGAGGTGCAAGAACTTAAGGTTTGTAGTCTGCAACCACTATTAACCTCCATAATTTCCTCATTATTTTCTTGTCCTACAATTCCAACAATAGGACTCTATCAGATAACCTGAAACACTTCATGTTACATTCTTTAACAGTTGGTCTCATTTGGTCACATATGACTTCGTTTATTGTAGACCTCATTACAATCTGAAAAAGAAAGAGCCGACGATTTGGAAAAGAAGCGCTCGGAAGAACAACAAGCAAACGAAGAAAAGCAAAAGAAAATGGAAGAGACTGAAATAAAAATGCGACAATTTCAAGAATACCTGAGAAGGTCATTCTTTTCACATACCACTACTTTCGTTTTATGACATTGTCACTGATGGTTCCATGTTTTTGCCTGTTGTGCATGAACCATGTCCAGATTCTCCTTGGGCTTTCAGTATTCAGACTACACCTATGTAGCAGAAAACAGTGATACCAATTTTTTGTTTTGTTCATCTTATATCTAGGGGGCCTAATTTAGTTTAAATTTTTGGTTATTGAGTTTGAAGAAATTCATTAGTGCAGTTATAAAATAATTATGTTCTTTTATTTTCTATTGACAAACTTTATAATTGTGAATCTGCAACCAATATTCACATCTTATTCATTGTTACCATGTTAATCAACATCGAATCTGCACCTTATGTTTTTGTGATCTGGATTTTCTCATTCAGGTTAGAGGAGAAACTCTCTAATGTGGAATCTGAAAATAAAGTTCTTCGTCAGCAGGCTGTCTCAATGGCTCCAAGCAAAATTCTCTCTGGCCGCTCCAAGTCCAATTTACAAGTGAGCATTGCTAATTTCTGCTTCTCCATTTGCAAAGGTTCAATTGATAATTTACATCTCTTGTTTGTTTTACAGAGGAGTTCTGAGAATGTTAATGTATCAAGCAATGATCTGAAAACAACTCCAGTGAGTGGATATGCTTTATATATTTGCTTAGCAACATATTCAGTTTAATTATATCAAAATGAAACATTGTGTCTCTGTTGGTGTTTTAGGAGACCAATAATATGTCCTCTCCTAAGAAGGAATACGACATTGATGATAAGCCTCAGAAATCTCTTAACGAAAAGCAGCAGGTGCGGTCCACCCGCTAGTCATGATTTTTGGAATCACTGCATAGATCCTTTAGATTCATCTTGCTCTCTGTAACTGATAAGTTCAGCACCTTTGCAGGAGAATCAAGATCTATTAATTAGGTGCATCGCACAGCATTTGGGTTTTGCTGGGAATCGGCCAGTTGCAGCTTGTATTATATACAAATGCCTTCTTCATTGGCGATCATTTGAAGTAGAGCGGACAAGTGTTTTTGATCGCATCATTCAGACCATTGGACATGCAATCGAGGTTATAATTGTATGCCACAGTTTCATTACTGGTATATATATGGATGCTTAAATACCATTTTGCTGTGTTATATAGACTCAAGACAACAATGAAGTCTTAGCATACTGGCTTTCAAATGCTTCAACACTGTTGTTGTTGCTTCAACGGACATTAAAGGCAAGTGGATCAACAGGAATGGCTCCACAGCGGAGGCGATCATCTTCTGCTACACTTTTTGGAAGGATGACGCAGGTCTACATTTTGTTTTCCTCTATTTCTTTTGTTCTACTTTAACAGAAGATTTGTAGTAAATAGCCTGTTATTCTTTGATTCCAGAGCTTCAGAGGAGCTCCCCAAGGAGTAAATCTTTCTCTCATCAATGGAAGCATGATTAGTGGCGTTGAGACACTGAGACAAGTGGAAGCCAAGTATCCTGCTTTACTGTTTAAACAGCAACTTACAGCATATGTGGAGAAGATATATGGAATGATCCGGGACAATTTGAAAAAAGAGATCTCTCCTTTGCTCGGCTTGTGCATTCAGGTATTCATGGTTTATGGGTCCGGAGAATGGTAGCCATCTTGTTGGCTTGACTCTTGTATATGAAATGACTTATTTGTCAATTTGGTGGCTTGATGCAATGCTCCCTTCCAATGGAACTGCAGGCCCCGAGAACATCAAGAGCAAGCTTAATGAAAGGATCTTCACGTTCAAACACTAATACTGCTGCCCAACAAGCTTTGATTGCTCATTGGCAAGGGATTGTGAAGAGCCTTGGAAATTTCTTGAACATACTGAAAGTGAACAATGTCAGTATATTGTTTTGATTTGTCTTCATTTCACTAGGATCTTTTTTTCTGAAAAGCTACAAGAACATTTCACATGATCATTTGCATGATCATTAAATCGTGTTAAAGGAGTATATGGACATGCCCTGATTATGTATGTCACATCTGCAGGTTCCTCCTTTCTTGGTGCGAAAAGTATTCACTCAGATATTCTCGTTTATTAATGTTCAGCTATTTAATAGGTAAAATTCATATAAAATGCATCTACTTTACTGTTTGCTCGCAAAGCTCCAGAAATGAGTTATTTAACTTCCTTTGAACATGGTTTGTGTGTGTCCAGTCTGCTATTGAGAAGGGAATGCTGTTCATTCAGTAATGGCGAGTATGTAAAAGCAGGATTAGCTGAACTTGAACATTGGTGCTATAGGGCTACTGATGAGGTAACATTGGCTATTCTTGTTGCATGTCTCGGATGATGCTAGATAATATAAACATATTCATGCAAGGAAATTGCATATTATTTGTTCTAGACAAGATCACAGTGTTTATACCATGCTTTTTTTTTTTAATTTCATGACATCAAAAGGAAAGATAGTTTCATGAAAGATAGTTAAAAAGTATCTTCGTTTTGGTGTTACATATTGTTTGAACTCTTGCAGCAGTCTGTCAGTGACCATAGTACTGAGTTCTCATCTAGTGCTTTTTCTACTTGCAGTATGCAGGTTCAGCCTGGGATGAGCTAAAACATATTAGACAAGCTATTGGTTTCCTGGTAAATTTTTTTTATTTGCTCCTACAGTGATTTGGGTGCAATGTTGGTCAACAGAACCAATAGTTACGCTGTCCCACATTGTCACTGCCAAGAAAAGTTGTATAGTGGAGACTATGCTAGAACTGATATATAAAAAGTGTTGATTGCAATATTAAAAATAGCCAACTCAAGTGTACAGTGCTCTCATGTATCTTTTTTTCTTACAGGTAATTCATCAGAAGCCAAAGAAAACATTGGATGAAATAAGTCATGACCTTTGTCCAGTAAGCAAGAAATAACTATTACGTGATTATTTTTCCCCTCTGCTAAAAAATATGGATTCCTTTTGAGTTCATTAACAGCCTCGTAATTTGCTTTTCAGGTACTTAGCATACAACAGCTATACAGAATTAGTACTATGTATTGGGATGACAAGTATGGAACACATAGTGTATCCCCAGAGGTGAGTTTGCCACCGTAATTCACAATTACATTTTATTTCATCTAATAAAGGTGACAACATATAATTTATCGTATTAGGTTATATCAAACATGAGAGTATTAATGACAGAAGACTCAAACAATCCTGTAAGCAATTCATTTCTGCTGGATGATGACTCAAGGTGACAATCTCTTTGCTCGCGCCAATGTTTCTCCTATGCTGTTTGATCAGGAGTGTCTTCGACTTACTTTTCTTCACTTTGAAATGCAGCATACCATTCTCTGTGGATGACATATCCAAATCAATGGAGCAGATTGACATCTCTGACATTGAGCCACCTCCATTGATTCGGGAGAACTCCGGCTTTGTATTCTTGTTGCCACCACCTGAATAGTTGCCTGCTGCGAGTGCCAACTTTGGCACGGTATGCAGGTACGCAGAATGATGATTGGGCAGTCGATGCTGTGCGCGGTTCTCAAGTTACTGATGCCCAATGAACGAGCTGCACGGCTTCCTTGTGATCTCAGCTGTGCTTTACAGATAGAGTTTGTTCATCCTCTACATGGCACATGTGGCAAATCCACAAGCTCGTTGTGGCATGCCTGGATTCACTTAGGGTTAATGCACCTCAAGTCTAGTAGTTGCACGTATTTTTCTTGAGGATTAGATTTTGTTTACCTTATTGTAGCTCTTCGTCTATGTTTCTCGATTTGTTCTTCTAAAGTTCAGAGATTTCGTACACTAGTTAGAAGATCTTAGTAAAAGAAGGGGTGGTTGACTCATCCGTAGGTAATTGTTTAGGTCTAGAGCAATTTGAGGTGAGTTTGCAAGAGGTGGGTAATAGGATATTTATTTTCCTCTTCCAGTGTTAATTGTTCTATGGCTTCGTTGTACAGCATAATGATGTTGATGACTATTTTGGACTAAAATATGAATACTTTTTTTAGATCAAATTGATGACTATTTTGGACTAAAATATGAGTACTTTTTTTTAGATCAAATATGTATGCGTTCACCCTATCTTCAGACTGATTCCTTTTTATCGCTGGGTTCGACCGTTCGAGATTACTACCTTTCCTGAGTTGCTAATCCCGGCCCGGCCCGGCCCGGCCCATTTATCTTTTGCGCCGTTCTAGGGTTTCTTTTGACCTCTGTTACGTCTTTCTCACCTCTCTGCCCCCAGTGCCCCTCTCGTGTCCCTATCAAAAAAAAAAGTGCCCCTCTCGTGTCCCTATAAAAAAAAAAGCCCTTCGCCGGCGACGAGCCCTAACTCGGTATGCCTGCCCCTTCTCCTCCCTTCTGCTGTTCGGACGACAGTGGCGGAGCCAGGGTTCAAACTGGGGGTGGGCCGGCCTTTTTTTTTTTTTTTTTGACACAATAGATTTGAAGTGCCAACACTGGCATATGATGAACCCAAGTCTATGCACTCTGAAAATTTTACCCTTGTAAAATGATATTTGGATACCCTGTATCAAAAACACCATGTACTTGAAGTTTAAGAGAGATCAATTCAGAATAGCATTTGAAGCAAGTGATGCTATGCATCAGTGCCTACTTGCGCAGTGCTTGATCCCAAAATAAGCCAAGATCTCGATCTGTCTGAATCAAATACGAACCAAGCGATTTCAGCATCTCAAAAATTGGGGAATCAATTCAGAACTCCATGAAGGCAGGCATCGTCAGGAGTCAGGACCCGGGAGGCAATTCTCTGCACTGGGCTGCAAGCACCACAATCATGTCAATGCCCATCGTCCATAATGGTCCATGAGCTTCCTATTAGGCAGCCTGATAGCTTATTAACTTGGAGGAGCAATCAAGCGGAAGAACAGTGCCTAGAAACAACTCAAATCGCCAGGCTGATGATCTTACATCCAGTTAGGGGTGGAAAGTGGATGCGGATAATCCATATTATTCGATATCCGTATCCGATAAAATGCAAATGTGGTACAAAATTTGTCATTCGATTAATATTTTTACACTATTTGAATTTGTATTCGAATTCGATTAGAAAATATGGATGTGGATATAGTTTGAGATTTTGACATCAAATATTTGACATATCCGTATTTGTATTCGTATCCGCTACTATATCATAAATATACCAATATATTATATCAAAAATATTATAAAATTGATTCAATTTTGATATAAACTAGTGTAGACCCATGTGAAATAATGCTATTAAAGATATTTTAGAGGGGAAATGATGTAGTAGTTGTTGTCTTAACAACATAGAAAGTTAGATGTATCCGTATCCGTCCAAATTATAATGACATTCGCTTTTGTATTCGCATTCGTTTAATATTCGATCCGTATTCGTATTCAAAAACATTCGCATTCGTATCCATATTCGTTTACAAATATGGATATGAATGTGGGAAAAGCACTATCCGATTCGTATTCGATCCGTTTCCACCCCTACATCCAGTGCCATCCCCCTACAGTTTTGTGGCCATCGGTCTGAATAAATCCTAAATCCGGACCCCAAAATCTCATTCCGAAGAGCAAGCAGAGCAGTAGATGCCGCGCGCAGAGCAAAAGTAGAGTAAGAACCAGCAGAGAGCAGCCGGAGAGGAATCGAGGTGGTCACCGCCGTGCGCAGCCCCTGCCGGCAGACCTGCGCGCTTCCGCCTTCCGCGTTGCCCGGCGCCAGTCGCGTGCCCGCCCGCGCAGCAGCAGCACTGCAGCAGGGTCCCAATCACCCAAGGCTGCAGCGCGCAGGCCCAGCGCCGCTGCCTGCCCGCCGTGCCGGAGCCCCCGCGCCGCCGCCCGCAGCCTCTGTTTCTCTCGCTTCGCTTCGGGGAATCGTTTCGGGGAAGGAGCTTCCCTCGCTCGGCGAGTGCAACTCCGAACCCTAATCTAAGCTATTTCCAATCCTCCTGCGAATCGGTGCAACCTCTGTCTCTCTTGTGGCCTTCCTCTCCACTTTCCTGGGTACGACCCTTCGCCGGCGACGAGCACCCACTAGGTATGCGCCCCCTCTCTTCCTTGCTGATGTGCGAATGTGTGCACCACCAAACCCTAATCTAAGCTGTTTGTTTTCGGATCTGACCCAGTTGCAAGTATACATGTATTATCCGTATGAACTTTGATTACTTTTGCAAAAATTGTGTACATCCATGTCCAATTCTGGATTCGCCCGTGTCTTATGGGGGCTATTCTGATCTGCCAGCCTGATGATCGGCATTGTTTGCACAAAGAACGGAGATCTGAACGCGATTCCCCGTCGAAGCCTGCTTGACCGGTTTGGTGCAGAAAGTAGGCCGAGGCAGAGGTTTGCTCGAGTTCGACTCGTTGGCATCCCTACTACTACTCGCTCTGTTCTGTTCTAGTTAGACAGTTTTCCCTCCTCTCAGGGGAAACTGCAGCCACGCACACACACACATGCATACATATATAGTCCCTCTGCTCCTTGTTCTCTTTTGCACTTAGCCGACCAAGTGAGCTCCGGGGAATGTGTCTGTGGATGCAAAAATTATGAAGGCTTTGGCAGATCGGAAGAATGACCTTTCCAAAAATCCTTATTAACCTATTTACAAAATTTCTCCCTGGGATATTTACCTGTCTTCTGTGCTGGACCACGTACTACCACCTCCAATCCACAAAACTGCAATTAACAAATGTGTATTTTTTATCTCTTCAGATTCCTCGAAGCAGGGCAAGTAGGCTTCTATAATTCTATTAACACATTTTTAGATGCAAACATCATCAAGGTTTTGGGAGATCTGAAGAGGCTTGATTCTGGTGACTTATTTGAACAGTTCTTGAACTTGTTTCTCTGATGTAGTCTCGTGTTGATGACATGCTATGCTCTTTGATCACTACATTTGTTTTCAGTCTGATGGCAAATGTACTTCTGTGGTGCTGTCATTTTATGTTGATTTACAGCATCACCTGAAAATGAGCTTGCATGATTCTTTTCTGGAATACGACCACTCGCTGATTCTTTTCTTTAGCAAACTTGGCTGGTATTTCACCATTTGCACGAGAAAAACCGGCAGATGACGAGAGCAAGACAATAACATCTGCAGTGTTTTTGATTTAAATCAGGGATGCAATAGCATGATGACTCCGTCTAGGGGAATCTCTGATGCCAATATCAGATTTGTTTTTAGCTTATTTTCTTTTGAATTGTTTCTTTTCATGTGATCATGTTTGGCTTTTCTTTCTGTGCGTTTCCTTGGTTATACTCACCTATCATGTGAGTAATATTTTTGGTATTGAGGTGTCCCAGTTATATGGGTGAATGCTTATTAAACCTTGGAAATAGCTAGTACTTGCTAGTAGGCTTACACAAGATTGCAGGTTGCAATGTATTACAGCCTTAATATTTGCATGGGGGCGTTATGATCTGCCTGCCTGATGATTACCTTCACTAAGAATGGAGATCTGAATACACTTGTTCATTGAAGCTTGCTTGGCCTCTGTGGTGGATAATATACTTATACTCCCTCTGTTCCAAAAATAATAAGTAATACTCTCTTAGGAGGAAATAGGACTTTTCATCCACAAATATTGTCACTCTTATTTTCTTTCACCAAGTTGGCTAAGTGGGCTCCGAAGAGTGTTTGTGTAGCTATAGAAACTATGAAGGATTTGGCAGATAATGCCCATGTGCGATTGCATCATTCCTAAGTTTATTGTGAATTCATGATTTTGCTTTCATTTCATTTGTGAAATTACTATTTCAGTGTTTTGGTTTTATTATCAGGACATTCTGATATACCAGCCTAATGATTACTGGTCTTTGTATTAACAACTGAGATCTGACAACATGTCTTGCGTTGAAGCCTGCTTGACCACTCTGGTTGATTGTCTGCTGCTGCTGCTGCTACTACCACTGCTTGCTTGGTCCTCCTCCTCCTCCTCTCTCTCTCTGGCTAGCTGCCTGCCTCGTGTGATGTGTGTCAGTGTGTGTGATTTCTTGAACCAAGCTGGTTAAGTGGGCTCCGGGGCATGTATATGCAGACGCATAATTTATGAAGGCTAGGCAGATACCAGAATGACCCCTGACCAAAAAATTATTTTTTATAACTTGTAATTCTTCTAAAAAGTCTCATCCACCCCCTCCCTTTTTTTTTTTTGCTGTTTTTTGTAGCCCCACTTGCCGAACTGTTGGCTTGCTCTACCAGTAATGTGATTGACCTTTATTTTTTATATTCCCATTTGGTTTTATAAAGTAGATTGCTGAATTGTTTGACGTTGTCTGATGTTATCATCCATTTCGCAGCTGTTAAAATTATGAGATGTTTGGGTTTGGATTTAATCTTGCTGTTTATTGATGATTTGAAATGTTAGTTTGGCCTTTGGTTTACCCTACTTGTTATTCACTACTTTTGAATTCGATATGTAACTTGCCTGCGTGCTTGTGCCCTTTTCTGGTGGTTAAGAGTTATATATGTTTTGTTTACTTGAGAATAAACTGTTGGCTTAGATGATTGCTCAATTCTTTTTTCTTTTAAGGAAACATGGCTGGTAGTTTATCACAATATTCACCAGCTCACCAGATGTTTAAGAACTTTCCAGCTCCTTCAGGGCGTTCCACCTTAAAAAAAAAAGGCATATGATGAGCAACAAGACAGTGACATCTGCAGTGTTCCCTGTTCATTATTGGGGACAATAGCATGATGACACCATCTAGGGGAATCTCTGATGCTAATCTCAGGCTTTGTTGCTTACTTTCATGTAAGCTGTCTCTTGGGTCCTTGATTGTATTTAGGTGATTGTCACTTTTTGTGTGTGCGGTATTTGTTTGATCTTTTAAGGTGCTCCTTAAACTAGTACAGATTGTGCTAGTAAAAGTAACTTCATAAAATGGCATAATGCAAGCTTGCAGTTTACATGGATTCCAACCTCACTGTTTGTCATCTGGGCATTCTCATCTTCCAGCCTTTGCTTTAAGAATGGATATCTGAATACACTTATTTGTTGGAGCCGGTTTTACTTCCCCTGTTTCCAAACAGATGCGTAATTCTTTGTCAGGAGTGACTTACTGAGTCCGCTCTGAAATCGTTTGTGTAGATGCAAAAATTATGAAGGCTTTTGGCATATGCATAGGACGCTGTGAACTTCTGTTGCATTATGTGCTAGTTTTTGTTAAATCATTAGTCAAGTTCAAATGCAGATGTGTAATTCCTTTTCAAAATGTTGTGATATTTTGGTTTCATTTTGTACACGTGGGCACCTGCCTATCCCACTGTGCGTGTGCAACCAATGGGAGCAAGTAGGCTCCAGGAAATTTGCATGTGGGATGCATGAACAATGATTGTTCGGCAGAAAAGTGCAATGCCCTTGGTTCACTGAAGAGTTGGGTTTGACTATTTTCTCCCTGATTGATATCGTATTGTGGTCATGTCATTGAAACTGTTTTGGCAAATGTTAGGGCAGGGGTCTGTTGTCAAAAGAGATGTTTCGTTCAATTTTAGTCTAATGTATATGGCTACAATGTGCTAGTTGATTTGTAACGCAGGGTTGGAGTTGGACATGCATTCTACTGTGCCACTTCAGAAAGAAATTGCTTGCTGAGAAAGTGTTTTTGCATCACAAGAGGTTGTGCTTTTGTTTTCCACGCTTTTGTCCCCTCCTTTTTGGCCTGTTGTTTCCTATGTACTTCATACTGAATATTGAATGCAATGATATGCAAGCTTCATGAATATTGTATTGATTTCGATGATGACTACATTTGTGAGCATATTTTTTTTTATCGGATTTGTGAGCATATTACACTGCAATATTGTAATGCTATGTGAATTGTGGAATAAGCTACCAAGATACCAAGTATTACGGGAAATTCAAGCATCACCCATTTGCCCTTGATTCAACAAATCATGTATTCTTCAGCTGCATTTGAATCTGTCAATGGTCATGGAGATTTTAACTTTCCTGTGCCAGATCTACATTTCACGCAAGTTGGTTTCATTGCCAAAACCATCAAAATGCGTTGAGAGCAGCCATTGATTCCTGATAATTGTCGAGTAATCACAACTTTGGTTTTCAGATTGGCAGTGCTGAAAATAAAATGTTGATGAGGAAATCAAAATTCCTTGCAATACCGGGAACTATGTAAAATGTGAAACAAGTGAAAGTATGGAGTGCAAGAGGGCGAGGCAAAATGCATTAATTGTCGATGAATAAGTAGGAAAGCATAAATAATGCCACCACTCAACTAAAAGCGAAAACAAAAGGCAGATATCATATGGTTCTTCGAGCTGGAAGGTGCATGAAATCATATACCAACTCAAAGTTGCTGCACAAAACAGATACTCTGCATCGTATGAATTGACACAAAGCAGACTGTCACATTGCTTCTGGAGTAGGAATGAGCTAACGAACGTTTAGTTGAAGCCTCCTGCATAATAGGACACATAGCAATGACCTATGCCAATCCCCATAGCAATGCACACTTGAAGTCCACTGGTGTAAAGAGACCATATACTCAGCCTGAAATGAATCAACTAGTCCCCATGGAGCAAGTAGAGTAGGTATCAACAAAAACGCACCTGGAAGTACTCACAGAACACACCTTGTATGTCCACCTGCTCTAGCATCTCAGTGGACCTAATCCATTTCCACTTCATGCTCTCACCATGTATATATGTGAGGGAAGACAGGGGATTTTTCCTCAAACCAGCTGACCATTCGAGTTTCATCAATTTAAGAGGTTAGAGAAGCTTTAAAATGATGAAAGGATCCAGTGAACATGGCGAGACATCGAAGGCTCCCATGAGCAGGGGGGTTAGTAAAGGAGTGTCTATACTTGATCTCATACTTCGCTTCATTGCCATAATCGGCACCCTTGCAAGTGCCATTGCCATGGGTACTACCAACGAGACTCTGCCTTTCTTCACACAGTTTATCCGGTTCAAGGCACAGTACAGTGATCTCCCTACTCTCACGTAAGCCAACATCAACACTTGATAACAGCACTTTCAGATAACATGTGAGTTATCTGTTGCTTCAGCTTTTTCAATTTCTTTTGTTGACAGGTTCTTTGTCGTGGCAAATTCTATTGTCTGTGCCTATCTCATCCTTTCACTTCCATTATCAATTTTGCACATCATTAGAAGCAGAGCCAAGTACAGCAGGTTGCTCTTAATCTTTCTTGATGCGGTAAGACCACCACTTTGTCTACTTCAGACCATGTTGAAAACTAGAATCATCCAGTGTGAAATATGGTTACTTAGCTATACTGAACAAAAAGAAGAATCAGGTATATCAGTTGGTTACTTGGTTATCCTTGTATTTCTTTTGCAGGCAATGCTAGCTCTGGTTACTGCAGGAGCATCTGCCGCAGCAGCTATTGTGTACTTAGCACACAAGGGTAATGTCAGGGCAAACTGGTTTGCTATTTGCCAGCAGTTCGACTCATTCTGCGAGCGTATCTCTGGCTCCCTCATTGGTTCGTTCGCAGCCATGGTTGTGCTGGTGCTGCTAATATTACTCTCTGCCATTGCTCTAGCGAGGCACTAGAGTCAACGGTGAATTGTTTGCTACCAGCAATATTAAGTGTGATATCACAGTGTGGTTATTGGAATTGCTGCCTTGATCTAGTCATCTGCGTGCTATTTGCCTCTTGCTATGATCCTCTAAAATCTCATGTGTTGCCTTAATTATTTACTTATTTTCTTCAGATGGTGTGTACTCCAATATATAGAAGCAACAGAAAAATGAATATATATGCACTGTTATGGATCAATCACTGTAGTTTATCAGAGTGTTGTGGGTATATGGTTGTCCTTGTGGACCAAAAAATGAAAAATATCATTAGCTTATAGTACATCCATACCTACCAGTGACTATGGAACCTTTGAAGTTTTTACTTGACTGACCAGCAATCTGTCAACCGTTTCAAGTCTCTGAGATACAAGCAGAATGAAAAAGATGCTCAGTGGCGTTTGCCAAGTTTTGATCTCCGTACAATAGCAGAACACCCATAATCACGCTGATGAAAGACCATCGGTTTTACGATCAACCTGGGCACAACCAGCAACTTTTCTTAGACCTCTTGTATCCATAGACCTCCGCACCGTCTCCACGCCCAACCATTCATTGTATGACGCGTATATGCCAGAGAGCAGCACATAGTCACCACTTGCATCTCCACTCATGTTAAGAAGCCTCTCCTGAGCAAGCTTGCCCAAAGCCACATTCCCATGGATTTTGCAGGCACCAAGCATTGTCCTCCATACAACCGCACTTGATTCACATCTCATGCTGGTCACAATTGCAAATGCTTCATCCAGTAAGCCTGCGCGGCCAAGCATGTCTACTATACAGCTGTAGTGTCTTACATTTGGCTCCATCCCATAACTGTCTTTCATCAAAGAGAAGTATCTCTGACCATCTTGAACCAGTCCAGCATGGCTGCATGCACCGAGCACACATAGAAAAGAAATCTCATTAGGGTGAATTCTCTCTTCAAGCATTTTATTGAAGAATTGGACAGATTTTGCCGCTTGTCCATGCAAGGCTAGACCACCAATTATTGAGTTCCATGTCCAGACATCCCTTTCCTGCATCTTGTTAAAAACTTCGATTGCAGTGTTGACGTCCCCACACTTTGCATACATTGATACCAATGCATTTCCAGTGACAACACTAACTGACGGCCTATCTTCCAAGTGCGAAGAATGAATCATCCTCCCCACTTCGAGTGAACCCACATTTGCACAACACGACAGCAAGCTAACAACAGTTGCCTCGTCTGGCATCCACCCTGCACCCCTCATCTCATCAAACACCTCCAACGCTTGCTCCAGCAAGCCCTGTGCCGTGTACCCGGTGATGATGGTGTTCCATGAAACAACATCCTTCTCTGGCGCACGGTCAAACAGCTCCCTCGCTTTCTGCATCTCCCCATGCTTGGCATACGCACCCAGCATCATGTTCCAGCAAACCATGTCCTTGAGCCGGCACGCGTCGAACATTTGTCTCGCCATGTCCAAGTCACCTCTGGCCGCATGCCCTGCCATGACAGCCGACCACGCCACGACGTCATGCTCGTCAGCCTCACCAAGAAGCGCACCTGCGACCTCCAAATCACCGCACTTGGCATGCATGTTGATGAGAGCATTTCTCACGAACGCGTCCCCCAAGAAGCCCAGCTTCACCGCAACGGCATGGACCTGGTACCCGGCGCGAGAGCGCGGCAGGCCGGTGCAGGCCCGGAGGAGGTAGCAGAACGTGAAGGCGTCGGGCTTCAGCCGCGCCGCCTCCATGCGTCGGTACACCACAAACGCAGCGCCGGGCGCGGACGCGTGCGCGTACCCGCGCACCATGGCGTTGTGCATGAAGAGGTCCGGGCTGGGTATTCCGTCGAACAGCCTGCGGGCGTAGTCCATGCTGCCGCGGAACGAGGCGATGCATGAGAGCAACAGCTCCCGCAGCGGCTGGAGGCCACCCGAACCGATGCCTCTGACGACCAGGTTGCCGTGGATTAGCTTCAGAGCGCGCGGGCTCAGTCGCGTGGAGCCTTTACGGATCATGCGCTGGAGCTCGGTGATTTTTATTCTCTTCTTGGGGAGTCTGGTGGTCACTGTGCCAGAGAAGGTGGCGAGAATGTGGTGGAGATGATGGCGGGGCGTCCGGCCGGCGGCAGCCGCCGGAGCGGCAGCACGGCGCTCGGCGAGCGATGGCACGGGAAGAAAACACGCTAACGAGTTAACTTCAAATACGCTTTCTTTGCAAGAAAGCAGTTTTGTTTCGGATCGTGTCATCGTGTGTGTTTTTCCCCCGACTCCATTGCGAAAGCACGTGCAGCAAACGATAGGCATTGAAGTGTTGTGCGTGTGTGTTTTGGAAATTTTTCAAATCTATTCCGGTTTGTTTTTGTTAATTTTCCCTCTTGAGTGGGTTAATTTTAGTATATTTTTAAGTTTGATTCAATTCAACTTAGAAAGCCATGTTCCCTACTCCGCTACTCGTGGTTTCCTTTCGGGGCTCCAGAAATTCAAAAAATGACTAAGAATGTGTTGTTTCGTAGCATCTATTATCTTAGTATTTGAAGAGAAAAAGAATTAACTAGTATACTAACAATGTTTTGTATGACCTGCGTTACCTTCCAAGTCAATGTAGTTTAGGATCCATCACGATCGCATCGCCGTCCAAATAAAGAGACACGTAACGATTATTTGTCGAGACCAAAGCGAACTGCAAATCAGAAGAGTTCAGATCAGAACTACTTCTAGACCGAAGTACTAGAGTGAACTCCGACCCCATCTGTCATACACCAGGCCCTCCTCGCCCCCGAACCGTCGAAGCCCACACGGGCCCGGAACCTTCTAGACCGAACCGGGCGGCCGCAAGCGTCTCGAGCGCGACCTCACCGTTCCATAAAACGGAAGTCCAAGCTCCAAAGCCTCCTCATAGCTTCGCCCTCAAATCGAAAACCGTCGCCGAAATCTCAGAGATCCCGAAGCGCGGAACCCTAGCGGATCGGTCGGGCCATGGCGATCATCTCCGACTTGCAGGAGGACGAGGCGCCGCGGCAGCCGCAGCAGGCGGCCCGCGCGGAGGAGGCCCTCGCGGCGGCGCTGGAGCAGAGCGGCGGCGCCGCGCTGTTCCTCCAGGCGGCCATCAACGTCGCGCGCCAGCGCTCCGACTTCTTCCGCGATCCGTCCGCGGTAAGCAAGGTCACCGCGATGGCGTCGGCCGCCAGGGCGCAGGTGGAGGCCGAGGAGAGGGAGGCCAAGAGGAAGGCGCAGGAGGCGGAGAGGGCGGCTAAGGCCGCGGCCGCGCCGGCTCCGGCTCCGGCTCCGGCTCCAACTCCGGCGAAGAGCTCGGAAGAGAAGGCGGAGAGCTCAGTGGAGAAGCAGGACAAGATGGAGGTTGACAAGGAGGAGAGCAACGTGAGACGTGAGTACTCCTGTTCCTCCAGTCCTTTCAAATTGATTTTGCTGATGCATTCTAGGGGTTTGATGCTAAATGTGAATCTAATTAAGGCGATTTTGCTTGTTCGGAAGATTAGCCTTGCGGTAATTCTGTTCATTCGTTTAGGAGGCATGAAATTAGGAGCTGAATGATTTGGTTTAATTCTCTGATAGACATGCTACTCTTAGGATCTGTTCCTTGCTTGGAGCTGCGATCCTGAATTAGCAGAAGACCCCTGTTTCAATGGATGAGACGATGAGTTGACCCATAAAATCCAGGATTCAATTAGAAAAACACTTATCAAGTTCCATCTCTTAAGTTTGTTGTGTTGACCAGTCACAATGGAGAAGTAATTTCTATCAACTTTCTTGCATGCCTGATTTGATTATGAGATGTATTTGCTAGGTGTCTAGCTTTTGGTAGAGCTTCTAAGCCTTTTGATTTAGATGCATCCATTCTCCTTGCTCTGTAATAATCCCTGGATGATAGAATAGGATAGGAAAAACATGTTGAAACTGAATTCGTTGGTGCTACTAGTCGACAGCAAAAGCATTCCTATGTTGCTCTGTTTAGGATACACTAATCATTGCCTTGTTCAGTACATTATGACATTTATTTTGGTTTATAGAAATCTACCTAGTCTTGCAGTGTTGTAAAACTTCAGTCTGATGCCATCCTTAGTTTTGGAGACGTGAGTTTGTATCATTTTACCATTGAACTATTTAAATTGGAATTGTTAATGTTGTTGTTGTGGGCAATATGCCTTTGTAAATCAAGAATTCTACCCAGTTATCATATGTTATTTCAGTATCATACATTTTTGGACTTTGAGATCTCCTAACTGGAATCTTATCTTTTCTGTCCTAAACAGAGCCAAATGCTGGCAATGGACTTGATTTGGAGAAGTACTCCTGGACTCAACAGTTGCCAGAGGTTAACATAACTGTTCCCGTTCCTCAAGGAACAAAATCGAGGTCTGTTGTCTGTGAGATAAAGAAGGACCGTCTGAAGGTTGGGCTCAAGGGCCAGCCCCCAATCATTGATGTAAGTACCTTATAATCTGACCAGTACCCTGAGAACATTTTTCAAGTATAACCATGATGAAATCCCTCTTGTGTATGGTCTTCTAACTTCCTTCTTTATCAGGGTGAACTCCACAAGCCAGTTAAAGTCGATGACTGCTTCTGGAGCATAGGTATGATTTGCCAGTTATATTTTTTGTACATTTTGTGCCCATTTCAAATCCGAGACTCCTTACTGATAATAACGGTATTATGATATGAAAACATCTCTAGAGGATGGAAAGTCGCTGTCAATATTGCTCACAAAACATAATCAAATGGAATGGTGGAGGTCTGTGATTAAAGGTGATCCTGAAGTTGATACCCAGAAGGTGGAACCAGAGAGCAGCAAACTCTCTGATTTGGATCCAGAGACTAGACAGACTGTGGAGAAGATGATGGTAAGATATGCGAATGTTACACAAAATTCATCTGAATGATTATGGTTGGAAAGCATAACCAGAGCTAAATTTATTCTGGACTTTACAGTTTGACCAACGTCAGAAGCAGATGGGCCTTCCCACAAGTGATGAGATGCAAAAGCAAGAGATGCTCAAGAAATTCATGTCTGAGGTTAGTTGCACCAGGGAACTAAATGATCCTAGATTCTTGTTGCACTATTTAACTTCTCATTAATTGCGTCTAATTGAACTTTTGCATGACAGCACCCGGAGATGGACTTCTCAGGAGCGAAAATAGCTTGAGCGTGTTCGAAGGCAACCAACTGGAAGGCGTTGAACAAATGTCAGCCGTTGAATGGAGAAACTGCTTTCTACCGTAGTCGTATTGGTGTCTTGTGAAGTGTGTAAGGATGGGTGGTTTAGACGTTAGACTTCGTCCTGGTTTTGCTGTGCTAAGATAACTTTGATATGTTTTCTGAACCAATCAATAGGTGAATTTTGCAAGATATGACCATTTTGTGCTGGTTCGTAGAGTCTAGTGATGCATTACAGTTCCGTTGTTGCGCGTGATATGCTCTGCTGAACATAATGCCGTCGCGCAAGATAGCCATACCAATCTTACGTATCATTGGAGTTGACGGGGTTCGACTGTTTGCATTCGAAGGTCAAAAATGTGGTACTACCTGATTTCGTACGGCTATGCGAAAGCCAACAAGTAAAGGTGCATCCAGAATTCCAGACATCCCTTCAAGAACAAAGTTTTTGGAGCTATAAATGTTTCAAGTTGGATTCAAAGAGTTTCATCTTTGAATTCAAAAAAAGTTTTAACTCGGTTTTAGAGTCTCAACTTGGAATTTTTTTTATAAAAAAAATCAGGGTTTCAACTTACATTAAAAATTCGGATCGGATTAACATAGAGTCGAGTAGACTTAAAAAAATTTCTTCTCATTCAAAGTGTTTCACATCGAATTAAGGAAAACTTCAAAATAAAAAATACCAAAGAAAGAGCTTGAGGGGAAGAAACCGTGGGGCACGATGGATGCCCGTCACCTGACCTGAGGAGAGCACAGCTTCGACGCGCTCAATGCATCCTCCCTCCGGTAAAAATGTGCGGTAGGGTGCTTCCTCTGATGCAAGGGTGTGAGAAAGATTCAAAACCTGAATACTTTATTCATTTATTTTGATTGATGAATGGTTACTTGGAGTGGATAAGAATATCAAGTATAACATTTTAGTAGGAACTTGCATAATATGTTGGACAATTTGGCTATGCAAAAATTATGTCGTTTTTAACAATACAAGAGCTTTTACTCCTATGCAGGTGATATTCAGAGGAACATACTGGATAAGTTTCTGGGCACTGTTGCAGAAAGAGGACGAGCGACCCCAATTCGCATGGGGCTGTCGTATGCTTGAGACTACATCAATGGATATTTTTGCTACCAATGGATGGTGTTTTAGTAATAGACTTGAGTTTTTTTTTATAAATTATAGCATCGTTTGAGTCATTTTGGATGTTTATTTTTGGTGATGTAATAAGGAACAGCTACATGTATCGATTGATACAGAGGCTGGAATATTGAAATATATTCCTATTTTAAAAAAAATATATGTCATTTTAGAATTCAAAATATGTACTGAGACTCTCTTTCTCTCTAGTTTTCAGTGTACTCTCTACACAGTACTCTTTTTTGTTGGATGGACTAAATGGACCAGAACATGAACGACGCAGCTCCAAAGTACTGGATTGCAAAACTTAATAATAATGGGCTTAATTTAGGTACGTTAAGAAGACGTACGTTCAATAAAAGGCCCATGGGGTACCGGCCCATCATAGGCCCAATCAAGTGAGAGAGATTCCGACAACAACTACTCGCGGTCTCGGAACTCGACAACAACTCTTCGACGTCGTGCTTTCCACACACACACACACACACACACACACAAAAAACTCTTCGACGTCGTGTCGGCCTCCGAGTCCGACTGGAACTGAACAAACGCTGAGCACGAAGCAGGCTTTTCCCCCGACCTATATATTGAGCCCACCCCGGAGCCCTCAATCGCACTCAAAGGCAAGCAACAAGCGATCGAATCGAGCGTCTTCCGATCTCCTACTACCGTCCTGTCGACTCGCTGGGTGATCGGCCACCGCTGGGCCCGGATCCGCTCGGCGCCGGCATGGCGGTGCTAAAGCCGAGCACGAACCTCTTCGCGCTCCTCGACAGCAACGACCCCGGCGACACGGCCAATAACGACGCCGTGCAGGCGAGCGCCCCTGTGAACATTAACAGGAAGCAGCAGCCGGAACCGTCCATATGGAAGCTGAAGGCCATCGAGGCGAACGCCGCCAAGAACAAGAAGAAGAAGAAGCAGCCGGCTGTGTCCAAGGCCAAGCATAACATTGCACCGGCCGCCGCCAAGAAGCCGCCGCCGCAGCAGCAGCAGCCGGCCGCGTCCAAGGCATACAACTACTATAAGGTCAGCACCACGTCGAACGCCGCCGCGAACAAGCAGCAGCCGGACGCGCCTGTCAACCTTACCGGAGAGCTGTTCGGCAGAGCGTATCCTAGTGCCCGGTACCTCATCTACCAGAACCGCAAGCCGCGGAACGTTCCAGAGAACGCGAAGGACGACGGCGTGGTCGGCGGTGCACCGGCAGACGGCAAGAAGGGTGGCCAGGACGGAGCAAGGCAGAAGGGAGGCCACGCCAATGGAGTGGCGGTGAAGAGCGCCCCCGCTCCTGTCCAGGAGGAGCCGCCGGCACCAGTGAAGCCAATGGTGCCGCCGCCGCCTCCTCCAAACGTCGAGGACTTGAAGCAGTTTCCGCAACTAAAGTAGCACTGATTTTGTAGAGTAGCGCTCACATTGCATCTTGTGTCTAGTCTCTAGTGTACCTTTGCACGCAGAGGCTTCAGCCGTTGTTGAAAAAGATTGTCTTACGGTCAATCTGTCTGACTGACTGTATTCCAAAGATTATTGAAATAAGCCATTAAAAACCGGACCTGATGCCCCTTATTTTTGCCTCAAAATTCCTAATGTTTATGTATTTGCAAATGGTCACTTCAGCTTTTTCCCCTCCGTGCCTTGGGCGTGAAAACAAAATCGAGCGAGGAGTTGCACCATTGGCTTCACAGGCCCGATTGCTTGAAATGACAAATTAGCTTAGACTGGTATTAACAAATAATCATTGCACGAGCACTTCTCATCCTTGAAATGTTGGAATCGGTTCCTGTCCCGAACCACGATCTCGCGCTCAAAGACGCGGGACACGAACTTGGTCGCCTCATGGCAATCTCTACAGACGCACAGGTTCTTGGTGATGCGCATCGTGTCACCGGGCCTGGTGCGCAGCAACCCGAAGGCGATGGGCCAGCGTCTCGCTGTGGTAAATAGGAGTGCAAATTGGTGACTCTTAAGGTCACCTCTGACCCCTTTAGTTCAACTAAATAAACTAAATTTTCAAAATAATACTCCCTCCGTTTTTTAATATATGACGCTGTTGATTTTTTTCATTACTTTGACCATTCGTCATATTCATAAATATTTGTGCAAATAGCTAAATGTATAAGTTAATAATTTTAAAGTGCTTTTGATGATAAATCTAACAATATACATTTCATTTTAAGCAACTAATTATTTTCATATATATTGTTGGTCAAAGTTCAACAAAAAAATCAACGGTGTCATATAATTAAAAATGGAGGGAGTAGCTCATTTTAAAAAGAGAAATGCTCCAGTGGAGCTTTTTCTAAAAGTGGCACAAATCTTAAAGTAACTTAAGTAGCCCAGACCGATCCGAAGCCAGACGAAGAGCCCGAGCCGCCAAACCGGTTTGAATCGCGAGCAAATATTGGATCGATCGAAACGTCGTCCGCGTCGTCATGCTCTCATGCATTCCCCGCTCGTTGTCGCCTTCCAGACGCTCCATCGCCGCCAGCTGCGGCGCGTTCTGATCCACTGGCCTCCGTTCGTCGTCACGAGCTCCGCCACCTTGACCGGTGCTGTCCATCCCCCAGGCGTCTGTGCGCTCTCATCGTGGCGCTCCATCGATTTGAACCACGGTTGTTGGTGGCGGCACGCTCAGCTTCGTCGCCGCGATTTACTCCTGCTCCACTCCGGTTCAGACGCGGTTCCATTCGGTACGCTGGCTTGGGCTCTGCGTTGGGCTTCAGATCAGGTCTGGGCCACCCGGGCCCCGCGATTAGGAAAACAAAAAGGTAACCAGACTAATTAAGCTGCTTTAAGATTTGTGCCACTTTTGAAAAAAGCTCCACCGGAGCAGTTCTCTTTTGAAAATCAAGTTCATTTGATTGGACTAAAGAGGGTCATACGTTACCTAAGGGGCACCTATTTTTTACACCCCTAGTAGTAAAGCAGTGGCGCCTCCTTTTCCTCCTCCTCCGCCACGTAGTGCAACACGTCCCTTGTATCAGGCATGTACCCTTCGGCCCTGATCCTGCTCATCATGTCCCTGCCATGGCGTACACCTCCACCCGCCTGCGCGTGGCGCAAACTCCTGCACTGGAACATGCAGACCTCGCCGACGACCTCGATCACGGACCCGCCCAGCCTCCTTGGTCACGTTACGCTGGTTCATCAGCCGCCGGACCCTGCCCACAATGGATGCCCGTCACTAGAGGGTGAGCGCCCCTTTGACACGCTTAATGCGTGGTAGGGTGCCTCCTCTGATACAAGGGGTGGGGTGGTGCAAGTGTGGGGGCGTAAGCTATGGTGTGAGAAGGATTCAAAAACTGAGGGGACTATTGCGTTTTTATCCTTACTTTGCCTTCTAATTATGATTTTACCTCTGGAATTTAGAGTTTGTGATTTTACCTCTGAAACTTCAAATGTTTTATTTTAAAATTTCAGGAGTAAAATTGCAAAGTTGAAAAAAGAAAAGTAAAATCACAATTAAGAGAAAAACCAGGGTAGAAACATAATAATCCCAAAACTAAGTACTCAATTCCTTCAGAGACAGATGACACTTTAGAATCCAAAATGGGTACCCTAACTCTCTCTCTCTCTCCCCCCCCCCCCCCCCCTTCTTTTGTTTTCTGTGCACTCCCTACTTTTCTCATGCCCAACAACTCCTTAAATAACACTTATTTTGTGATGTAAAGAGTACGTTTCTCTCAATTGAAGTCATTGTGAGGAGTGAGAAGGACTCTCAAAGACTCAAAATGTGGCCACGGTTTGAGAGAAGAACCTGTTTTAAGTTTATGTCTAAATCAAATCTCGCATGTCTATATTCATGCTTTGACGCGTGCCGTAATACTCATTTTCGTTGGATGGATTAATGGACGACGCTACTCCAAAGTACAGGATTGCGAAACTTAATAATGGGCTTAATTTAGGTATGTTTAAGAACGGAACGTACGTTCAATAAAAAGCCCATGGGGTACTGGCCCATGACAGGCCCAATCAAGGGAGAGAGCCTAACGAGATTCCGACAACTACTCGGTCTCGGAACTCGACAACTCTTCGATATCGTGTCGGCCACCGAGTCCGACTGGAACTGAGAACAAACGCCGAGCGCGAAGCAGGCTTGTCCCGCGGCCTATATATTGAACCCACCCCGGAGCCCTCAATCCCACACCAAGCAACAAGCGATCGAGCGTCTTCCGATCTCGTCGGCCACGCCGTCACCACCTGCCGTTCCGTCGCGTCGATCCGCTACGTGATCGACCACCGCCGGCCCCGGATTCGCTCAGCGCAGGCATGGTGGGGATGAAGCCAAGCGCGAACCTCTTCGCGCTCCTCGACAGCAACGACCCCGGCGACACGGCCAAGGAAGACGCCGCGGCGAGCGCCCCTGTGAACATTAACAAGAAGCAGCGGCCGGAACTGTCCATGTGGATGTCGAAGGCCATCGGGGAGAACACCGCCAAGAACAAGAAGCATCAGCGCCCGGCTAAGCGTAGCACCGCACCAGTGAAGCCTATCGTGCCACCGCCTCCAAATGTCCAGGACTTGAAGCAGTTTCCGCAACTAAAGTAGGACTGATTTGGTATAGTAGCGCTCACGTTGCATTGCAGTTTGTTTCTCAATATAAGTGTATCTTCGCGCGCGTAGGCGGCAGCTGTTAAATTTGAAAAAGATTGTCTTAGCCAAGCTGTCTGACTATTGAGAAATTCGTCCAATCATGCCACATGGTGCCCCTGTGTCTCAAAAATTCCGAATTTTTACGTATTTGCAAATCATCACTCCAGCCTTTCCCCCCTCCGTGTCTTGGGCACGGAAAAAAAAAACGAGTGACGAGTTACTCCCCATCCCAAGATCACATGACATGCCCGAATGCTAGAAATGACAAATAAGCTTAATTATACGTTTGCATTTTACCAATAGTCATTGCACGAGCACTTGCCATCCTTGAAATGGTGGAACCGGTTTCTGTCCCTAACAACGATCTGGCGCTCAAAGACGCGAGACACGAACTTGGTCGCCTCATGGCAATCTCGACAGACCCGCAGGTTCTTGGTGATGCGCATCGTGTCGCCGGGCCTGGTGCGCAGCAGCCCGAAGGCGATGGCCAGCTTCTCGCTGTGGTACAGCAGCGGCACCTCCTTCTCCTCCTCCTCCGGCACGTCGTGCAGCACGTCTCTCGTGTCAGGCACGTAGCCCTCGGCCCCGATCCTGCTCATCATGTCCCTGGTCATGGCGTACACCTCCGCCGCCTGTGCGTGGCGCAGGCTCCCGCACCGGAACTCGCAGACCTCGCCGGCGACCTCAATCACGGACCGCCCCGCCTCCTTGGTCACGTTCCGCGCGTCCATCAGCCGCCGGACCCTGGCCACGTCCTCCCACCGGCCGGCGCTGGCGAGGAGGTTGGCCAGCAGCACATAGCGCCCGCTGTTCTGTGGATCCAGTTCGATGACGCGCCACCCGATCGCCTCGCCCAGGTCGACGTCGCAGTGTATCTTGCACGCTCCAAAGAGCGCGCCCAGGACGCCGACGTCCGGCTCCATTGGCATGTCGTCGATCACCTTCTTGGCTTTGTCCAGCAGCCCTGCTCTTCCATACAAGTCCACCATGCAGCCGTAGTGCTCCATCTTAGGCTCGACGCCGTATCTCTCAACAATGTAGCTGAAGTAGTGGCGACCCTCGCCGACCATCCCCGCGTGCGCACAGGCCGTGAGCACGTTCACCAGCGTAACGTCGTCCGGCGCCACGCCTTCCCTCTCCATCCGTCCGAACAGCTGGACGGCATCCTCGCCCCGCCCGTGCACCGCGAACCCGCCGATCATGCAGTTCCACGAAGTGAGGCCCTTCACCGGCAGCGCCTCAAACACTTGCCACGCCTCCTCGACGCACCCGCACTTGCAGTACATGTCGACCACCGCCGTCGCCAGCTTCTCGTCCATCTGGATCCCGCTCTGCTCCACCCACCGGTGTACCTCCCTGCCACGCGCCAGCGCGCCGGGCCCCGTGCACGCCACCACCGCGCTCGCCGCGACGAACCCGTTCCCCTCCACCCCGAGCGCTCGCATTTCGTCGAACACCTCCACCGCGTCCAGGAACCGCCCGGCCTTCACGTACCCGGAGATCATCGCGTTCCAGGAGATGAGGTTCCTCTCGGGCATCCGGTCGAACACCTCCCGCGCTTCGTCCACCAGCCCCAGCTTGCACAGCCCGCCGACCATCGTGGTCCACGACACGACGTCGAGGATTCCCGACGAGCTGGCCCGGAAGACGAGGGAGGCGAGGTCGGGGCGGGCGTTGGAGAGGTAAGCGGAGAGGAGCGCGTTGACGGACTGCGCGTGGAAGTGGAAGCCGAGCTTGAGGAGCAGCGCGTGGAGCTGGGCGGCGAGGGGGAGCGGCGCGGCGGGGAGGATGCGAGGGAATGTGAAGTGGTCGGGCGGCAGCGGCAGGGAGAGCATAACGGCGAGGAGCCGCGCCGCGTGGGGAGGCGGGAGGGCGGCGAAAAGCGGGTTGAAGAGCGCCGGATGCGGGTCCGGGTGGTGCGCCAGGAGGCGGGCCGCGTAGGGGAGGTGCGCGGCGGGGTCGCGCGCGAGGAACGCGAGGAGGCGGCGCGCGTGGGACGGGTGGGAGGCGAGGCCGAGGCGGACGAGCTGCGAGTGGTGCTGCCGCAGCTCGGCGATGGTGTTCAGCGGGATGGGAGCCGGGACTGGGGCGGTGGCGGTGGCGGACATGGGCGCAGCTCGGAGAAGGAAGCAGAGCAGCGATCACTGGGGATAAGGCCGCGGTTGCATCGGTGATGGTACTTTGTGAGTGCTCTCGGTACATCAGTTGTTGATCGGACGGTCTAGGTTGCACAGGCTTCTTCTGCGAGGGAGTAGGGACACCGGCTTTCGCTGTGAGCTGAACAACGTGAAAGGTTGGTAAATGCCATGGGCCATGGCAACGAATTATGAATCATGTAATTTTATTTTGCACGAAACATAGTATGAATGTATGATGCAGACATTTACATAGCTTCTTATACACGAACGCAAACTTTAACCCTGTAAAAGTTAAGGAGAAAAAAAAAACTAGCTAAACTTAAAGAGAAATTTAAGAAGTCACCGCTGTCAACGAGACCATCGTTACCACTAAAAAAATAATTATTTGTAAATTTAATATCCATGCCAGTCTAAGATTTGAATTTTGATGGGCTAGTTCCATCATTAAAAACCTACTAATAACTAGGCAAAAGTGTAACTCCCCCTTCCCCTGGCATGTCGAGGGAGTAGGGAAACCGGTGAGCTGAACAACGTGAAAGGTTGGTAAATGCCATGGCAACGAATTATAGGAATCATGCAATTTTATTTTGCATGAAACATAGTATGAATGTATGATGCAGATATTTACAGATTCACTGCATGTTGATTGCCTATTGCCGGGTTAATTTGAGTGGATGTGTTGACATCAAATATTTGAATTTAAATGTGGCCGCCTGTTGTTGGCCAAAAACCCAGCAGCCGAACAAGGCCCTTATCTCTGTGAAAGTCAACGGAAAACAAAAACCAGCTAATCTTGAGATTTAGAAAGTCACCATTGTCGACGACGACGTCACTGTCACTGAAAAAATAATTAGCTATAAATATCATATCTGTGCTGAGTTTAAGGCTTGAATTTTGATGGGCCGGTTTCACAATTAGGAACTAGCTGCTCAGATTGCAATTGTGAATCACATTCAATAAGTTCTTGCAGTCTCTTAAAAAAATGATAATTTTATTGAGCTCATTCATTGATTTCATGATGTGTGCCATGCAAAAACATTAAGCTTGTGCCTTGCAGTTTTGTAAGCAAAACTTTTTTTGAAGTATTTTCTTTCGGTTTAAAACATATGACACCGTTGATATTATTTTTAACTTTAACTATATATAAATAATTAGTTATCTAACGTGAACCGATATTACTAGATCTATTATCAATAAAAGTAACTTTACATTTAGCCATTTACAATAATTATAAATAAATAAATAAATAAAGTAACAATAAATTAATGTTTACACAAAAAATAAATGTTATCATATATTTAAAATCAGGGAGAACATATTTACAAATGAGGAGAGTTTAAACTGATAAAATGAATTGTCTACTACGGAACTGAATATACAAGCATTTGAACGAGGCAAAAGTGTAACGCCGTTTGGTCTCTCTCGGCACCGCACACGATTCCTTTTCCCCGACCAAAAATCCTCTCTCCGCCGCCAAAGCATGTCGCCGCCGCCGCGCCAGCCGCCGGCTCTGATGGACGAGCTCGTCGAAGAGATTCTTTTCCGCCTACCGCCGGGCGATCCCGCGAGCCTCGTCCGCGCCGCCCTCGCCTGCAAGAGCTGGTGCCGTCTCGTCTCCGACCCCGGCTTCCGTCGCAGATTCCGCGAGTTCCACCGGACGGCCCCCATGCTCGGCTTCGTCTACCGCCGCGTAGATGGCAACTGCTTCGTGCCCACCTCCTCCTTCCGTCCTTCTTGGGCGGAGCGCCTGGGCCCCACGAACTGGTGCCCCGTCGACGCCCGCCACGGCCTCATCCTCTTCTACGACCACCGCTCCCTCGGACCCGGGGAGATGTCCTTCATTGTGTCAAACCCCATAGCAGGCGAGGTGCGGAGGCTACCAATGCCGCGGTTCAAGTCGCAGATCGAGAATCGGAGCGCAGCCTTACTCTGCGGAACTGCCGGCTGCGACCACCTAGATTGCCCCTGCGGCCCCTTCCTTGTGGTCCTTGTGGCCACAGAAAGGTCAGAGGAGTGCACGTCCGCCTGCGTGTACTCATCAGAGACTGGCACACGGAGCAAGACCTATTCAGGATTTGCCCCCTTTATCAATGGCCAACATCCATTTGCCCTCCTTCTAAATGGCTTTCAACTTTTACCCTCTTTCCAGATTTTTGATCTAAAATTTGCCCTCTTGCCACTTTTATCCCGATTCTGCCTCTATCTTCATCTTCTTCCTCCCGCCGCCGGCCGCCGCCGGACTCGCCGCTCCCGGATCTCGGCGTGGTGCTCCCGTCCCCGCTCTTGAGCGCGCGTAGGTCGAGATTGCCGGACAGCCCCAGGTTCTTGAGCTGCAGGCCGTGCACGCCGTCCTTGTTGCACATGACGCCCGCCCAGTCCGAGCGAGCCGCCGCCGTCCTTGATGCCGGACTTGAGCTGGAGGAGCGCGTCGGCGGTGGGCGCGAGGGACGCCGGGAGCGGCCGCGCGGCGTCAGCGGCGAGCAGCAGGATGGACAGCAGCAGCAGGAGGAGGAGGCGCGCGAGCGATGGTGGTGGTGGCACTCCGGCCATGTCTCGGGCAGCGCCGGGGAGCCAGCCCGCCGGCGCCAGAGCTTGACGACGACGGGTGATGTGGCCGGCCGGCGTGCACCCTGCTGGCCTGTTGTCGCGCGCGTCAACGGTTGAAGTTCGTCGTCGATCTCTTCGAAGGACGCGGCGGCGCCCATGGCGCGGTGGCCGGCGGCGGGAGGAAGAAGATGAGGGTAGGGGCAGAATTGGAATAAAAATGGCAAGAGGGCAAATTTTAGATCAAAAATCTGGAAGGAGGGTAAAAGTTAGAAGCCATTTGGAAGGAGGGCAAATGGATATTAAGCAATTGGTAAGGGGGGCAAATCCTGAATAGGCCCCCTCTGTTAAGCACCCCAAGGATCGTGTAATGGGAGGTCACAGTGCCCTTGTTGGAAATGCTCTCTACTTCCTCTGTTCGATGAGCAACAGAATCCTGGAGTACCATCTGGACAAGCGAGAACTTGCTGTGATAAGCTTGCCATCTGCGTGTAGGGCCTGTCTCGGCTCTATTATGACAATGGATGACAGTGGCTTGGGATTCGCCGTTGTGCAGGAATCCAAACTCTACATCTGGTCCAAAGAGTCGAGTCTGGAAGGATGGGCACAACACAGAGTTATTGAACTTGAGAGTTTTTTTGCTTTTTAGAGCCCTCTCGACCATGACATTAGTGACTGCCTATGCAGATGGCCCTGGTGTAGTTTTCACATACACTCCTTTTGAAGGGGCCTTCGCTATTGATCTAAAGTCAAGTTTGGTCACAGAGATACACAATATCACTGGCCCTCTTGGCATTTTTCCCTACATGAGCTTTTACACTCCAGGTATTAATCTCGCACCGTCTTGCTTATCTTGAAGCTTGTACAGGTTTGGTTACTTGTGATTTGCTAATATTCAGAATGAGACAATGAATAGTCTAATGTGATTATCTGGGTGATGCTTATATGCTCAACAAAAATGATTACTCCCTTTGTTCTTAAATTGTTGTCGCCGTTGCCTTTTGAGTTACATTTGACCATTCGTCTTATTCAAAATATTTTAAAAATTATCATATATTTTGTTATAATTTGTTTTATCACTAAAAAAGTTGAAATATAACTTATGAGTTTGCATATTTGAGCTGATATTTTGAATAAGGCGGACGGTCAAACGTAACTCAAAAAAGTCAACTGCGGCAACAATATAAAAACAAAGGGAGTATATAATAATGCGACGTTGCAGTCACGTATAATGTTACAGATACTTCTAGTTCTGTTATGGTCTTATGGACCATTCTTAAAACCTGTTAGACATACCTAGGAATCTATTCATTTACTGCAACTGTTGTGAACAGATTATGGATTATTGAAAACTGATTTGAATTTAGAATGTTCTAGGAATGCATCCAACATGAAAGTTAACCTATACGTGCTTCCAAAATGCAGAAATCAGCCTAGCCGATTTTTAGATCTGTATAATACCATTACATGCGATCTTATCAATGCCACTTTACAACATAAAACTATGAATGATATATCTATTTATGTATACTGGAACAAATGATCCCGGCATGTGTGTCCAAAGACACGCATAGCTGAAAGGGATGATTATATCTGTACTAAACAATGGTGTTTTTATTTTCTCCAGTTATGGTTCCATCTTCTTGTAATGAATCCAAGTGTGGTTGTTACTTCACTAAGCTATGGACAACAAGTTAGTGAAGTTTTACCTGTTTAGTTATGCAGAAACTTGTTGGTTTTGGCGTTGTTTAGAAACTAATGGTCATTGAGGGTAAATCGGTTCCTTAATTAGCTGTCCTTTTTTTTGTGTGTGTGTGTTTCTGCAGTATTGCAAACAACTTCGACAGGCATGGGAGTAAGAGAGAGTCCTTCAAGTGCTTCCAAATTTTAAGAGACCTAATTGTGGGCTTCTCCATCAAGTGGAAATTAGGTTAGGTATCGGCAAGTAGTATGAGCATTGTAGTAAGAATGTTAACCCCCCGCACACCCCCCCCCCCCCCCCCCCCCCCCCCACCCCTCCTCCTTAAAAAAAGTAAGAGTATTATTTTGGCATCAGTGAGCCCACTGCTGGTCTTAGTCCGTTGTCCTGGAGGGTTCTGTGTTCTATACTCTATTATGGGTTTGCATTGATGTTATAGTTCCAGTGGACTTCTCATGTAGTGAACCTTACTAGACTACCGTACATGTACTCCTGAATTTTAGCTTGCATTGAAAGCCTGGAATGCTCAAGAAAATTGAGGGGTTTTTTGAATTAAAACACTGAAGTTTCATCTATGACATGTATCTTCTGCCCTATTTTTGTTTGGTTCCCAATCCAATGGGCTTGGCAAACATGAAGCTGCAGTGTCCCTTATAACCGTGGATATAATAGACTGCCATGGATATTAAGGCAAAAACTGATGATCATCTTTACTGCCATCCATATACGAATAAACAGGACCGAATGACAAACTTATTTTAAATCTCCAACGACTGAGTAAAAGCAAATGATCTTTGGAATATCTGATGCATACAGCTCTTTTCATGATAAATACACATGTGAGGCTTGAATTTACATTGCCATGTATCTTTCTCTTTAATGAGAGCAGGCACTGTACAAAAGGTATGATAACCTAGAACTTCACATAACCTATCTACACTTCTTGCCTGCATACAGGGCATGAACCATGGTCAATGAACCATCTGTCAACGCATGGCTGATGGAAAGTGTGAGAACACTTTTGCAACTTCCTGGCTGTCTCTCCAGTAACAATATCCTATAAGAAGAGCAAACTATTAGGATGTTGATGAAATGCCTTTTCCTATATCAGCATCAAAAGAATGCTAGCTATATATAGGGCGAAATGGATAGGTTATGCGAAGCTCAACAAGTAATTTCAGCATTCTTTTGATCAAAGGAAAAATGGGGTAAGCATTAACTGTAGCATCAGCACATACAAAACAAAATGAGCATCATATTGGACGTCACACAGATAATCTGCGCTCCCACACACCTATGATAACCGGAGGATCATCTTGTATGTGGCACTTAGGACAAATGTTCACCTCTTCCGAAGTAACCATTAGGTGCACGGAAGTGATTGAACAACATATAATAAATATAAAATCAAGCTGAAAGGTTGTGTGATGCGGGTCATTCACATTTTCCTCAAGAATCAGCTTTGAACAGTAAAATCTCCACAAAATTTAGATTCAATGCAGGTTAATGTGCCAATAAAAAAATGAGTAAACGACACTGGTACAGTGATACCTGCAGGCAAATAGCGCAAGACAAGGTCTCGTCGATCGGTTCCTGCTGATCTGTCACCACATGATGAGGCAACTTCTTCAGGGTATCTGGTGAGAGCCCATCAGATAGAACTTCTTCAAGGACATTGTACAGATCATCGTTGTTAAAGTCTGCATTGTCAACATGCTGGAGAAGAATATCTGTTGTTTCATTAAACAGGTGGATGAACTGATATGGAGACTACTAGTCTTAGTTAAGATGAAAATGAAATCCTTAGGTGCTTTCCTGTCATAGAGGATGCAAGCCAGAGCTGTTCCACAACTGACCTGCCAACGATATGCCATGTACACTGACGGTTCGTACTGCTCTGGCACAAATCGAGCATGAAGAAGCTGCTCTATGAAATCCCCCTGAAACCCAGCAAACAACTCGGCGTGCTTAGGAACTATTATAGCTCTACACCATCCTTAGGAACTCGGCATTAGGCATTGCAAGAAATTTAAACAATTTGAGCTGAAAAGAACAAACGACACAACACACAATAGCGCTAATCAATTCGACCAATCATAACGCGGATTGAATTGCAGAAGCAGCTTTACAGACCATGGATGATGTGCTCTGCGGGCTGGATCGGTCGGTGCGCCAGTACGCGCGGGACGCCTCCAGGACCTCGACGGAGAGCACCGCCCCAGCGAACGCCCCCAACCCGGCTCCCCGGAGCACGCCACTGTCGGAGGCCCTCCCTGCCAACGCGCCGGTGAACGCCCCCGTCAGGCCTCCAGCTTCAAGGCAACACCGCAAACCGCGTCAGAACCAGAGCACGCGGCAAGACCGCAAAGGCAGCCGAAAGCACAACGTACCGACGGCGAACAGGCCGGTGAGGGCACCCGAGAGGATGCCGGAGACCAGCCTTGGGAGGAGGGACGGCCCCGTCGGAGCGCGCCGCCCCTCCTCTGAGTCCACCGACGCTGCTGCCGCCGGCAGCCGCGCCGCCGCCATCGGGCGGCGTCACGGAATGAGGGCCTCCACTTCCAAGCCGCGGCAACAGCTAGGCGGATCGGGCGTACGGAGGGCTCGTCGCCGGGACGAGGGGGGGAGGAGGAAGCGTGACGCAGCGCGAAAAGGTCGTGGCTTCTGGCTTGGCGCCCGGTTGCTGCAGCGCCAACGATTTCGTGCGTGTCAGCGTGTGTATGTTTGGATTTATTTTCTTTTTTTTTAAAAAAAAAGATTTCGTGTGTTTGCTTGGGCTGCGGTATTTGTAGCGCAAGGGATGTTGTACAAACTATTGTATCTGTACGCAATTGGAATAGCACTATAGCAGCTTCGTTTGCTGCTCGGGTCATCGCCAACGACGGCATCGCCATCCGGAGCGACCTTGGGCACAGGTAAGAAAGGCTGATCCATTGATCGATTGATCCCTATAATTGGAGGTTACGTGCTATGCAGCTGGCAAAAAACAATCATTTCCTTCATTCTCAAATTTATGATGCTAGGACAGGGGATTTAGTGCAATAATAGAGGAGGCCCTGTCAAATGGTGAGGAAACAAAGATATTTCGCGATGCGTCACTTCCTAACGATCGCACTTGCAGTACACATCAGCTGATAGCAACAGCGCCAACATAACATACAGAAGGGTCAGAAGCTTGCTTCTACAACGGGAGAAATGCCAGAAGTCTCCCTTCTGTATGTTCAAATCACAGATGAAAGCAACCAGCAACAAGATCAAGCACCCAGGTAGAATTCTCAACAGGCGGACATATAAAGTTCATACAACCAGTACTTATTCTGTCTCGATTCCAATATAGAAACCACACACATATTGCAGAGTTTACAGGTGAAGTGATTTAAGTTTGAAAGTGTAAACAACGGCCAAGTGTACATATGGCAAATGCACACATCATTATTTATGCAGTAACTGGATTTAGAGGCAATAGTGGTAGATCAGACCACGCCCCCAAGATGTCAGACACACCGGGAGCTTAATCATCGTAGTCATGGCGGCGATGGTGGTGGTGCTTCTGGTGACGCTGCTTCTTTTCATCATCAGAATCATCATCATCCTGTCCAAAGGGCAATTTGACATTCAGAAAACATTAGCAACATATATGCCTGAACTGAAAGCAAGATATTTCATTGGCTCAAGTAAAATCAGAGCAAATAGAAGAGTATACAGAGAGCAAGCACTGCAATAACTTGCTAGCAATACATGAGAATAGGAAAATGATCCTGCCCCAGCATGTCTATAATAAGAAAATCCCATACAAATTTGTGCGATGATTTTTTTTATTCAATCAAATTTGCAGACCCAATATTTGTCATCAACTACACAACACAACAAACATAATATGGTGATTGAGTCCACGAGAAAAGCACACGGTTGCATTCTCACAACATGACATTCAATCCAAATTTGTGACCCTTACTAATATTTAGTTTAGCTAATGATCTATAACAGATATAAGCAAATATGACAAGAATATATCATACATACAACTGTTGTATTTAACAACTGAGATACTACCCAAAAAAATAGTTTTAGGTTTGATCAAATATAAACATCAGGATGGTTATGCAACCCAATTATCGAAGGTCTAGTTCACTAGGATTACAAGCAGTTCATATTTGTAGTGGACCAGCTGATCCAAGAGCTACCTCCCGTAATTAACAAGAGTCAGTATGAATTCAAAGTCTGGTTTGACAAGGGTCATAAAGGTTGGATCCATCACCTACACCTTAGTGTACTTAATGCAATACACAAATTCCTTCATCGCATGGATTCACATTATATCACGCAAAGGCATAGCAAGGTAAACGAATACATATACGCAATGCAATTCAAATGGAAAAGAACTTACATGCTTCTTGCGGCCATAGCTCCCCTGGTACTCCTCTCCCCCGCCACAGCTTGGCTTCTCGTACCCGCCACTCTGATACGAGGGCTTCTCTCCATACCCGTATGAGCCCTGTGTTTCCTCTTCCCCATATGGCTTCGGCTTCCGGTACCCACCAGAGCCATAGGCACCTTCAGCCTCCTCAGATGGCTTCCCCCCGTACCCATACCCAGAACCGCCATAGCCCTCCTCAGTCTTCTTGCCATAGCCGTAGCCAGAAGAACCATAGCTCTCCTCCTGAGTCTTCCTTCCATACCCACCACTACCGTACTCGTCTCCACCTTGCGGGCGGCTCCCATAACCTGATCCGTAGCTCTCCTCTGCCTGCGGCTTCCTGCCGTAGCCGGAGCCATACTCGGATCCGTAGCTCTCCTCCACCTGAGGCTTCCTGCCGTACCCGGAGCCGTAGCTCTCCTCCACCTGAGGCTTGCTGCCGTACCCGGAGCCGTAGCTCTCCTCCACCTGAGGCTTCCTGCCGTAGCTCTCCTCCTGCTGCGGCTGGCTGCCGTACCCAGATCCATACCCTGCGGAGGCATCCGGCCGCGTCTGGCCGCCGTATCCAGAGCCGTACCCGCCGGACCCGTAGCTCTCCTCGGCCTGCGGCTTCCTTCCGTACCCGGATCCATACCCAGACCCATAGCTCTGCTCCTCCTCCTGCGGTTTCTTCCTCCCGTACCCAGATCCGTAGCCGCCGCTCTCCTCCTCGGCGGCTGGCGGGGGCCTGGACCCGTACCCGCCGCCGTAGGACGGCTGCTGCTCCTGCTGCGGGCGGAATCCGTAGGCGGGCTGCGGTTTGGCGTGGTGCCCGTACGGGGAGGGCTCGGACGCCGAGTAGTGGGGCGCCTCGTAGGAGGTGGAGGGCGCGGAGCACGGGTAGCAGGTCTCCTCGGACGGCGGCAGCGGGCGGCCGAAGGCCACGAAGAGGTCGTACCCGCCGCCGTACGGCGTGGGGTCGAACTCGTCGAAGTCGTCCGGCTCGTCGGCGTCGCCGCCGCGGGGCCGAGAGCTTTCCCAGTACGCGGTCGACATGGCGGGATTCGGCTGGCTGGAGGCTGATCGATCGGATGGCAGGTGGCGAGTGAAGGTTTGGGGGCGTGGAGCAAGCGGGGGGAGGCGTGCTTGGAGGTTTTCTATTGCGCTGTGGCGACTGGCGAGCGCGTGGAGAGCTGGAGGCGTGGATCGGTGGATGCGATCTGGGGACTGGGGAGACGTGGCGGCACGTGGTGGGCGGTGCGGTGCGTGGAACTGGAGCCGGAAGGACAGGGACGCTGGATGCGCGGCGAAGACGAAGGGTGCGCGGCACGGGGGAAATGGGTGGGCTGCCTCCCGTCCTCGTTCTGTCGGCGTGGGTCTGAGCGCGAACGACTCGTGAGCATGTCTGGCTCGGAGAGAGCTGGGAAGTTGTGCCATGCTTGAGCGTCGAGCTAGTAAAAATGGGGATATCATTTTTCAAAAAATGAGCACCACAACTTGTTTAAATTTGATCCCATTGACCGGACCAGATCTAGCTGATGTAATGTTAAGAGACCAGGTCCGATTTCAACAACTCACACCGGCACACGAGTGCACGATTACTATAAGAAAATTGCATGTTTTTTTTTTCTCAGTAGTTATCACGTCTAGCCATAACGTTTGACAACTCTACTGCGCAAGCAGGATTGCCACGAAGGATATTCAATACATGAACCGAAAAGAAAAAATTCTTCTCCTTTTCCCAATGTTCTTTGGCGTGAACTTTCAAAAAAATTGCACAATGTTACCAACAGACTGGCATCAGATAGTGGTCTACTCTGAAACAGGACTTTTGTTGTACACCAAGAAATAAGGGGACCAAAATGTTCTTTGGCACGAAGTTTCAGAAAATTGCACAATGTTTGTTTACAGCAAGCACTGTTCACCAGCAGACTGTAACTGAAACAGGACTTTTGTTGTACACCAAGAAATAAGGGTGGCAAAAGAAAGATATACTCAATATTTTTTACCAGTAAAGAATGATGATTAAGTATAAACAATGGATTTTCTTTTGTAATCTAACTGTCAATTACAACAAATTTGTTGACATGTCATATACACAAGAGCCCTGTTAGAGGGCTTCTTCAAGCTTGAAGCTAAGAATAGAATGACCTTTCTGTTGAAAATCAGTAAAATCTACGGGGCCTTAAATATGAGTACTCAACCATTAGGTTGAGGCCTGACAACAGAAGGCCAAAGTAAATAAAAATGGTGATCCTGTTTTACCTGGCTCGTCAACTTGTGGCTCCCATACGCCATTGAGCCACATCGTTATTACGCAGAATTTTCACCAGTTTCAGTTTCCCTTCTTTTCTTCTTCATGGTTGCCATCAGATGTGGTCCAAATGCTTGGCTGACTCTTCTAGCATCAACGGATAATCTAAGGACGGGTTTGGGGGCAAAAGGACAAAAAAAAATCACTTTTTTCCATCAGGCATGCATCTGGCATTACTATACAAAATGATGACGTAGTTACAGATGGGCAGGTGCTGGAACTGGAAGCCGCGAAGGCACCAATGCAGCCGTTTTTCTTTTGTTTACACTGTAAGCTGTTATATCTCCATTTACTCATCTGTTTGTTGTGCTCGCTTTCTCGTAGGCTGGGTGGCAGGCATGTTTTTCAGTAACGGTCTTAAAGAAGCCATGATATCCGAAAATGATGGCCGCATCCTTGGATCTCTACATAGAACAAAATTGCAAAGAAACTGAGACACTAAATTAGGACAAACAAAACAAGTTTCACAACAGACCTGAGATGCTACATTCGGACAAGTAGAATACTGATGAAGGCAGATAGGACGAGTCCCGTATTTCTAGTTACCAACATTACGATTAACTTTTAAGAATATCTATATTTTCCTTTTCTTAAAGTATAACGCAAAAAAAATCTTGTTTTATATGTTCACACATAATGATCTTTTTATTCTAAAGATACTACAAATAAGCATCCACTGAATATCAGATTACAACAAGTTGCCTTACCATTTTATGTTAGTAGAAATGTGACCAAAATTTTACCAATATATGATCTATATGAAATAATAAATAACTATACATGTCACCAATAGAAGTTTATGATATATAACTTTCAAAACACCATTAGAATCCAGCAAGTTAAAGCATACTAACGTTTGCCAGCATCTCTCGATTATCTTTGCTACAGCAGGATCCACATTGCTTGGAATTGTGAGGCGCCGCTGCTGAAAACCAACAGCCCCAACAACCTGCATGGGATTCATGCCTTCCCATGGCTGTGATAATGTACAGAGTTCCCATAATATAACCCCATAGCTGAAAACATCACATCTGAAACATAAACGCATAAAGCATTCAGCAACCACAAAACCATTTGGATAAAAAGAGAGCAACCTGAAAAAAACCTACTTCTCATCTGATGGCTCATTTCGAAGTACTTCTGGTGCCATCCACTCTGCCTACATTTGAGGCAGTGCAAGTAGTTAGCAATATTTGGAAGTTCCAAGTGGTACAGGATGAAAGAAAAAAAAATCAGAACCAGCTAAATAGTTTTGCAGATGTGACATCATCTAAAAAACACTTTCCAAAACATTTCATCCTCATGCCCACAGGAATGGAAAGATCGTTTCTTGAATAATTGCTTGTAGTCAAAAGATGAATCAAACATGCTAGACTGATATCGACATAGAGAACTACCCGAGTCCTGAATAGGCTTCTGGACCATCTAACACAGTTACATTCCCCAATTTCTATAGCTATATGTGGTAATGTACCAATCCTCTTACAAAATAAAATCAATAGGCATCTTACTTATTATGAAGGTATGTGTGGCAGTATCTACAAATGTTAGAATGATATGTGATGTGATAGTAATGAGTTTGAAAAGGAACCGATGCATAAGCTTATTTACACCTGGTGCTCTAAATATTCGCCTATTTTTTATTTTTTATGGAGAGGACAGTAAGGTTCTTATAAATAGAGAACAACTGATTTAACATAATCATATTCAAGCTTACTGTTCCAGCTGTCGATCTTGATGAAAGGAAAGTACTATGCTTAATACGTGACAATCCAAAATCGCAAACCTAAAAAGCAATCAGAAAAGTTATAATGGTTATATATTTAGAAATGCCAAAAACTTGAAGCATGTGGCCATTAATGGACCCATTTATTACCTTCACAACCCAGTTCTTGTCAACAAGTAGATTTGGAGATTTCAAATCTCGGTGGACTATGACTGGCGTGCAATTGTGCAAATAATTCATACCACGTGCCTGTGGCAAGCAATAAAAAAATATTAAAGATACTTGAAATTTTCAATAAGAGTGAACAACAAGCGGAACTTAGGCTTACCACATCAAGTGCCATTCTTAACCGTCGTCTTTCATCCAACTGGTTGTTGGGCCGATGGATCAATCGAAATAAACTACCTCTGCAGAGCCAATAGTATGGTTAGCAAATATGCATTTATGTGAAACAACATATAAAGAAATAAACAAGATAGAATAATTTACGGAACAATAATCTACATCAACGCTTAAACATACTGTGCATATACAGATAAATATATATACTTTTCTCTACATATATGTATATATGCCTATATCTTGTACTTGTAGTCTCACTAAGGTCTCCAAATGTACTTAAATTTTTTAGCTATTGTTTCACATCCTGTTGCCTACAGTGCAGATCATTTTTTTGAAAAGAGTATAATGCACCAGTAAAAATTTTTGAACAGTTAGTGCTTCAATGCAGTTGCATACAAATGAGGAACAAATTTAAAGCGAGCGAGAGGCTGAGATTAAATGATTCCCCTTATTACTCTGGGAAGGATAGCCAATATGCACCAGCAAAAATTCATAGGACAATTCATCTGCAGCTTAAGTTAAATCTTTGTAAATAGGGATTTAGCTTTGCTAAAATACAGGGGATAAATGGTGACAGACCAATACAATACCAAGTCATAAAGAACCAACATGGGAGAAGAAAGAGGGTATTAAGAGGAGCAGAAGGGTGTCTAAAATCTGGGGTTAGGTCGCAGTGCAGGAGTATGTTTGCCCCTAGCGAGGTGGGTTGAAGACTTCAATTATAGGACTTTATGATTTAAACCACCAAATAGTAACAAATAGAATTTCCTTGCAAAACATGGAAATAATGCCAATGCAATCATCTTTGTACTCGAGAAGATGGATAGATTTAACCTATTATAGTGGTACAACAAATACTTTTTTTTTCTATAGAACACACTTCACAGAAGGAAAAAAAAGGCAATGGAGCAGTGGATAAAAGAAATTGGTGCTGTCATTGTAACCCATACAACTCAATTCGCAGTTTACTGAAGACTCGAAACGAAAAGTTGCAAAAGTTTTCAATAAGGGAGCAAAAGGTACCTCGGAAGAAACTCAGTCACGATAGAAAGGTTAGGTACACGTGTGACAGCACCCATGAAAAGAACAACATTAGGATGACGCACTCTTTTCATTATTCGCACCTAAACAGAAATAAAGAAGGTTATAAGAAAACATGAAAAAAATGGGGGAAAGTAGATGATCGATACAAAGTATACATCTCAACAGATAATGTCATTCATATCACTGCAGGATGTGAGACAAAGACTAACTATTTTGCAATGAAAATATGTTTGAATCAAGTATATACGAAAATGGTATTAATAATACATAATTTGTTAAAGTGACAGTTTCTGAATATGGTGCAGATCAACACAGCTCGTTTATTATCCTCCATCTGAAGTTTATGTCATAGCATGCTCGATGCCAGCCGGTGGCGGAGCTTCCTTGTGGCCAAGGGTGGCCATGGCCCCCCCTGCCATAGCTCAAAGTCCACTAAATAAACAGTAATTGTGGTACTATTTATCATTTTCTAGGCTAATTAACTAAGGCCTCCCCCCCCCCCGGGTTTTGACTGAAGCTCCGCCAGTGATGCCAGCCAAGCAATAAAAGCCCTTTTTATGACACATACGTATTCATATGTGAACTAAAAGCACAAAATTTTGTTGTGTCAAGTCAAATAACTGTATTTGTTCAATATTGATGATTTGCTAAATTTTAGCAGAAAACACAGCATGGTTTATACCCACACTATCTCACATCAAATGCGCAAGACATGTCCGACCAAACTTAACCATTGATAGAATGAGTTTCTCATATTGGAGCTCTAAATGGTTGACCAAACACATTCTCGCCACAGACCACACAATCTGTCTTATACAATTGATTTGAATAAACTATTGCTGTTGGCACTATTAGTCAAATATAAAACAACAATATTGAGGGCAAATCCAACCTCGGCCAAATGGAAGATATTTGAGTTCTGCATCCATATAACTTTCTGGGCTCAAAATTATTGGTTCATTCATATTAAGAAAATAAGCATGTCAGTCATAAAGCTAACACTTTCCCATTTGCAGCCTTCAAATATTTGACATGCAGAATTCACATACCTCTGTTCTAAATTCCTCTAAAGCATCACTTGTAAGATCTTGTTGCAAGAATTTCTTGACCGCAACTTCCTACACAGAAGAGAAAGCTACTATGATGCAACAGAAGCAGAACAAAATGGAAATGGTAGACATCGTTATGATTCACAGAAAAACAGAGCGAAACAAATGAAGGGGAGATGGTTTTTCATAAGGTAGGAAGGAGGTGGGCCTTATGCATCTGCAACATAGTTAAAATGTTGACAAGGTTACTTAAAAGGCACAGATCCTTCACGACGATTAACAATGTTTATTACGATATAAGAACCTAATCTTTCTTCATTACACTGGATCTTCTACCAAAAATTTAAGCTTATTCCAACATGGTCTGGTGATAAATTACAAATACAATGACACTTTGGATGGAGTACTTACTGTCCCATGCCATTCCCCTCTGTACACTTCTCCAAAAGATCCTGAACCAAAAAAGAACAAAGAATTGGAACATTGAAAATACAAGGCATCTTGATTTCACTTTTTAGGGTATGTTTTTGCGTTGTTTCAAGCCATGGAAAGACATGTCTTGAAAATGGAAAATAGCCCGTAAT
Source organism: Eragrostis curvula (assembly GCA_007726485.1). Classification (NCBI taxonomy): domain Eukaryota; kingdom Viridiplantae; phylum Streptophyta; class Magnoliopsida; order Poales; family Poaceae; genus Eragrostis; species Eragrostis curvula. The sequence goes on along the minus strand of CM017441.1, from coordinate 45,166,072 downwards.
ACTGCAAAGAAATATATTTTTTTCGCGGAAGATACTGCAAAGAAATATGTAGTTAACAATTAACATATACTAGAGCTATGAAGAAATTGAATTAATGGAAATCAAGAGGTTGTACCTAGCCCCACACGTTCTCCAAGGGTAAGTTCGTCCCATTGGATTTCAAACTCTGAGACATCATCTAGGGCAATGTCAGATCTCACACTTTCAGTCCCAGTTGACCTGTCAGAGGTTCTCTCAGCTTCCTGAGACACTCCAACAGAATCTTTTTCTTTCTCTAGTGCATTATCATGTCCCTGATTCGTTTCCAGCTGATCATTATCCCACAAGTCAGGTCTACCCTTCTGATTTGATTTATTTGACGAACTTGGCAAGCTAAGCAATTGATGACATTGCTTGTTAACAGCAGCAGTGGTGGCAACAACTGCAGCAGCAGTTGCAGCTGCTGCAACAGGCATATCGAGTTTGATATCACTGTTAGACTTGGCTGCCGCAACGACCATTGACGATGCAACCACTGCAGCTGTTGCGACAGCAGCAGCTGTAACAGGCATTTGCTTCATAATTTGTAATGGATCTTCCTGGGGAGGTGCAGATGGTTCATACTGAGGTACCGCGGAAGTGGAATTATCCCTGAAATTCGAGGCATGATAAATACCCAATCCCTGAACAGGCTTAAGGTCCAGAGGCGCCCGATAAGGAACAATTGTTGTTTGGAGCTCATGATCAGAATGTGGTAATGAAGGACCATGACTCTGACCGATATGTGATGTTGATTCAAGCTCGTTCATTGTCCTTATCATTTCATCTCTAGTTTCAAAAAGAGATGTGTCATACACAATGAGGTCTTTTGGTTGCTCCATAGATGCTTCTGAAAACAAGTCAGGTGGTGGTACAACTCCACTTTCAAGTAACACGGCATGGATCTTATCAGCTAATTGAGGGTTCTCTTTCGCAGCACTGATCATATACTCTGAGACATCTTTAACTTTCATCCTTCGTACAGCTGGAGTACTGCCTGTCCCAGAGGATGGAGGTGAACTTGATGATGAATTATTTGATGTGGCTGACTTTTCGTTTCTTTTTGCGGTCATGCTGCTGACTGTATTGATAGATCCATGAGCTGTAGGCATATTTTCACTTGTATATCCGCTGACTGATAGCTCCTCAAATGAACTTGATACCCTCGAAATTTCATTTTCAGTCCGGCCAGTTATTGTTCCACATGGACCAAAAAGCCCAGAGTCACTAGGTGCAGATCCTTTTTCAAGCAGTTCGTTGTCAAAAGAACCATGCACTGAACTTGAAGCTTCACTAAACGAAGACACCAACTGAGTGTTGCTGTCATCTTTATTATGTTGATTATCGCCAAATAGATTTCCATCAAATTCTCTACCCAGATCGGCACTATCTGATGGAATAAGAGTGCCAGGATCCGCCATGAGATCGACAATGTACTCCCTGCAAATTGTGGAATGTTGCATACGGTCAATATTCGTAACATAATGTTCATATTCCCATCACAAATAGAGGCGTATACATATTCATCTTAACCCTTAATCTGTTAATCCCAATCCCATTATCATTAGTATAATGGAGAGCTTCTGCTATCAAGAAAGTAATAAACACAGTACCTTCCATCATTAAATTTCACAAAGTTCAATGCTCCATCATCTGATACTGTGTACTGCCTTCCTTTAACCAGCCGGCAAGGGACAGCAAGACTGTCGGCCAAAACCTATAAGAGAGTATGCAGATAGCAACACATTGAAGATCAGAAAAGAACAAGTCTCGTAAATATTGTACTTATGCACTGAATCATTATGTTAAGAGTCCAGGTGAGCAGAGAATAAGAATACACTCATGTTTCGACATTTTATGCTACTACTAGTTGAACAAGAAGAACAAGAAAATGCTCATGTCAAAATTATGTGATGAACAAATGAAGACATTGCATTTCAGAATGATGGACAAACTTCATGATTGGAAAAAGAAATATAGCTTTGATAGCTGCATATAATGCGGTTTGTGCTGACCTTAAAAAGTAGTGCGCGGTGACGAGCCAAACCGATCCTTAGCCGACCAAGGGGCATAACTGCACTTCGAATACTAGCTCTCAACGAACTGCTCATATCCTGGTACTTTAACAGCATACTTTCAGGGTCAAAGACCGGTCCACCCATGTAGTTGGAAACTAAGCTAGCTAGAGCTCGAACCAAAGAGGGGCCAACAAACTCTGTATTTTTCGAGCGAAATTCCACAGCCATGATAAATGCTTTCTGTTCAAGTGCAACAAGCTCAGAATCTTGTGCTCTGTTGACCAATACAGCTTCAGTTTTGGCTCCATGTGAAAAAGGAAGTGCTTGTAGTTCCATCAGGGAGGGTATGGTTGATAATGCAGGCTCGTCTCCGGTGGAACAAATGTCATAGAAACCATCCAAGATTTTGTCGTCATAGCTAAGGGCATTAAAACTCTGTGAAGCACGAACAAATCTACCATATGAGGCAAGTAAGAAAATGGTAAGAGACAGAATATGTAGGGCGATGTTTTACTTCGGGGTGAAGGAGAGCATCTTATGGTGTCTACTGCCTACTTCTAGACTGCAGTTTTTGAGTGTTCAAGCGCATTGCAGATGCAGATCATACTAGAGCATGGATAACCAGTAGACTTCTAAATACCAACATGGCTGTTCACTCGTTTTATGACTGATAGACCAATTTAGGGCGTGCTGACATAAGTTCAGAGTCCGAACTTTAGAGATACCAGAAAAGGAAAGAAGCATATACCATATTCAGCTATATAAGTTGCACAACTACACTATATGGAGCTCCTCACACATTCCTCTTAAGGATTGAGTTCAACAATTATCAGAAAGAATTGCACCATGATCAACAAAACATATAGCAATTGTTTCACCATACTAACACATGAGAAGCCCGATTTTCTCTCAAACGTTCAATTAGCATGAACATAGCACGATTGGAATCCTACTGCGGCAAGGAGACAGTCTAGGAGTAGAAGATAAGCTGAGGGGATGGAGAGGCTGAGTACCCAGTATCGGAAGGCGATGACCTCCGCAGGGGAGCTCTGGAGCGGGCAGGAGCCGAGGCTGATCTGCTTGGCCACCTCGATCTGCATCGCCTCGGGGTCCTCCCGCACGCTCATCTCCAGCGCCAGCTGCATGTGGTACTCCTCCAGGTCCGCCTCCCGTTTCTCCTTCTTCTCCATCTCCACCTCCCTCTTCCTCTCCTCCTCCGCCTCCTTCAGAGTCTCCCGCCTCGCCCTGTTCTCCTCCTCCTCCACCCTCCTCTCTTCAGCCGACGAAGCTAACGCAGCCGCCAACGCCGTCTCCTCCGCCTCCGCCGCAGCCACAGGCGTCGCTGCAGTAGCAGCAGCAGGCGGAGGAGGGGGAGGCACCGGCAAGGTCGGCGGCGGGGGCGGGGGCGGGTGCGGCCGCCCGGTCACGGAGCTGAGCCAGCCCGATATCCCGGAGCCATGCTTGTGCTCCCCGCCGCCGCCCTTTTTGGACGGCGGCGGGAGAGGTGCCGCCGGCGACGAGGCGCCGTCGCCGGCTGAGTCGCCGATGTGGAGCTTCCTGAGGAAGTTCTTCATCCCGCGCTGCCGCGCCGCGCCGCCGCCGCCGCCGCAGCTACCGGTGGTGGGGCGGTGGATCCAACATGGCTACGGATGCGGGGGCAGGAGAGTGCTCGTATTGACCTGCCCGCGAGCAGCCCAAGCCGCATTAATTTATTCCAGTTAATTGCTTCGCCCGCCGCTACTGGCTCTTGCTTGCGACTGCTCCTTCCTATTCTCCCGCTGCTGCTGCGACCACCAAACCAGCCTAGACTTCTCTCTCGACGAGCTGACGAGGGTGGGCACGTAATTTGTTTGGATTTAGTAATACCGATAGGTAAGGGTTAGGCTGTGATTGGTGGGAACTGTGTACGAACTGTAGCTGCTAAAAGAAATGCGAGTGGCTGGCGGCGTGTCACTTTGCACCTAATGGAACCTGACAGGTAGGTCCAAGGTTGTCGGGACCCACGAGGCAGTGAGAAAATCGTGTGGTCGCCGCGTGACGTAACATGACCCCAACCGGACTAGGAGAAGTGATTAGGACGAACAAAGCAAAACAAAAGGAAGGAAAAGGAGGCGGGCAAGCGGCTCAGCTCGGAGTGGACGATCCACCGACTGTCACGTGGGGCCGGACTATACTGTAGATCCGACTGACCGGTGGGGCTTGCGACGGTCGTCCGTCTAGTCCCACTTGCCGTCGGGTGCGCGGCAGCCTGCCGCGCTGCAACCAGGCAGGCAACTTGGCCAGTGGCGCGGCTTGGACATCCCTGGGAACCCGCGCGCCCACCACCATGTGGGGCCAGGGATCCCGGTTCCATATCCCGCGGGCCCACGTGGCATCGGGTGGAACGAGGCCCCCCAGCTCGTGGGCTGCGTGCGGGCGCGTCAGTGCTGCTGCTGACCTGGACACACCGCGTGGGTCGCGCCTTGCACCCATGACAGCGTACGTACGCGGGCGGCTAGTGGCTGCGTGCGGTGGGGCCCACTCCGCGTAGCCACGAGCGTGTGGGGCCAGCCTCGGACGGGCTCCGTCGAATTTCTCGGGGCTGCGGTTATAGATTAATTTCCATTTGCGGCCTGTTCGTTTCTTTTAACGCTAAATTTTAGAGGCCTCTAAACAAAGAGAATCTAGTACTACAAAATAATGTTTAATGACAAAACTTTTTTACAGATGGATACATCTTTACGAGACGAATCTAATGAGCCTAATTAATCTATGTTTTGCTTAAGTAATGCTACAATAATAATCATCTAATCATGGCGTAATTACTCTCATTAGATTCGTCTCGCGAATTAGACCAGGGTTCTGTAGTTAGTTTTGTAATTAAACTTTATTTAGGCCCTGTTCGTTTCTTTTAGCGCTAAATTTTAGAGGCCTCTAAACAAAGAGAATCTAGTACTAAATAAAGTTTAATGACAAAACTTTTTTACAGATGGGTACATCTTTACGAGACGAATCTAATGAGCCTAATTAATATATGTTTTACTACAGTCATGCTACAGTAATGCTACAGTAACTATCATCTAATCATGACGTAACTACCCTCATTAGATTCGTCTCGCGAATTAGACCAGGGTTCTGTAGTTAGTTTTGTAATTAAACTTTATTTAATATAGCTTATCTAGAGTTTAGACCCCTCTAAAATTTAGACCTCTATACGCCGAACACTCCCTTAATATAGCTTATCTAGAGTTTAGACCCCTCTAAAATTTAGACCCTTATACGCTGAACACCCTCTGCGTCGCGGTTTGGGTTTCGTACGACCGAGGGAGCAAAGTTTTAAATAATAAATACTACTTGTGCTAAAAAAAAAATACTACCAGTAAACCCATGCACATGGTCTGTGCAGCCACAGTTGCATTAAGGATTCGGTGTTCGGTTGTTGTGATCTCGTCTTTTTTACGCCAGTAGGGGAACAAAGAAATGTTTTGATTTTTCATCTCCTTCGTTTATTCTTCTGGACGTCAAATAGCAGCTGGTAGGTTAGAGTAGGTGTAAGAGCAACTCCAAAGAGCTTAGCCAAATCATCTTCTTTATATTTCTATTTAGCTATTCATTTAGCCAGGATTCTCTCTTCAGATTTTAGTGTACTCCAACAGCCTCTTCAAAAACAAACTCTCTATATTCAAAAGCCGTTGATCTGTCAGCTTGTACCACTGAAACAATTCATCGAACAAGTACCATGCGCCATGCACCTTGGGCTAGCTCCAGAAGACGGCTCGCGTTAATGCAGCTGGGGCAGAGCATCAGGTTGGGACCAGTCCAGCAGCCGCGCGGCCCGCGGGTGAGGACAGCAGCGCGGTGCCTGAACGTCGGTAATGGCGTGCGAGCGGCGCAGTGGGGCAGCGCGGCCCGTGAGCTCGCGAGTGTCGGTAATGGCGAGCGACTGGCAGCATGGCGCACCAGCAAGGGAGCACCACACACAAGCAGCAGCGCGGTGCGCCGGTGAGCGAGCAGGAGCGGGGCACCCGAGCGGCGGTAATGGCATGCGAGGAAGCTGCGGCGCGGCGCGGCCCATGAGACGAGGAGACGCAAGGAACGGACGCCGGCGACAAGGCGACCGACCACCTTGCATGACGTCCCCGACCACTTTCGAACACCGAGGCCAAAAGCACGGCCACCCCGTTGGCGAACGCGTCGCGGCGCGGCGCCGCGAGGATGTCGGCGGCCAGTGCCCACAGACGCGTAGACGGCGAGGTCGAGGCACATGGTGGCGTGCTCGAGGTTGTCGGGCTGGAGCGAGAGCGGCGACCTCGACGAAAACAGACGCCGACGCGACCACGGTGTCGTTGATGGCCTCGGCCATCGTCCTCATCACCATGTCCAACGACTGCGCACCTGGTGACCTCGCGCGCACAACGGCGGCGGCGAGCTGCTTGAGATTCTTGTCGACCTGCCTCTGCGCGCGCGTCGGAGGCCATCTTGGTGGGGTCGAGCCGGCGAACGGCGGCCCGAAACTCGGCGGCGTGGTCCTGAGCGCAAGGAGCGCGGCGAGGAAGGAGCGGGAGCCGTCGGCGAGGACGACGAAGCCATCGAGCAGCAGGTTGTCGACTGTGCAATCGATTGGGAGGTGGAGGAGCTCGTCGAGGACTCGGGGAGCGGAGGAGGTCGGAGGGCCGGGGAGCGCGGGATGGTGGGGCCGGGAGGGGGAATTTTGGGATGGCCAGCGGGAGGGGCTCGTCATCTTTGGCCAGGGAGAGGTGCGAGATAGCAAGGGAGATTGCGAGGGAACCCGGATGGCTAGTCTGTTGGATGCATATTTTGTCAGTTTTTTTATTTTTTTAGCTATATGATTTGGGATAGAGAGTCTCTTGGAGTTGCTCTAACGGTTATTGTTGACTGGTTGCCTTTTCTCGCTCGTTTTGGTTTGTGCGACTTTTCCAAATTTTACCAGACGTCATTCTTCTTGACTGAAAATTTGGTTCAACTTGAACGATGTAGTGAACCGTGTGCATTGATAGACCATGGTTTACCAAAACAAACATTTGCTAGGCGCGTCTAAAAGTAAACAAGGGGATAGACAAAAAGAGCGCGGAAACGACAACAGTACATCCCAGGACTCGAGACTTATTTTGATGACATGCTTTAGGAGGGAACAAAGTTTGGAGTCTTGTACGAAGGTTCGTGACTTCGTGTTCACCTAGCGAGGAGCTCTTGTGAAACGCGACAGATGCCTTGCTAGCGGCCTGGGAGAGATCGAAGGCACAAGAGTTGCATAAACAAAATACAACTAGTAGTGACAGTGGGACTAAAGTAAGTTAGAGTACGGTTTAATAGGGGTTCACCTCTGCACATCCACTTGGTTTGGAGGATACTCAAGACTCAAGTAGTGACAGTGGGACTAAAGTAGAGAGACAAATGGTGACCTTGGCAGTGGCTAGTAGGACGAAAATATTCTTAGCTCCCAGATACCCGTTCGCACGAGCCCGGTTGCGGACAACACGTACATTCGCGGTTGCCTATTTGTTTCTTGTTTTTCAAAAGAGTTTTCACTGCCTTGAACACAATGACTCGGAGCATCTCCATTAAAGACCCATAAACCATATTTAAATCAGAATATTGGGATTTAATTTTAAAAAAATTTATCTCCAATAGCATCCAAAAACCAGTTAACTTTTTCTTATCCTATAAACTCTCTTCATTTGTAGCTACAAATGAGGAGAGAATTAAGGCTCCTTCTCTTGCCCATTTGGCGTTGATTACCGTCACCTTCAGGTTGTCATGGTCGTACGCGTATTGAAACTCCAGCTGCTTGCACTTGGCACAGTGGCTGACGCCCTGACGATGCTGGAGAAGAAGGCCATATGCACTTCACGTGCTCGACAACGTCGGCCTCGCTGTTCGGCCTCCCCTGGAAGATGTCGGCCTTCATGCGCCACAAACCGGCTCATTGCCGCCGTCTTTCTGACCTCACGAATCATGATTCACTAGGAAGGCCATGACAAATTATAGCTGGGAAAGGGCGTCAGATCTTCAAGGAGAGCCCTATTGAATGGCAGCACTGAAAACAGATAGAGATGCAAGTGTTCGAATATATGTATGGGAGAATCGAGGTTTTGAAAGGTTAATTTTTGGGCTTTTTTTGGAAATGTTCTAATACTACCCGGCCCGGTCTATGCCTAAGAGGAGATTTTTTTTTCCGAATCTATGACCAAGAGGAGAATGAAGACTACTCATGGCACCAGGTACGACTAGCCGACCAGACCCGCACAAACTCTAAAGTTGAGCCTCCTCCATAATCACCACGTCATTATATTCTGTCGGCCTAACGAACATTAGACTGGAATACTCTTATCATTTTGTTAGAGCCATTTGTGCGCTTACGAAATGTTTCATCGTCCAATCTTTTGTATGGCCTCTCTTGCACTTTGCAGTTTTCGTCAATTTTTGGTTTGATCGGTCTCCATCGGTATTTGATGTTACTGACTGGTTTTGACAATTTGACCAACTCGAACCGACTTTTGCTGATTTTCGAACATTTATTGACCTCTACTCCGAGCCTAACTTGAAACTATATAAACTCAATCTCCTATTTCCTAATTCAAATCAAACTCCCCAACAAGATTTAACCTTTATGTCCTTTGGATGGCATCGGGCCGTCCCCACCTTGCTGCCCCCTTGAGGCGTTCGGGAAGGGGGCGGGGGCGCGGGGGGGGGGGGGGGGGGGGGGGGCATGGGCCCTACAGGTTGATGTCGTCGCGTACAGTTGGCCGATAATATCGTCGTCATTCCAGCAAATATCACAAAAAAAAAATAAAATTATATGGTTACCCTCATCAATAAAAGGGTAAAGTTTGATTATATTAGCAATGACCTTGACATTGTGACAAGTGTTTGTGTCGCAGAGAAGTGTCTAGTCTATGGCGTGTCGCGTCCTGTGTGTCGTTTGTTGTTCGATCGAGTTCAAGGTTAGGTGCAGGCCGTGCGCAAGGTTGTTGCATGCTGGCTACTGTGTTTAATCAAGTCGTTATGAGTAGATGCCGGTCAATGCACGAGGAGGCCGCCACCATGTATGGAGCGAGTGAGTGGCGGATCGTGGCGCGAATGGCGGACATGGAGGAGAGCTCTCGGCCTACAAAAAAAAAAAAAACCATGTACTCATTGTGTTCTGATCGCCCAGTCCACTGCCAAGATATGAGAGCAATTGGCAAATCCCCGGTTCTTCGTCTCCCTCTCATTGACGTTAGTGTTCGTGGGTTAGAGACGATCATTTCACCTATAGAAATGGATTGTAAGACTACAATGACAAATATCGTGAAATAAACATGAATAGTGTGATGTTTGAAGTGTTTGGTTTAAGACCAGGCAACGATATTTAGGACGAGACAGTGGTCATGCACCAAAAGTCCCGTCACCAACACGGGAAAAGTAAGAGTAAAAATTTACTTGGTGCATCACCTCAATTCCTTGTAACTGTCCGTGTTGTCCTTCTGTCTTATGTACCCTCAAATCCTTGTGATAATTCATAAATTACCATGTACTAGGGTTATGATAATTTATGAATAACCACCTCAAATCCTTGCATTGTATTGTCTTATGTACACTAGCGTCTGTGCACAAGTCAACGTCGCCACTAATCCTGAAGGGTGTTAGCAAGGCGTTTCTGCTTCAGTAAGCGCTGATTGTGTCAGGCAACCCTGTTGGATTCAGCCCAGCCCATGTCCCATGACAAAGCGGCCAAGCCAAGATGCTAAGTCCAGTAAATCGACCAACAGTTTGTCTTCGTTTGTACTCCCTCCGTCCCTAAATATAGTTTTTTTTTTTTACTTTCAGACATCACGTTTGACCGCTCGTTTTATTCAAAATTTTTGTGTAAATTTTATTTATCTTTTTATAATTCGTTTTATCATTGAAGATATTTTAATTAAAATACACTTTTTTAAATATTTGTGTAAAAAGTTTGAATAAAACGAGCGGTCAAACGTGATGTCTGAAAGTAAAAAAAAAACTACATTTAAGGACGGAGGGAGTACCGCGTTGCCAGCATCTAATTAACTTAGTCGGCCAAAAATGATATGCAAACCAAATAACTCCCGAAATAGATCGGCATGACCAGATTTTGTTATGACACACGGGGTTTACAATCAAACATATGAATTTTCTACGATTCGAAACCGTAATTGATATGAGAGTTCTGATCGACCAGTCCACTGCCAAGATATGAGAGCAATTGGCAAATCCCCGGTTCTTCGTCTCCCTTTCATCTAAACCCTTAAAGAACCAGTTTGGGTACATATCACTTTTACCTAACCAGATTACACCCACCTCAGGATCTACCTTTGATCTAAATCAGCCCTTTTTTAAAAACCGTTGGATCCTGCAAGGCTGGGTGGGGCCAATCGGGAAGAGGGCAAAAGGACGGGACAATTGTCATAGCTCAGTACAAGAAACGGGACAACCTCCTCCCCGCACCTGGTTTTTTTTCACCATACCCAATGCCACCCAGTCTCCCAATCCCGCCTCCTTTTTTCACGTCTAGCCTTCAAAAAAAGATTCCATCTTTATTTCCTTTCCAAAACAATGCCATCGGTGATCAGGCAAGCAATTCCATCTTTTTCACGTCTAGCATTAAAAAAAAATCCATCTTGATTTCCTTTCCAAATAAATGCCATCGGCAATCAGGCAAGCAACAAAGATCACGTCTAGCGTTCCTTTTCCTTTCCAAAAAAAATTCCAAGTGGGCTCAGGCAAGCAACCAGACGTGACTAGCGTTCGTTTTCCTTTCAAAAAAAATTCCATCCCGGGCCTGATCGCCAATCAGGCGACGTTCCTGGCCTGATCGCCGATCACGCCACGTTTACACGCCGTTCGTCTGTTGCTTGCCTGATCGCCGGTCTGCTTTTGCTGGTCTGATCGCCGTCGAGGAGTCTGGTGGATCGCCGTGCTGGCCGTCGTCCAGGTCATCCGCCACGCCCCCAATCTGTTCGTCAACCTGGGGCTCAAGATCGCAGCCTCCGCGGGCTGCTGTGCGTCCTTCACCGAGAAGCGGGATTGGGAGACCTACGCTAAGAACTGTTCCAAATCCAGGTGATCATGTTTACTTGGCGTTCCAATTCAGGCCTGAACTCAACTTTGCGCACCTGGTAGTTAATAGGTTGGGGATTGGCTTCCCTGTAGTTTCCGTGATAGGGTTCGTTTCACTTAATTGTTGCCTTCTTATGTCGTAGTAAGAGACTCCCTTTGAACATGTCCCTTTGAACTTGTACACAGCGATCTTGCGCTATCCAAATACAGAATGATTTTTGGGTGTACAGGAAGTATTGATTTGATTGTCAGTGTGACATGGTCTCCTGTGGCTAATTTTCTTTGGGCTTTGTTTAGAATCATTCGTTATGGTGAAGCGTACAGCTGGTGAAAAGGACCATGACGAGGAGCCACTAGGTGAATGTAGAAACACCTACGACAACGAAGAGCTGTATAGAGCAAATCGAGCACATGAAAATTACCTTGCATGTACAGTCTTTGGGCTTCAGACTTTTCATTATGTGCACGAATTTCAGGTGGCCATGGAGGCATGAATGTGGTTGGTGTTGCATCTCCTACAAAATTAAATAAGACATCTTCCCTGCGTCGACCTCTTAGCGATTGCACAAGTATCGTTTCAAATGGTTACTAACTGGTCTTTTATTCCAGCATGGTTCGACTCTTTGTTGTGTTTTCCAATGTATGTTTTGAACAAGTGCCATCACTGTGTTTTTTTTCAGGCAAAAATTATGGACAGGTTAGTAAAGAGCTCGCGACAAAACGAGAAAAAGAAAGTGAAAAGAAACGTCAGTATCGCGGCCGATTAAAAGCTGAGTTGGAGAATTCCGTGCCAGGTATCGTGTGATCTAAATACACTTGTATCTCAACAGCTTTATTATTTGTATCCAGGGATGGAGTGCATATGCTTTTTTGTGTTTTTTTTTTCAGATGGGGAACTTGCAGCAAAACGTAAAAAAGAGGCTGAAAGGAAGCGTCAGTATCGTGCACGGAAAAAGGCCGAGTTGGAAAATTTTGTGTCCCCGTCTATCAGGTCAACAGTTACAAACCCTACTATGGTTTTAGATGCCATCCACAAACCATGCACGATGAATAACCAGACAGGTTTCTATTAATCATTGTTTCTACTATGCATGGAGGGTTTACTTGTTTAGATTTCCGGTAGTTAGATAAGAATATGTCCCAACTGATTTTGGTTGTTCATGTAGGTTCGAACCAAACAATGATAGCTGCAGACACACAAGCCACATGTGATGCTGTAGAAGTGGGAAATTGTGATCCGGTGGATGTTGACGATGAAAGCTGGCTTCATCGGAATAACGATTGGCGTCCATCACCATCTGATGGACTGCAGAATGTTGATAACATTGAGTGTGTTATTGTGGATCGTGTTGGCATCAACGAATCACAAAGGGCCAAATGGCGTGATAGCACACAACGTTACCCGGAAATGTAAACAAGAACAACAAAATTCAGGTGCCAAACACGATTTTTCTTAATTTATATTTTTCTTAAACATCCAGACACACGATCTAATGTTTTTTTTTTGTGAATTTTTTGTTGCAGCAAACCTGGCTTCCGCAAGTGAATTGAAAAGACCTCGATTGCAGAGCGCCAATGCCACACTCACAGATGAGATTCATGAGCCATCTGTGATAGATTTAACTTTGACATATAGCCCTAATGCTACAGTGATGCCTGATTACACACATGGTAGCAGTTCTCCTTTTCTTTTTCCCTTGGTACCATGATTTTCTTAACCAATGGATATGTTTATGTTTATACATGAATACATAAATTGAAACACTTGGATTGATTTTTGACACTTTTGTGATACAGGTCGCATTATTTTTGCGACGAGGAAGGCTTGGAGCTTGATGTTGAGGATGACTTCGAGCTGGGACGACGCACTGATGGTAGTGCAATGAGGATGGCATCCTACCGCCCCACACGGCTTGTGTACGATTACATAACATGGTGAAGTCGTCAAATTAACGAAATTAGAGTAGAGTACGATCCCGTCTATGCTATGAGCCGTCTTAATGTTGAAGAAACTGAATCTGGGAGTAGCATGGACGACATCGACTAGATGGTCGTGTCCGTGCTTGGAATCAAGTGCCGATATAACTGAATAATAATAAAATAATCAATTTTATTTCAAGTCTTCTTGATTTCCCGGGTTTGATTCTCTCATCCAAACGTATAAAGAACACAAACGCTTTCTTATTGTGCTGGATGTGCTACAGTACCTGAGAGAGCCGTGTGCAGGACGTGCTACATCAACTTTATTTTGGAATTAGATTTCTAAGTTATTGCTCTTCACATGGCGACGCAAATTGCCTTCTTGTTTTTTATTTAAAAAATAAAAATCTTGTGTGCATTTCCTTTACATGCCATACTTAATATTCACAAAAATATTGAATTGCCTTTTGGCAATTGGGATTACAAATTATTTTCTAAAATAAAGGAGTTACACCTGGCAAAACACCTGACGAGTAAAAATTGACTTGCAACAAAATCATGATAATATCGACGAGCAAAATGAGACAACTAATTAATGCCAGTTTTTGCACCGAGATTGCTGTGCTAGGCAATTACCCATAGTACTCTTTTTGCAAGGAATGCAATACAAGAACATGCCAATTGAAGCAAAAGCCCAATGGATTTTTGTGATCACGGAATATCCCCTGTCATTAAATTTCATCATACCAAAATTGTAACTTGGCATATACACATAGCCTAATGCGCATGGATATGTTTCCAAAAAAAAAACGGTGTATAACATATTGATCAAAAAAAAAATACGGTGTATAACATATTAACCTACGGGGATTTTGAAAATAAATTGTAATGGCAGTTTTCATCAGGAGAGTTGCACTGGTGGATGGGGCTATGTGATTAGAGATCCTGATGAGCCCTTTTCAGGCAGAACTGTGACTATGTTTTCAGGCAATTAAGGCTGCAAGGGAGTTGGGAATCAGTTTCATTCAAGTCGAAACTGATGCAACGATGGCCAGATACGCTCTTTGTTCTGATGCTTATGATCTAGCTTATTTATTTTTGTTCAGATGCTTACTTATTACCAAGCTTATTGTAAAAAGTAAATGATTTCACATCTCAAAGTAAATCTGCCAATGAGCAGGGGGGGGGGGGGGGGGGGTGTCAAACATTATAGTGTGTATTTACTCAAACATCTCAAAGTAAATCTGCCACTGTACTCCTCAAGCTTGTCGTGTTAATGTCGTTAAGGTTCTTACTTAAATGCAATGATGTGTCAGAAGTGTGTATTTTTTATGAGACGTACACGGTGCATCATATTATTTTCTGAGTATGATAAAGTCCTGCCAAGTGATGTCATTTGGGCGGACACGTGCGTGGCGCACGTGCATTTTTACTAGTTGACGTTAGTGTTCGTGGGTTAGAGACGATCATTTCACCTATAGAAGTGGATTGTAAGACTACAATGACAAATATCGTGAAATAAACATGAATAGTGTGATGTTTGAAGTGTTTAGTTTAAGACCAGGCAACGATATTTAGGACGAGACAGTGGTCATGCACCAAAAGTCCCGTCACCAACACGGGAAAAGTAAGAGTAAAAATTTACTTGGTGCATCACCTCAATTCCTTGTAACTGTCCGTGTTGTCCTTCTGTCTTATGTACCCTCAAATCCTTGTGATAATTCATAAATTACCATGTATCGGAATAAAACTCCAAATGAAAATGAAAATGAGCACACGGTCTACGATTCGGAACCGTAACCATCACAAGTCACAACAAATAGAAGATACTGTACGTCGCTATAGTACGAAAAAGAAAGTCCATATGACACGGATGGGTCGAACAAGTGCTGTGCGATCAGCAAGCAGCCAAGCTTGACCCCTCCACTTCGCTAGCAGCCGGCTGCCGCCCGATCAGCCCAAATTCCACCCAACCCGACAGCTCAGCTCGTCGCCGCGGCGCTCACTCACTCGTCCCCCTCGCTTCCTCACTCACTCGTCCCCCTCGCTTCCTCCGCCGGCTGATCTCGCTGCTCTGCCACTGCCCGCCGCGGCCGTGTAACTCCAGCTCGGCCGGCCAGCACCGCTCTTATCCGCATGGCTCTCCACGCCGCGGCGCCGCACTGCGGCCTCTCGTCCTCCGCACCCCCTCGAGCCGGCGGCGTCAGGCCCTTCCTCCGCACCACCGCTGCGCGGCTCCGCAGCGTCGTCTCCCTCGCGCCGCTCCGGGCGGCCGCAGGTACCCGACGCTCCTGACCGTATGCTAAGGAGTGTGCTTCACTCGCATATTTGTTGTTACCGTTAGCTGCTCCGGTTGCTGTTAGCAGTTAGCTGCTAGTGATCGGGGTTATGGTCTGATACTTTATGCTAGTTTTTTACTAATCTGTGGTGCTAAGAGATGTGCGTTGGGGACTTTGGGGTGGGAGGAATGACCAAATGAGAACACTGTTCTGTATAGTAACTAAAATGTCAGCTTGGTGAGTGGCTGGACACATGGCCTTATCTGTGCGAATTGCCTGTCTCTACGGGCATTTGACTTTGTATGACTTAAAAAGTTGTAGGACTCGGGGATGTTCGGAGTAATGTTTTAAGTCACCAGAGGTGTACTCGTAAGAAGTGGATTCAGTTAGACTACTCTGTGAATTGTGCAGTCTTTAATTTCGATCATATATTTCAAAGTTGGATGTGGGTTGCTCTTGTAATCGGAACACCGGTGGTATGGTTTTGTATGGGAACGTATGGCACGCTCTGTTAAAGTTAGTTCCACTACAAGGGATGGATTGGATCCATAATGTGCAGTGCTGTGAGTATAAGCATGATGAACAAAATTGCTGCGCTAATGTTCAGATGGAAATGTACGCCCAATGTCAGATATTGAAGTCAATTTGGTTTATAAGATGAAATCTCAATGGTTTGCATTTTATGAGTCTGACATCTACATGAAACATGAGTCGAGAAATTTAGAATTAGAGTGCTCTAACATCTTGTACTTATTGAGTCGCTTTCCTTTTGGTTGCTGCAATGAGCGTATAGTGGTGTCTCGTTGCAAGCTGTGTTAGTGTTAAATTGCACCTTCTGTTGTCGCAGTGTTTCCTGAAAATTACAGCAACACTAGCGTAACACAAGTATTTTGGCCTCTTCTGTGATTCTTTAAAAAAATTTGTGCACTGAATTTGCTTTTGCTGTATGTTATTACTATACATCGACATCCAACTTCTGGAGAATTATGGAGCGATGCTCCGTTTACCATAAGGTTTTTGGAGATTAGAAAGATCCCTTAGTTTCTGATCTCACATTTTGATTATTTTGATATTATGCTGTCAATGCCAGAATATTTGATCTGGTTCTTGTTTGATTCATTTTTCATGTTAGTTTGTACAAAAGCGGCCTTAAGCGGTGATGGTGCCCCTGGAGTTAGCGATTCTCCACATGTGGTGTGTTTTGGAGAATTGTTAATTGACTTTGTTCCAACCGTCAGTGGTTTGTCGTTGGCAGAAGCGCCAGCCTTCAAAAAGGCTCCAGGTGGTGCACCGGCCAACGTTGCAGTTGGAATAGCTCGTCTTGGTGGATCATCAGCTTTCATTGGAAAGGTAACATACTCGATTTTTGTTCTAGCTATCCATATGACTCAAACAATTGCAGCCACACGTGAATGCACTTTGTGTTGTAACATGGAAAAATTACTGGCAGTGCCAGTTTATTTATTACTTTACATTTAGGCATAATCCCTCAAATATCCTTAACAATCAAGTATTATTTTCATTGCACAATACATTCATTCATATTCCTAATAATTGTTTGCTGCCTATCCCTTTCATGTTCCAAATTGACCTTTTTCATCATCATGTAGTTTTTTTTCTCTTCGAGTCCTACTCATAATTTGCACATGCAGGTTGGTGATGATGAATTTGGATATATGCTATCAGATATATTGAAGGAGAATAATGTTAACAATCAAGGATTACTATTTGATCCTCATGCTAGAACAGCGTTGGCTTTTGTGACACTCCGAAGTGATGGTGAACGCGAATTTATGTTCTTTCGTAATCCAAGTGCTGATATGCTACTTGAAGAGAAAGAGCTTGACCTTGATCTTATAAGAAAGGTGCAAAAGTGTGTTATGTTGCCATTTTGATAACACTACTATTGCTTTTTTAATCATCTTATTTGTAACAAACTGAAAGTAACCTAATCATGTTATTGTAGGCAAAAATATTCCATCATGGCTCAATAAGTCTTATAACTGAGCCCTGTAAAACTGCACACATTGCTGCTACCAAAGCAGCTAAAGATGCTGGAGTCCTTGTTTCATATGATCCGAATTTGAGGCTCCCCTTGTGGCCATCAGCTGAGGATGCTAGGGATGGTATCCTAAGCATATGGGAAACAGCTGATGTTATCAAGGTGACGACTAAATAGCAATTTATGTTACATACGGAACTTACTCTTGCTGACTCTGCATCTGGTTTGAAACAGATAAGTGAAGAGGAGGTTTCCTTTCTGACCAATGGGGAGGATCCATACGATGACGCAGTTACAAAGAAACTGATGCACTCAAACCTGAAGTTGCTTCTAGTCACTGAAGGTCCAGACGGCTGTAGATATTATTCTAAGGTGATTTTACACTCTATGATGTGAAGACTACTATTTTTTGTCACCATGTGTCATTTATTTCTAGTTCTTCTGTAACATACTTAGCTGTCAAAATTCGCATGTCATTTGATATGATCCCTAGTGGAAGTAATAGAACTAATTATTTTTAGTGAACATATTCAACCTTAATCTTACGATCTTGTTATTGTTTCACATGGCACTTGGTAAACACGCCAATTGTTGTAAAAATATAGATCTACGAAATATAGTCTGAATTTTCTTGTTAAATAACAGGAATTCAGTGGGAGAGTTAGTGGATTGAAGGTAACTGCTGTCGATACAACTGGTGCTGGAGATGCTTTTGTTGCTGGCATTTTATCTCAATTAGCGACAGATTTTTCACTTCTCCAGGTATGACTAGAACTTGCCAGCACACATTCTCTCTTTTATACTATCAGAAAGTAGAAGAATGTGAAGCTGGCTCTTCTCAGGCTGTCTTGCAGTAAAGCTGCAGCACTGTCCTCCATGTTTTTTTTTAATCACAGATTAATGTATTACATTATTTTTTAAATGAACCTAGTCTAGTGGTTTTAGTTCATTGCATAGAGTCCAAGATATTTAGTTAGCTAGGGATATCAATAGAGCAGATGAAGAGGAAAAGTCATTTCCAAATCATGTTCAACTTCCATCTGGATATTGAAATCAATCAAAATTGAGAATGTGTTACCTTTTACCTCCATCAAATTCTGATAGAAATCTATGTTAAACTGTACTTTTACATGGACCTTTGAGGTTATAGGTTAAGAACAGGGTCATATGTACCCATGCTGCTAAAATGGTAATCCATCTTTTGTGTACTTAAAGGCCTCGCTATCACAGGGAAATCTGTTTGGCTTTTAGCATTATCTAGTTTGATACGTGACGCCAAGCTAATGTTTAGCGAGGGCATAAAAGGAATATGCCATGGTAGCTGGTAGCAAGATTGCAACCAGCGTTCCATACAACTTGCCAGTGGCTGCATTTCGCTGGTTAAGTGGTTCACTATCTATTTAAAGCATTTACCACTGAGAATGTGATAAGCTGATGTCTGGGTGCATCTTCAGCTGGCACCCTTTAGGCTCCCCTTTTCTTCTGTTTTTGCCACACAATGTGAAGCTATGTTGGAGGCCCTAACCTCTACTCTTGTTTTCCTTTATGTGGCGGCTTATACAGGACGAAGACCGATTGAGAGAAGCCCTGAAGTTTGCAAATGTCTGTGGAGCTCTCACGGTGACAGAGAGAGGAGCCATTCCTGCATTGCCCACACGAGAGCAAGTGCTTGAAGCTCTGACAAGTGTTGTTGCTTGAGTGCAAGTGTAACTTTATGAACTAGCCCCAGCACCACGCCGTTAGAGTAGCAGTGATTTCGCATACGACTCGGCATTTGGGTTGTGCATCCGAAGACCCCAAGCCAAACCAAATAATCAGGTGCAAGCCTCCCGCTATGGTTGCTGTTAACTGCTAGTGATCGGGGTTATGTCCTGTACACCATGTATACGCTGATCTCGTAGTGCTGCTGAGAGATCATGCTGGATATAAATGGTAAAATAAAAGCAAATTGCCCCCGGAAGCACGAGTGTTGCTAGGTGCTATACATGCGTTCCATTTGGGCCCAGTTCCTTGCCTCCCTACCATCAGCCCACATATAATCACATATACAGACTCTCTGCATCCCTTCCCCAATACTCCATTTCACTGCAAGACTGGCTCGCTAAAATAATCAGCTCGATATCCACAGTGCAAGCAATATGGTGCGGTAGTAGGCACCTTACATTTCACCTTTTTTAAGTATCTTGTCTGTACGTCTGGACGCATCTTGTTTCTTGGAGAAAAAATGCATATACGAAGACCTCACTTTGCAGACACCACTCCTGAACTTGGGGTGGCCTTTCGCAAGGCGCCAGGCTTGAGTAACCGCTAATCCACTCCAAAGAATGTTGGCCCAAACCACGCGATCCTGTCCGCCTAGGCAACGACTACAAGCTAGCTCACCCCTACGCCTAGGCCTATAGGTCAAACCTCTAACACCGACCATCCATGCCCAACCTCTCTTCTGTCTGGTACTCCATGTTTCACGTGTCGCGCTGCTTTGAACTGCCACTGAAACAGCGAAGCCAGCACAAGACAGAGCTCACACACCATGATCATGGAGTTCCAAGTATCAACGGCCATCGGAAATTGCAGCGGCTTTCAGCATGCCACCACGCCCAAATCATGGTTCACGAGCGCAACCTGCAACTACTGTAGGAGACTACGGCCAGCGGTTGGTATGTGTGGACAACGAAATGCTGTGCATTGAGCAGCCGATGCAGACCAACTCTCCAAGGATTCAGCTCGGCTTCCGACGTAAAAAAATCTTTGCTCGCAATTGCACGGGCAGAACTCCGAGGCGAGAACGGACGAGCTGCCCGTCCCCATTCCAGCAACCCGATCCCGTCCCAGATCTCGCAATTTCTGTTTTATACTGGCGCTGATCCACGCAGATGCGAAGCCGACCTCCAGTGCACGCCATTCCACAGCGGCAGCTCCACAGTTCTTCGTATAACAAGCATATCCGCGTCGTGGTCCCGAAATTTTTTGATAACCCCATTGATGTGTGTTTTCATGCGCCATTGTTCCAAGCAACAACTGGTTGACGAGTGGCCGAGGTTTGACCGGTCAAACTTATCGGCTAGTTTAGGTCAAACGGGTCAAAAACATGGTGTGCTAGCAGAGACGGAACGAGTGAGGAACTCAGGACTGAGGACAGAGGGAGCACATTGCATGTGTTCGTGGGGAGCCATAAACATTCTTTGATCGAGCGGATCGAGTTAAGAGGATAACAGTGCAACAAAAGGGAGATTAGCTCAGGCCCACAAGTGCACGTACAACCTGGTCTCGAAAATGAAAAGAAAAAGAAAGTGTGCACGTACGCCAAGTTGGGGGAAGATAGACGTTAAGGCTACGTGCACAAGCACGTTGTCTCACAGAAGCAGCGAAAAGCAGGAGTGGGATTTTGCAAGTCCAAGCTCTCTTTGTTGTTTACACGGCATGCTCCTGGTTTAGCCTGAGATGTCCTGATTATTTGATGGTCGTGGATCGTTCTTGTTTCCCTTATCTGAAATTGTTGATGTTTTAGACTGGCTGATTAAATTTTCATGTGGAGTCTAAATATGCATAAAGCTATTCAATTTGACATGTACACCACATGAGAAGCTTAATAAAGGCTCATCGGATTTAGTTGGATTTTTTGTCATTGCTTACGTTACATGCCACTGTCGGCTCATGCATATTGTGCAAGGAACACATGTTTGATCCGATGTGCACGGAGCCCTTACGAATTGCCATCGCGCTCCCTGGGTCCCTATGAACGTGACGGATCATCGATTGCTCAGCAGCATCGAATTCCATAATTTTGTCCCCGACATCCGCACCCACGTGGACCCGATCCCGCACCTCTTTTCGGTGCGCGTCGCAGCTGTCCCGTGCGCTCTCTTTGGGCCAAGCTTCCCTTTTCCCCGAGCTGGGCCTCCGCCTCCGATGCTGCTGTGTTGTGCTTTGGGAACTGGAGGGTCCATGTGGCCCGTGCTTTTTCTATTTTACGTGTTGCAAAGGTCTAGGCAGTACGTGTCAAGCTTACCTCAAAAAAAAAAAAAAAAAAAAAGGCAGTACGTGTCAAGCATGTGTAACCAATATCCTCTCTTTCAAAGGAAAACAAAACATCTCAAAAAAAAAAAAAGGAAAACAAAAAGTGTCTAAAGAATACAATTACGAGGATTGAGAAAGATCTTGTCAACTGATGCGTGACAAGAGAATGTAGACTGCAACAAGTGGCAGAGTAGCTCTCGTAATTAAAATATCTCCGCCCAAAGGTACGGTATACGTAACATGATCTTGGAAGGACGCCAAGCTAAACTGTGATGACGATGATGCTCTCTCGGGAGTTTCTTGAATAAGCTCTCAATCAACTACCATTACCGAGCATGGGCTCCTGCTCGCTCCAACTCGTGTTCTATGACGCCCAACCCACTTCGGCATTGTTCGACAGCATAGGAATGACTTCCGTGTAGGATTCGCATCACGTATGGATTGAGTAATTTTATATCTGTCACTTAATGCTATATTTCATAGGTTTGATTTCCACATCTTCTAATTCCATGACCCAAAATATTATTCTGTTGACCGGGATCAAAACCTTTGCAAAAGCTAAACTTCCATACCATCCAAGCGTTGTGGTCGCGAGCGTCTGGGAGTGAGAGTCGTTCCATAGGATTGGACACAAGGAACGATTCCTAGCGTTTTGTTGGGCGCAATGCCCGGATTTGGCTCGGTGGGAATCCAGCCCAGAGATAACCGAACGATATTTCCAGCCTACTCTAAGATTTTACTTAGACCATGTAATTCCACTGAATTTTGACCTAAATCCTGAGCATTCCAGGGCAAACAAACGAGGCCTTCACTTGCTCTCAAGCAGCGGTCATAGCAACGTCACGCGCTCGCAGAATGTATCATCGTGTGGGCCAATCGATGCCCTCACCTCGATGGAGTGCAAGACCCCATTCCCCTACATACCTAGCCCCCACTGAATTTTGTTTCCAAAGAGCCGAAACAGTTTAATTCCGGGAAACATGGCCTGTATGAAGGCTTATCTCGGGAGCCAAATCCCCTATTTCATGCAACAATTTGTACAAGCACCAAAACGTCCATCAGGCAGTGCTTTTGGACAAAGGGGTGTCAAGCACATCCGCTTAAGGAAAGAACATGTATCAATGATAAAGCTAGGTTTAGAGTGCGAGAACATTTGGAATCTCGACAAATAGTAAATTTCGGGTCGTCCCCTAAAAAGGCCTAGCTAGCCAGGCGGCAGAGCAAGCCTTTTCTATCATCATCATCCTTGCTCTTTTTTGAGGTCCAATTCTCCAAACACTTTAATGATTTCTGCTAGAGGCCGTTGTGCAACTGCTGTACTGGATGCACATATACAAGTGCATCCTGCTAGGTTGAGCGAGGTCTCGAAGCAGAGACATGCCCTCTTCTCGTTGAAAAAACGTCAGGGTTTTGCCATGCACTGAAATAGTACTGATAAACATGGCAAGAGGATGGTAAACAGCCGTTGGAATCGATCGACAGGGATGGTGCTCGCCATGAACATGTCGTGAGTAACAACTTTACCGTTCGTACGGAGAAACCTCACGAAAGGATTTTAAGATGTATGTTTACGGGGACAAGCACGCACAAAAGCCTGCCACACCACTCGCGCTTTTTGGCGAGTATATTCGTGCACCCCCTTTGCATCGCTTATCTTATTCTCTCCTGTTTTCAATTCCCTTTCCTCAGCTATAGGTCCAGATGCATAGTATTAACCACACAGCAAGGGGGAAAAAAGTATACGGATAAAATGAAGTTTAGAATAAATAAGCGGTGCTTAACCAGCAGGACCACCAAACACAGCTCAGGTTATGCATTACCAAACCTCTGGCCGTGCGTGTATGCACCGTGGAGACCAGCTTTTTTAGGAGCATGTTGCTGAGACACCAAAAAGGTTTCTAACGGTGCACCACACCACACTGGACCACCGGAACCGGATAGTACAGTACAGTAGGCACATCCGCTACGCGCCCAGCTGCGACCTGCGAGCGAGGTGCCCTCCTTTTTTTTGCGTTCTTTCCATGAGCGCGTCGCGCAGCAGGCGGGCAAACAAGTGATGATGGCCGGGAGGCGCACGCGGCCGGGGACGGAACGGGAGGAGGGAGCTGCCGATCGATCGAGCGCCGGGGTAAAAAACGTTCCGCTTTTGCTGCTGCGCTCGCCTTTGCCGTGTCCCCTAATCTAATCACCGCTCCCAACCCTCATGTTCCCCGGCCAGCGAGCCGGCGCACTCTCTCTTTTCACCGTCGTCCGTCCCGTCCGCGACGCGACGAGAGGCGACGGGGTGAGGGCGCAGGAGGCGCGGCGCCCGACGCGGGGCTCGGCACGTCTGGGCAGGGCGGCCGCACTGCCCTGGGCGCTGCGTTGATTATTCGCGCGGCTTTGGAGCTGCCCCGCAGCTTTTTGGTTGCCCTGTCGGCTCGCGGGCGGTTGTGGGCGCCGTACAGGAGTTCTGCGGCTCGCGAGTTTCTTTTCGCGGTGCCAATACGTGGAACCTGCCTCGCCGTAGACCCCCGTCGTCTCAAACTCTCAAGCACCGGTGCGTCGCACGTTTTAACTTTGCACAACTAGACACTAACAACGTATGCACACTTATTCTTATAAACATATCACTGACCACCGGTGTGTCGCAAGTTTTAGTATCTTTAAAGACTGAGCTGACAAATTCTCGAGATTGACGAAGTCATCGCTGGCGCCTCGCCGTTGACGGGAGCGTTGTCTACCACTGAAAACACAAATGCCGTTAAATCCTAGAAAAATTCTTCCCCATGAGATGTCGAACCTAGGACCTCAGGTGCTATTGAAACTCTTATAAAAACACAAATACACGCTATAGGGTAAAAAGAAACAGCTTACATGGGAATGAAGGGCGTCCAATGTTGAAAAGATTTAAAAAGAACAATCATGCTTCTCGTTACACGTCGTATGTATTTGTATGGTCACATTGCATATTACTATGCCCAATGGATAGCCAGAATGACAAATAGTATATTTTAGGACAAAGTTCATGTTTAACATCAAAATTTTGAAGAGAGATAAGAACAATTTATATTATCTAAAGGAGGGGAAGAAGTTGTTTTACCAGTACGCTCATATACATGCGTGTACACTTATTTTTATGGACACACACGCACAACTTACTGCTATAATCTCTTTCCGCCCTCCTCGATCACATCAAATTCTTTAAAAGCGTCCCTAATGACAGAGGCAACTAAGAGTTAGCAGCTAGCTCTTACAAAGAATTAAAGAGGAGTGGGGTCTATGTTTAAGTCTCTTATTTTTCTTAGAGCGTCCCCAATGGTAGAGGCAGCTAAGAGGTAGCAGCTAGCTCTTATAAAGAATTAAAGATGAGTGAGGTCTATGTTTAAGTCTCTCATTTTCCTTAGAGGCTGCATCTTGAGGAAGAGTTAGAGCGTCCCCAAAGGCTAGCTCTAAGCTGACTCTTAGAATTGTTTATTGAAAAAAAAGAAGAGAGAGAAGGCAGCTAGCTCTTCCTTAAGAGATAGTCTCTAAGCATAATGAGAGAATGAAACATGGGACCTACCTCTCATCAATCCTCTCTAAGAGATAGCTGCTAGCTCTTAGCTAGCTCCACCTTTGTGGACGCTCTTAGCTGCTTTCTCTTTCTTCTTTTTCTCCAATAAACAATTCTAAAAGTTAGCTAAGAGACAACCATTGGGGACGCTCTTAGAGGCTGCCTCTTGAACAAGAGTTAGCTGCTTTCTCTCTCTCTCTTTTTTCCAATAAACAATTTTAAGAATTAGCTAAAAGACACTCTAACCTTCTTTTTAGATAGTTTATTTTTACCCATCACTTTACTCGTTAGTCGTTACTTTATCGGTTGTGATTCCAAACATCGCTTACTTCCTAAAGTGGGCGGCGGTGACCTATTGGAGCCACGGGTATGGAAGAGGACTGTGGGTGGGGCTGACAAGAGTCAAGGGGTTAACGGGTCAATGTGGAGATGGTCGGCGGCCACCGCTGGAGACGAAGGATGAAGACGAGCACATGGAGACTCAAGTCAAGAAAGAGGATGGTGGCGGCGGTGGCGGGAGATTGGGTGTAGCGAGTAGCTCGGTGATGCGACTGGTTCACAAGTGGTGAACGATTAAGCAAGTGACGATGAGGTAAAGACTAAAGAGGAGAGGTGATAATAATAAAAAATTAAATTTAAGAATGTTTGCAGTGGGATCATGATACAAATGATTTCACCGGGTGAATAGAAAACGTTTTTCAGCGAGTGTAAAATGGCAACTCTCTTTTGCTCGCAACAAGGATTTTTAAATAAGGAATCCAATATTTACATTCCTTAAACCCATGCAGCATTCCCCCGCCCTCTGATGTCGGGGAGTGTGCAGTGCCCATCTGATGTGTATAAATAATCACACACCCCTACGCCCACTTCCCCCTCCCTCCCTGCCTCATTGGCTCCCCCGCCCGCCTGCCTCCTCCCCTCCACGGCTCCACCTACTCATCAGTGGAGTATCACACTCCCCCACCGCACTCTCGCCGCCGCGCGATAAAGGTTTTGCTCGGCCTCACGCACGTCGAGGCGGAGCGGCCGTCAAAAACCGTGTTTCTCGTCGAGGCGTCGTCAAGATGATCACGGGCACGGACTTCTACCACGTGATGACGGCCATGGTGCCGTTGTACGTGGCCATGATCCTGGCCTACGGCTCCGTGAAGTGGTGGCGCATCTTCACGCCGGACCAGTGCTCGGGGATCAACCGGTTCGTGGCGCTGTTCGCGGTGCCGCTGCTCTCGTTCCACTTCATCTCCACCAACAACCCCTACACCATGAACCTGCGCTTCATCGCCGCCGACACGCTGCAGAAGCTGATCGTCCTGGCGCTGCTGACCGTGTGGAGCCACCTCTCGAAGCGCGGGTGCCTGGAGTGGACCATCACGCTCTTCTCCCTGGCGACGCTGCCCAACACGCTGGTGATGGGCATCCCGCTGCTGAAGGGCATGTACGGCGACTTCTCCGGCAGCCTGATGGTGCAGATCGTGGTGCTCCAGTGCATCATCTGGTACACGCTGATGCTCTTCATGTTCGAGTACCGTGGCGCCCGGATCCTCATCACGGAGCAGTTCCCCGACACGGCGGGCGCCATCGCGTCCATCGTGGTGGACCCGGACGTGGTGTCGCTGGACGGCCGGAACGACGCCATCGAGACGGAGGCCGAGGTGAAGGAGGACGGCAAGATCCACGTCACGGTGCGCCGCTCCAACGCGTCGCGCTCCGACATCTACTCGAGGAGGTCCATGGGGTTCTCCAGCACCACGCCGCGGCCCAGCAACCTGACCAACGCCGAGATCTACTCGCTGCAGTCGTCGCGGAACCCCACGCCGCGGGGCTCCAGCTTCAACCACACCGACTTCTACTCCATGGTCGGGCGCAGCTCCAACTTCGCCGCCGGGGACGCCTTCGGGGTGCGCACGGGAGCCACGCCCAGGCCGTCCAACTACGAGGAGGACAAGCCCAACAAGTACGGACAGTACCCGGCGCCCAACCCGGCCATGGCGGCGCCGCCCAAGGGCGGCGCCAAGAAGGCGGCGGCCAATGGCCAGCAGGCCAAGGGCGAGGACGGCAAGGACCTGCACATGTTCGTCTGGAGCTCCAGCGCGTCGCCCGTGTCCGACGTGTTCGGGAACGGCGCCGCCGGCGAGTACAACGACGCCGCCGCCGCCAAGGCCGCAGCCTCACCGCGCAAAGGTACCAATTTTTCTTTCCACTCGCCGGAAGCTGTTCCAGTTGCGAGCTCCTGCGCTTCGCAACGCCGCTCTAACAACAATCTCGCTCTGTTTGTTCGTCAGTTGCCGCTGACGGGAGGAAGGAGAGGGGCGAGGAGTACGCGGCGGAGCGCGACGACTTCAGCTTCGGCAACAGGGGTGCGGCCGAGAGGGACGCGGAGGCCGGCGACGACAAGGCGGCGCTCGAGCAGGGGAAGGCAGGCTTGGCGGGGCCCACCGCGATGCCGCCGACGAGCGTGATGACCAGGCTCATCCTGATCATGGTGTGGCGCAAGCTCATCCGCAACCCCAACACCTACTCCAGCCTCATCGGCCTCATCTGGTCGCTCGTCTGCTTCAGGTAAAACCAATCCATCCCCTTCCCATGTCCATCTCGATCAATGGGCGTTCGATTCGATCATTTTTAACCGAGCTGTTCCGTCTCTCCCTCCACGCAGGTGGAACTTCGAGATGCCGGCGATCATCCTCAAGTCCATCTCGATCCTCTCCGACGCCGGCCTCGGCATGGCCATGTTCAGTCTCGGTTCGTGCGTCATCTCTGCTCTCTCTCCTCCCATCGCGATTTAATGAAACAGTGAATATTGTACTGACAACGCGCGTTCCGAAATGCAGGTCTGTTCATGGCGCTGCAGCCGCGGATCATCGCGTGCGGGAACAAGGTGGCGACGTTCTCCATGATGGTGCGGTTCCTGACCGGCCCGGCCGTCATGGCCGCCGCCTCCATCGCCGTCGGCCTCCGCGGCACGCTGCTCCGCGTCGCCATCGTGCAGGTAAAAAACCAAACCCACGCGACCAACCAACCACCCGCACAAACACACGGAGCACAGGCATGCCACTGACAAGAACCGCCTTTTGACGAGAAAAGAAAACGAAGCAGCGCTCGAGTGGCCGGCCGGGCATGCCGATCGATATGCCCCCTGCGCCGGAAAAGCGCAGCACACCTCGCTTTCGCTTTAGACTTTGCACGCACAAAACGCTCGCACTTTTTTCTTTCACCGCTTCTGACGTTCGTTTTGTTTACTGGTCTTGCAGGCAGCGCTGCCGCAGGGCATTGTCCCCTTCGTCTTCGCCAAGGAGTACGGCGTGCACCCTGACATCCTCAGCACGGGGTAAGCGCACCTGCTCCTCTTCCCAGCCTTGTTGTGTTACATTTTTACATCCATCCGTCTCTCGCAACGGCAACGCCGAGATTCCCATTCCCTGCTGCCCTGCGCATGAATTTGTCTCACCTGCCGTTCGCTTGCGCTGCGTTCTTTGTTGCAGAGTCATCTTCGGCATGCTCATCGCGCTGCCCATCACGCTGGTGTACTACATCCTGCTGGGGCTGTGAAAAGAAAAAGGAAACAAGACAAGCTGTTGTTGCAGGGTCACAGCTTGATATGCAGGATGGATGGGGGGACACAGGAGGGACAAGGACCGCGCGTGCTTGCAGGGGTCATGGAGGAGGTTAATTAGGATCAATATTCTTAGGTGTAGAGATCATGGAAGTTGATTAGAAAACAAAATGTTTAGGGCAAGAGCTGGGAACCTGTGCTTGGGTTGAAGGAGGGCTCCATGGACATGTGCAAAGCTTTGGGGTCACAAATTGTAAGGTTCATTTGGGTTTTATTAGGAGATTGTAGGTGGAGGTTTCCATGGATGGTTGGGATGTTCTTGTAAAATGGATGGATGCCACTTTGATGGAATGTTAGAGCTCTTGTTCATCTTAGGCTATATATACCTCTTGGAATGACATAATGCTGCAGCTTCAGTAAGTATTTGACTTACACAAGGTGTGCACACAAGTCAAGTGAAAATGCATATCCTAAATAATATCCTTTGAAAGGCCACAAGATGTCACTATTGTATTTTAAATAATTCAGGGGACCCCCCCCCCCCCCCCCCCCCTTGTTTTTTACACATTACTGTTACATCTAGATATAAGAAGTCAGAAACCTTGTACAAAATATGACATAATATTATAATTTAAAATTACTTAGGTTACAAATACAACTATTGTGTTATCACACCTCGGTCGGGACTACTTAGCAGTGTCCTTGTGACTAGCAAAATTAGACTTTTCCATGCCTAGTCTCCACTAAGCAAATGAACAAGCTTGAAAGAACATGGGCACAGTGAAAGACTATTGAATATAACCATAGACTGGGATCCCTTTCAGTAATCCGGGATTATAGGATTGCCGGTTACTACAAAGTACAAATCATCCAAGACGAAAGAAAATAAATTTTTCTTTATACCCGCAGAGGTAAATTAAAGATTAAAAGGTCTAAATTGAAGCTAGCAAGCCAGAGGCTATCACGCTTACACTAATTTAGTTATCTGATAAGATATGTCGGCTGCCGTTGAGTGAGGCCAATTGTTTACTTAATGACGCAGTGCGAACGTGTGTGGTCGACCTGTGTGTTAGGAAATTGTTGCAAACTAACGAAGGGGTCATCATGTGCCAACGTCACAACAAAAGCGTGGGGAACCAAAATATCAATCACTCAATTAGTTGCTCGTTCGTTTTCTTATATTTCCATCAAAAACAACTTGACCGTGATTTTAAAATAAAAAACTCACCAAATTGTATAGTCATAAGATTCAAAAGATGGCAATTTCTTAATATTGTATGATCCAGTATACAATTATACATTCAATAGATTCTGCGAAATCTATTGAATGTCATGTCTTGTACTAAAGTTTTTCCTAGATTGACACCAGATTAGAAATGGATTGGTAAGGTTGGTCAATTTGAAAGAAATGCGACATTAGAGTCTTCTATCGCTGCAATATGAACTTTCCATTCGCCAGTGGAATCAACTTTCCATTCACCAGAGAAATCTTCAAAATTCGTGTGGCCATTGCATTGAGCATCCTATTATCGCAATTACATTATGATTATTCTAGGAAGGGCGAAACTTTAGTTCAGCATATGAAATTCCCTCATATTCCAAAAGAAAGAGATGGCATGTGTCAAGTGGTCTGTCATCTCTAAAAACCTTCGTTGTTGTTGTTTTATATGAAAACTACGATGGAGTTTGCGTATGTGAATACTCTCATTACCGAAAGGGAGTTTACAAAAATCGCAGGCAGAGGATCAAGCAGAGTTTACTGGACTATGGTGTTCCTTTTTTTTTTTTGGTTTTGCGAAAAGAACTATGGTTTGGATCATCGATGATTCCGGTTGTACCATATTTTTTCTTTTCTTTTTGGCGTAACCGTACTTTGAGGCTGCTATATATCTCGTCAGGAGCATGAGGGGCCTACGATGTAATGTCCATGTAGTATGGTATCAAGGCATCACTAGCTATTCTTCTTCGTTCTGTCTTGTCCAAGCTACGCAATTAGAGGACGGTTGGTATAACAAATCGATGTGCTACCAATACGTTGTCTCTAAATTTATATGCGTTTTTCAGGACCCATTGTCCTCGGTTGGGTTCATGTAGTTTAGGTTCGCAAACCTTTCATTTCTATCATGTTTATAATATCGGCAGAGAGCCAAGGTTCGCAGCAATTCATGGAAAGCTGTCGGCCGGTACGACGAGGAGACATGAGTGTACGTGACGTATTTAGTGTGTTTGTGTATATATTGGAAGTACTTATCAACCAACGTACAGGTCCAATGATGCTTTCTCCGAAAAGAAAAAAGGGAAAAAAATTGCGGCTAATGATTTCTCATAAGAATGGGAAAAGTTCAGCACTAGCTAGCACGTTGGAACAAAGGCGGCTACCCACAGGTGCGTCATGTCGTGCCGAGAAATATCAGATCAGGTTCCTGCGTCGAGTGACTGCCACTATTTTTTTTGGTTTCTCAATTAGAGCAAGGATAATGGAGTCGCCGGCTGCCGGCGTGGTAACAGTAAATATGTCACTTTCAGCCAGCAGTGGTATAGTGGGCGTTGGCTGTTTGCATGCCTCCATGAAATATTTAATTACTTTATCTTAGCTTTGGCATTCGGAGATTGGCTGAAAGCGAGCACTCATCTCGGGTCTGCTGCTTGAGCGGGCGATGAAACAATCGCCGGCCCTCTTCTCTCTCTTCCTCCCTCTCTCCTCCACCTCGGATCAGTTGCTGACTAGGCGGGCTATTCGCCGGCCATAATACTTGCTCTTAGGGTGAGGACATGGAGCCCTTTTTTCCGGTTACTTTGCCGGAATGTTTGATATCTATCCCATCTTGTTCGAGCATGGAGCAGGATTTTCAAAAAGGCTAGTGACTCTGCCCTATGTGATTTTTGTTTTTTGCGAGGTCGGTTTATATGGTTCGAGCTAGGCAATCGCAACTCTTTTGGGTGGGTAGTGGAGATACTATGACATTTCTTGGTCGAGCCTTTTCCAACTTATATCTATCGTTTTGCAGTGGCACACGTACTCGATTTTGTAGCGCTTGGTTGAATGGAATTGTGCTACAATGCAGTGTGGCGGCAACCGTCTTCGAACCAGGGGTCCCGGACACGACACGATACCTCACCTCCCAGGCGCAGCGTTGATCACAGTGGCCGGTAGGCCGTCCGATCGTGATGCCATAACGAACTGAACAAAAGAGCGCGAGAACTACGACGCCACGCTGACCGAGCAAGAGGAGCAGAACGTGACAGCCCAGGGTGCCAGGCGGAGCGGAGAACCGCGCCACCTTCTTGGCTTCTTGGCCCGGCCGACGAAGGACAGGGCAGCGCGGCGAGAAGAGAGCCGCAATGATGCTCGCTCCGCGGCGTGCACGGCATCATGGAAAGCCACCGGGCGCGCATGATGCTGCGCCCGCGCGGAGGAGCACGGCGGGATGGCCGGGGCCGGCCGCCACTCATCACTCCCACAAAAACCCACGGGAACCAACAAATAAACAAGGCGAAAAGCGCGGGGCCGAGCGCGCCCTCTCCGCATCCCTCGAGCGGGGTCGCGGCTCCCGAACCAGCCCGTGCCCGGGGCACCGGGCGGCCGAGCACTAGCCGCGGCTGGGCAGTGCGCAGGGGGCTCGTCAAGCGCGCGCGGGTGGGAGACGGGGCGTGGGGGCAGCGCGTCCGGCTTTCGGCTGGCACCGTCGTTTGCCTTTGCCGCGCGGGGAGCTGGGAAGTGGTGGTCTCTGGTGTGGTGCGTGCGCTGGTACGTGGTCCTCTCGCGGCGCCCAAAGGCGGGAACACGCCGGGCCGGCACCTGAGTTGGCGCGCTGGGCCTGCCCTGCCTCCGCCAGTGGCGCGCGTGTGGGGTGTCGCGCTCCCGCCGGCCGGACGCTGCCACGCCGCGTCACGGATGCCGTCCGTGTCTCGCCACCAGCCAACGCCCCAGCGAAACCTCTGCCCAGTGTAAGGTACTACTCATGTTTGGACTGAATGAAGATTTTTCTGTTCTCTGCTTCGCGCCTCTCTTTCGCTCCGAGGGTTTCTTACGAAAAGACACCGAGATCTCGGAGATACGGCACACACGCTGGCTGGCTCCACTACCGCTGCCGCTCCGCCGTCTTTCTACGAGTGTGCCTCGACACCATGAGATCGGCTTTGAACAGGGGAGATCCGAGCCAGACGTCCCGAATCGACGCATCAGCGGCTTGTTGAACAACGGATCGCTTTTTTCTGATCGATATCTTCTGTAGACAACTCAAATCGGCCTTGAAAGAACGTCGTCGTCGGAGCGAGTGGTGATGGTATGGAGTGCATCATGCCAGGCGAGAAAGATGATGGTCACGCACGCACGTACGGACCAACACAGGAGTGAGGAGGCGTCCCAGTTGGAGAAGCACTTGGGGGCGGTACAACTGTAAAGCTCAGATACTGGCCAAAACTCCTGCGACACAATACTTGTCCCAGCAGACCGGGTATAGACAGAGAGATCACCTCGATTTCACCTTACTGCTACTCTACTAGATACCGTGACGGAACAAGAGATTCTACTAGCTTGCACATTCTCTGACTTGTAAGAAAGAGACTTGTCACTGTCCATAGATACTGGATTGCCCCAAGAGGAATAAAGCAAGGTGAAGAGATTGATGATAATACGCACACAATGCAACAGTACTATCTACCATCCGCTAACATGCAGGTCCACATGCACTGAGACCGTTCTCCACCTTTTTCCCTCAACAAGTCGGAATCGGATCGATGAACCAAGCTACCGACGAGCCAATAGTCGACATGCACGTACGGCTCTACGCACCTTTGTATCGACCGGGTAAAGCGACGCCACTTTACCGCCCGCATCTTTCTTCCTCCACATGCCCCCGCAATCGAGCACCCTGCCTGAATCTTTCTCCACTTTTCGACAGGAACGTGCGCGGTATATGCGGATCGAATCGGGACATCAAGGGCGACCTGCACGCCGAGCTTTATTCTCTCCGGCGACGCTGGCCGGCTAAAGCGCGCACCCAGGTACGAGAAAAGCTCTGTACATGGCGGCATGGCCGCCGTTCTTTTGGGCGTTCCAGGTATCCAGCCATGTCGCGTCAGTACACAGCATTTCTGAAATCGTTGCAACTGTCACAGTCGGGAGATGTGATGCTACTCCCCCGGAGTGCGAGCACTTTGGGGGAGATATTGTTCTGTTGGATTCATGAGATACGTTTGGCCGTTGGTTCATTCACGCGAAAGGTTGATTTCAGCTGGAAGCAATTTTCTTCTTACCCTGATTGAAACTGACAAGTGCATAATTGAAACTGGGCTTCAGGGCCGGGGTTGAAAGTTTGGATGACATACGGTGCAGTGGTGGGGTGACAACTACTAGTAGTTAATTTGCATGACATAAAGTAAACTTTTTTTCTTTTTGTTCAAAGAACGTAAAGATTAAAAAAATAAAGTTCAATGAAACTTGGCCTGGGTGAAACTGAAACCTATTCCAATCTTGGACACTAAAAGTACTGCCAAGTGCTGAATTATTATGGTGTGATCACACTTCACACCAGTCCTACGCTGCACCGTCACACTACGATAGTATGCAAAGCAATTCGATCCGCCCAATTCATAAGCGCACGGGCATTGGTAAACTTCTTCTGCAATCCAACTTAAAATTAGCAAGCAAAGCACAGGCTGTTTCCGGCATTCCAAATAAGCTGAAAATTTTCAAGTGTGCCGCTACTCGCCAACCCTGCTAGCGTCCCCACACTCGATCAGCCTGATAACATTAGAATACGACATCCACTGACGGATCCATCATATCCCTGATCGATCTCTGATCATGTCTAGCTAGGGCATGAATGAATGAATGAATGAATGCACCCTTCCACGCTCCGCTGCTGCCCGTTTCCGCTTGTCAGCTTCCACTCTGCCAGCAAAACCATTTTTTTTTTTTTTTTTTTTGCGAGGGAGCATAACCGAACTGTTGCCGACCAGTGGACGAAACCAATTAATCAGCTCTGCGCGTATGGCAGCTTCTCACCGGCGCATGAGCTGCCAAAGCATGGAGAAGCGGCCGCCCCTGACGTGGCCCTGGCACCTGCCGGGGCACCGGCGAGGAGAAGAAAGCAAACGAAGCGGACGCCCATACACGGAACCGTGCTCCGCGCAACGGAACGAAGCGCGGCGAGTCCGGCCAATCGCCAGCGATACATGCGTCCATGCCGGCAAGCGCCTAGCTAGCTACATGCTAGTATATAGGATAGTGTGGCTGCTTGCCCATGCGACATGCACGAACGCAACGGCGCGGTCGATCGATCGATCACGTACGTACAGAAGGCTCTTGTTGGTTTCACGTCCGTGCAGGTCGGCAGCTGCACACGGGGTCGATCGACCGCGATGTTGCACGCCAGTGCCGTAACGCGATGCGCCGTCCGGACGCGCTCGGCCTCGGGCGCGCCCACGGCATCGCCGCGTCTGGATATATATATTTCCTTGACGCGGACGGGAGACGTCATTTCGAGTTCGACGTGATCGGATCAATCGATCGGCCGGTGTCGGCGTGGACGGAGGAACTCGATCGCTGGCTAGCTAGCCCGTGGCGGCTTCCTCCCGGACGACAGGAGGCCATGGGCCGCCGGTGCGCGACAACGCGGGCGGCGACAATCTAGCTCCGATCCGGGGAGGCAGGGCGGGGGCGCTCACTCCCTGGCCCCTGCGCACGCACGTCTTCGGGCGGGGGGCCTTCATTCATTCTATCTCGTCCATACCACGTCAACTAGCAGGCCGGCACTGTCGCGGAACAGCGGCGCGCGCGCCCCTCGTCGCCTCAAACGGACGAGCGGGAAGCGTGCTCCGCGAAGCTCTGTGCGGCCGTGACGAAGGCCACTGGTTACCTGCCCGGCCGGCGCCCGTAGCTCGTGGCAAGTTTCGACGCGATCGTGGGGGATGGGCCCGTGCGGGAGCAGCTGCGTGAGAGGGACGCGTGGGCTGGGACCGCCGTTGCCCGGCCCTCGGCCGACCGGGCGGGGTCCGTGGAATTGGCAGACTGGTCCAAATGCGCAGTGCTAGTGTGTGCTGCTGCGCTGCGTATACATTGCTGTGCTGTGCTGGACCTTTCGGATGTCTAGCTTCTCTGATCTTCGCCTTTAAGGGGTTGTCGTATCGCTCTGTGAGTTTTTGCCATGGAGCGGAGATGGTAAAGTGAACGTCGTCGGCAAACAGCACGGCACGGAGAGATATTCGGATCCATCAGGTGACACCGTGTGTGATGATAGATAGCCGTCGCGGTCAGGCGCGGCGGCAGGGCAGCGACGCGCCACCTGAATCCGCATGCATGCATGCTTCGCACTCGGATTCGATCGGTCCCATGCGCGACGCGCCTCGTGCTACGCTTCTGCGTCGCGCTCGCGCCACCAACTCGTGGCGTGGGGGCAGATAGCGCGCATGCCAACTGCTGGTACCATGCCACGAACCCACGAGGATTCCACGGCCGCCGCGTTTTGCCAATCTTTCTCTGCCCGGGCGTTAATGCGAGTGTGGCGAGCGCCGAGCTGCGGACCCCGTGCGCGATCGAGCTCGCCGCGATCCGCACTGTGCCGTTGGCTTGCGTTCAAGCAGCAGGGAAGTTTCTCCCAGAAGAACAATAGGATCTGCAGTACTGTGGCAACGAAGAATTCTGTGAGGATGCTACAGTTCGGCTTCCGCTGCAAATGAAGAATTCTGCGACCGATCGAGCCATGTGCGCGGGTATTTCACGGGAAAGTGACGCGACCTGCATACAGTATTCAACTGGCGGCGCACAGTCGGCGCAGACGGAATGGGTGTTGCAGGCTTGCAGCCCGTGGTTGACGCCTAACCCGACGCATCGAGAAGCATTACGGCCAGCGTGCAACGGGACGCGGGAACACGGCCACAGAACGTGCCGCCTCCATGCCACCATGCGGCGCGCCAGGTTTCCGTTATTCAGCACGCGGGGCAGGCTGGCTGTGGCAGCAAATGAAGAAACGTTTCAGCGTGAACATGGCGGGCTGAGCTCTCTGGAAAAGTGGAAATGGACACATCCGACGTCCGTGGCGCGTCGGCGTCCCACCCGGCAGGTACACGCCTCCATGGTCCATGCACACAGCTTGACCGGCGGCTCCCCTGAAAGCGAGCCCCGGCATGTCAGGCGTACGGTACCGTCACGCAAGGTGCCACTGATGATCTATCTCCTTCTCTGCTGGTGCCCCACACTACTATTATCTGCAACATGGGCCAGCAGGGACATCCGGACATGCAAGATCAGGCGACTCGCACTTGAGCTCCAGGAAACCTCATTGTCACGCAACTGTCCTTCCGGTTTTGGTCTCGAGAAGCTTATGGATGTCATTATGCCATCCCCTCTGAGACGTGAGAACCCACAAACATCGAGCTGATATAGTGATATCGGGCGCGCAATAGTAGCGCCCCGTCAATCAAATCTCAACGATCATTTGCAAACCACCCACCCCCCCCCCCACCCCCCCCCCCCCCCCCCCCCCCCCCCCCCCCCCCCCCCCCCCCCCCTCTCATGTAACATTGTAACAGGTGCCTCGGGTTGCATTGGATCTGCCCCATTTGCACTCGATTAGTGGCAAAGCCAAGATACCCGGTGACGCCAAAAAAAACAACCGCTACAAGTTCCACACACAGTTTGCACATGCAGCATGACAACAACACGATCGAACGTGACGGAACAGTTGGTTACTTTCCAGACTCCTCATTGTTCCAGTGTCCTCCTGTGTGCAAAATAGGGCACGTCCATTGGTTTTTACTAATACATGGCTGTGGACTGGGCACATGCGGCTTATATCATAGTATAGGCTATGCTACTACAACCAGCATCTGATGCATGCCGTATGCAACGGCCATTGAACCAAACTGTGCTGAATGTCACTCAGAAGTGCGAAGCTGGTAGTGGACATCCAGTACCGTCTCCAATGGCTACTATCAGTAGATCATTGCAAAACATAATTGTGACAAGTGACGATGATACATGCCTAACATAAATACAACTAAAAAAGAAGCAATGTCTTTGAGATATTATCTTATATTTGAGTATGCTTTTGGTCGGGTATTCCAGCCTCTGAGATGAAGGAAAACAAAACTGCTGACATGGAATGCATAACGAGATTCTTTGATGTCAACTCAGTGTAAATGTCAGCTATAAGAATAAGAATGAAGAAAAGAAACAATCAGCTCGCAGTGAAGTGACAATCCACATAGCAAGCCAGTGCACTTGTATGTCATGCTTACAGAAGCTTGTACTAAAAGACCCGTCACCAACCACGGGCATAAACGTGATTAATTGGAATTTCTACTCTTCAATCATTCATGCTGAATGCACAGTTCTTACCAATCATTGTGAGTTCAGTCTCGAAATGTTACAGAAACATGTGGAAAGAGAAACATCAATTAATGTGTCAACTCAACTTCATGCAAAGAGATGCTTCATCAAACGCAAAGGTTAAGAAAATTATATTTGGAAATTAGTAGCTTGAAATCAGCAGAAAGGTATCTCACTTTTGTGAGGCAAAAGGATTACGATGCGCCAATGATTACACCTATGGCCCTAACAGTCCGTGTTTCAGCGACTACATAAATCACAAGGAACAACCATAACAATACAATGAAATAGAACAGTTATTTGTCAACTTTCATCATTTCACCAAAAGGTTGGCCAGTACCATAGTAATCAGTTTTTGCATGTTGTTAGTTAAATAAGCCTTATGCAGAAAAACAGCTATACAATGATTCCCCTTTTCTTCAATAAAAATGAGGTTCAACAAGAATTCTCATTTCCATGAGAAGTCTCTGATTTTATTGGCATTTTTTATGATACCAAAAACAAAGGACGACAAGGCAAGCATTGCACTGCAAAATTCCAATTAGAACCCACCACCTTTAATGTACAGACTAAAGACACATGCTGCGGACCTGCCCATCTAGATCCTCTGATAGCCATGTCTCTCCTGATAAGAAAGAAATATAATATCAAATGATAGGCGATTCATATCAGCACGTCTCTATTAAAATCACTTGTACATCACATTGAGCTGATTTAATCAAAGATCGACGTCACATATCTCCTCTGCAAACAGTAGAATGGTAGATTTCTCACTCTCCAACAAACATTCACTACCAGCCTAGGTGGAGTGTCAACTGATGGGTCTGTTCAGACTGATACGAAAGGTAACACAGTGACAGCAAATTAGAGGGAATAGAAACACTTGTCGGTATATGCAGACACGTTTGTGCACAAGAGAACCTTATTTCAACAACTAAATGAAGTTCTCTGAAAACCAGAACAGCAAAATATTATATGATGTTCTGGCTGCAATAATATTATTCAGTTATCAAAGGTAAACATCATATTCGTAATGTTGTTATCTTATATTTAGTTTCTTCTTATTGAATAGTAAAGCTCATGAATACAGAAAGAGGAAACTGTAAATTGTGTACAAATCTGGAGTACTCTTAGCTATCAACAATGGATGTCAACCTTCTCTTGTATCATAAGAAAGTAGCACAATTGCCCACATAATTGCTCAGCTAGATATGAAATTCTTTTATTTATACAAAGTGAATTATAAATAAGGTTTAAATATTGTTTTTGCATATGATCAGCCAATAGCAAGCCTAAGAAACCTCCCAGATCTACTAAACAAGTATGAATACTGCATCCTGTCATTATTATTTCAAAAGGGCATAATAGCAGACAAAAGGATTGTCTAAACATTTCACAATTGCTAAGAAAAATAAATTGTACGTATTATTATTATTTTGAATTTATTTTAAACAAATTCAACTATAAATATGGCAGAAATATATATTTTTTCAGATGTAACCAATAGCAAGCCTATGAAATCCCCTCCATCCAGAAATAGTAGGTGCATTTTATTTCGTTAGCGCAAGACTTAGACCAACAATTACTTTATTAATATGTCATTTTTGTGATACAAAAGCACAGCCATAAGTATTTGATAATATGAATCCATAAACATAATTTTGTGTCATATAAATTATATTTGAAGATAACTGTTTGTCAAATACTTGTACAAACGAAACAAAATCACCTGCTATTTCTGAATGGTGAGAGTAAACTATATTTTAGTTTATACAAAATAAGTATGAACAGTTTATCCAATCATATTTCAGTGAAGGCGTATTAGCAGACCAACAAAGTCTAAACCTTTTTTTCTCAAAAACAAGGAAGTCTAAACCGGAAAAACGTTTTTCCAACTATATGAAATTTACCTCTTTACAAATGTTATTTAACCCATGACTTTTGGGCGCCATCCAGCAATTACATCCTCTGTCAAAGCTCTAGTTTTAACAAAAGAATCCATTGAGAAAACAGACTGCAAAAGAAATATCAAAATTCTCAAGTAAGGCTAGGATGTCCAAGGCCAACTCCTTAGGAAGAATTCGAACAAGAAGGAAGTGATAAAGTAACCATTATGAAACAAAAGCTAGCAGCAAAACATACAATGCTCCCATGCCCAGCTAATATTGGATTGTGTACTAACACTAAAACATGTAGTCATAAAATATACAAGTTAGGTGTCTGCTTTTTAGGTTAAGTACAGATAGTGAGAAAATTCATTACATCTTTAATAGCTACCCTAGTTTCATGTTCATTTTTTGTGCGGGGCGGGAGTGTGCATGCCCACTAGGTGGAACAAATGGCATCAAATGCATAATTTAGGGCAGAAGAAAGACTGAACAACAACTACCAAAAGGCCCAGCATAAAAT
This sequence comes from Eragrostis curvula, assembly GCA_007726485.1. Lineage (NCBI taxonomy): Eukaryota > Viridiplantae > Streptophyta > Magnoliopsida > Poales > Poaceae > Eragrostis > Eragrostis curvula. The sequence continues at coordinate 45,125,927 of CM017441.1, read as the reverse complement.
AGCTTGCATAAAAGATTAACAGATACCTTCATATACGATTTTACATGTGCAAGTGAATCCGGAACAGACCAGTTCTTGTAGTGACCAAGAGATATCTCCATGTGATATAGTTTAGGTCCAAGAGAAAGATCAGCAGCAGAAATTGTTTCCCCATTGATAAATGGACCCTGCACCGGACGGTGGATCAGAACAAGAACATAGTAACTTTAGATAAGCTACCTAGAAATCATTATTACTATATTAAATGCATAATAATTGATTCCACGAACTGAATGTAATTTAAGATGTCATTTGACAAATTCATTGTGGCCGGAAAAGCTGAGCTAAGTAAATCTAAATTATTGACTTAGTTTGAATAAAAAGCTGAAGGGTGCTCCACTTTTGATTAATAAAGACAAATCCAAATGTTATGAATTTCAAATGCATGATCTTGGCAAGGCCCATGTTATATTAAATAAACTGAGCATCTTGAAAAATACTCCCTCCGGTTTTAAATATATGACACCGTTGACTTTTTTCATTATTTTGACCATTCATCTTCTCTATACATATTTATCTAGCTAATTGTATAAGCTAACTTTACAATACTTTTGATGATAGATTCAATGATATTCATTTTACATTAGGAAATCAATTATTTAAATATATATTGTTGGTCAAAGTTCAACAAAAGCGTCAAAGACATCATATATTTAAAACCGGAGGGAGTATAAATTTTCATATGAGCATTTGCATTATCAAATCAAAGTAGCTTGACATGAGTGAGCATTTACTTTATTAAAGTAATACCACTGCAGGGTAAATAAAACATTTGGATCACCCACAACACACACACACAAACTAACCCATCCCAAGACTAAACCTGAAATCAGCATAAACACATCCAAAAAAGAAAGGAAATGGACGGTAGAAGGCAGATATGACAGGAATTTCTAAAATTTGAATGCACTGCAAGCATTGTAGTAATGCAGCTCATGTAAAACCACAATACTAGTTGAAGGCTGTAATGTAACATTAACTTGCCACTAAAACACTTACATTGTCTTTTAGATAACTATCAAATGAAGCCAGCTCATCAAGTAATGCCTGTTCTGTTCCATCACTGGGATCTTTGCTTTTTAGGAAACCAATGAAAGTGGAAAATATTTTGGACCCTCTGCAATGAATTCTTATGACGTAAGTACAAACAGAACTGCCAGGTATCAACAGAACAAAAGAAAGCTAATAAGCACTATCTACAGATAGCTCCAAGATACAAATCACAACAATGTTTCGATGTAGGACGTGCCAATATAGTCATTAATTTAATGTTATAAATGTCAACTCTGTTACTTATAAGGTACAGTTCTGAGCGAGCACGACCATAGTACCATTCCATTACGTGACACGGAAAGTAAAATATAGTATTTTGTATCATACACGTGCATAAATGATCAGGGACAAGAATGAAACAGATAAGGGCAAAAGAGATCAACTGAAAAAAAAATTATGGATGATTCAACATTTGCAGCAAGAGTAATAAGAAGCCTTAACAAAATAACAAACAGGATGGTTCAGGATACTAAATAGCGCATGGAAATACCACATACATGGAAGCTTTCTCTGGTGGAGTTGCCAAGGATGGTTCAGGGTACTTTTCTTCTATTGCTTGTGTTATAACATCAGAATCAGCAATCCATTTGTCCTCAAGCTTCACAATAGGCACCTTACCTTCTGGGTTGATTTGAAATAACCTGCGAAACAAGACAAGTGTGACGAGTGATGGCGAACAAACCATCAAATAGATAAACAAAAACTAACAATAGATTCAGAAAGGTTTATAGGTACCAATCTGGTTTATTAGCTAGATCAACAAGCTTTAGATCATACGGAATTTTCTTCTCCTCTATTGTCAACAATACTCTCTGTGTGAAAGGACCTGTGGTCAACATGTGTAATTTAAATCCAAATGTTGACAATTGCAACAGTAATCTTATAAAATTTGCAATGCACTTATAACATCAACAGAAAGCATGCTTCATGATCTCCCATTCCGGAAATACGAATTCTGCCACCTTTTCTTTCAGTATCAACCAGATGCCAATGTAAAAGTGAACTTGCAAATATGCATTTACTAATTAACTCACTATTAATATGATGAAATGTTGCATTATGTAATACAGCACTAGTAGTAACCCTACGCAAGGGAAATGTGTGGGTACATGTTGAGAAAAAATAATCTATTAACAAGAAAAATAGATTATAACCTAGTTTAGTTTGCTTGGGAAAGTTGATAATTCTATGATAGGAACAGTTATTCTGCGAAAATAAATACTCTCAATATTGAGTGTTTTGTCTAACAAAAACTAAGCTATTTTACAATTTGCGTACTCATCATACTTTAAAATCACTAGTCATCTTAAATGGCATAAACTGACAATAAAGATAATGGAAACATGTCACAGTGCTTACTCATACAGCTTACGAATCTAAAACAGAGGAAATGACATCCTACCCAAACTTCCAAACACTTTTTTCATAAAGGTATGAATACATTTATAGTTCTGGTAAAATTTATTAAAGCACGGAGCAGGAGGTAACAATTCAACTAAGCAAGGAACTGATAGAAACTCCAACAACCATCTTAACGTGTCCATTTCCGAATATACTACACAAATTAACGTCAACCTTCTCTATGCACCGACAAAAGAAAGAAATACCCAACATTGAAGCATTTGAAAAGAAAAAAAAATCCCCACATGCAATTTGGTCAGACTAGTTTTTCCTATGAATTAGCGATAACTACACGATTCAGAAAACTTAGCGGTTTACATTATCAGGTAAATGATGACTCAAACAAGCATGAATTCTCAATTAGTAAGTGATGACTGTAATAAGCTAACCAAGTCAAACATTGTTTATCACTGGACTGGTGTGGACTGCCGGCCCAAACTATGTGCTCAAGCAACTACACGTATCCGACACTTGTAGTCTGTTTTAGAGCTGCTGTTTTTGCTAACACCTACAACCACGCATGTCATGCAGTTCTAGATTGTTTTGGCTAATGTTCGGCGTGTCCCTATTCAATTATCATGGCTCATAAAATCGTTATGACGGAAAGGGTCACCGGTCACGTACTGAAGATACAAGTGTGGTTCCAGTCTTAGCGCAATGAATTAAACCATGAAAACACTCTTATAGAGCAAACAACGCAGAACGCGACCTGCATTGCCGATTCACCATCCTTGGATTACAGAGATGGGGAAAGAGAGTGAGAGAGCTCACAGTCGCCGAGGCGGCCGGGGGCGGTGATGGACTCCTTGGCGCAGACCTCAAGCGGCTGAGCCGAGGCGCGGCCCACGAACGTGCGACGCTGCGGCGAGACACGGGGCAGGAGGCGGCCGCGGCCGAAGGTGGCGAGAAGCGCTGAGGAGGGGCCAGCGGTCGTGGCGGAGGCGGAGCTGCGGAGGAGGACGGCCATGCCTAGCTCGCCGGAGGGAGCCCGGCCGGTCGCCGGGGAGGAGAGTGGAGGACGCGGGAGCTTCGCGAGAGGGCGCGGCGACGAGCGGTGCGAGGGGAAGCAGAGGTGTGGCGGAGCCGCGGGAGCTTATCTTCCTGGACCCGGCAAGCGGCGGTTCCAGACGCTTCGGCGTCGTGGCCTGCTGCTGCTGGTCCCGGGCCGTAACGGAAGAAGACGTTGACGTGGAATTGTTTGCTTCGGCCTGTTGTGTGGGCCGATTGGATGGATACGTTCGGCCTACGACCCATGGATCTTTTATCCAGAGCTGAAGCCCAACAAACATCCAGCTCGTCACAAGTCTTCAAAAGGCAGGAGGAGTCGAGGGGACAGGAACAACCGGCTGAAATCCATAATCTCAAAAAAAAAAAAAAAAAAAAAAAACCGGCTGAAATCCAGAAACATATACACAAATCATTGTAAAATTACATATAAATCGATCAAGTTCATACATGTAAGTATACACATGCGACACACAAACTTGATACAAGTACAATCAAATCGGTCAAGCTTATCAATCGCTCAGCACGAGACATTTTTTCTTTACAGGAATGCAAGATTTATAGTCCAATGGAGTAACGCACAACGCGGGACATGAGGACATCCACACTGAATTCGTGAACTGATGATCATCAATACGGCTGAGTATAGTATTAGCAGGGGTGCACCTTAAGCATGCAAATGATCGTCGTCATCCCCATCCGCGACGGTGGCCGAGTGGGTGCCTGGCGCCGCAGCGTGCACCATCATCTCGACGGCGCCGAGGTCCTTGCGCATCTCCTCGTAACGCTTCTCCGCCTCAGGCATGGTCCCCATGACAGCCTTGAGTCGCAGGTTGACCTCGTCGAGGCGCTCGTAGACGGCGTCGTTGGTGAACATGCCCGCGCACACACTGCAGATGGTGTCCCAGCTCTCCACGAGCGGGAGGAAGATGATCACCGCCGACCCAACCGTGCCCCACGCGATGGCGATCGCCGCCCACAGCGTGAAGTATCCCACGCTGTACCTCCCCGCGGGCAGCGACAGCGCGGGCCACAGCACGACGATGACGGCCGTGAACGCCACGCCCCACCGCACGATCCACCGCTTGGCGTGCACCAGCCGCTCCTCCTTGAGCTCCTCGGCTACGGCGTCGACGTCGTCGACGGCGCCGGCGCTCTCCACCGTGGTGATCTGCCGGCTGCTCTCCCAGTCGTAGCCCTGCGGCGCCGCGAAGCTGCACGCCGCGTGCACCGCGCCGCCCACCAGGATGGACACCAGGTTGCCCGCCAGCATCGGCGCGTTCCGGCCCGTCGTGTCCAGGTTCACGCGCCCGTACTGCACCTTGGCCACCGTGAGCCAGACCGTGACGCCGAGGACGCAGCCGGTGACGCTGCCGAGGATGGCGCCGAACGCGTTGGCCTTGCTCCAGAGAAGGAGCAGCGCGATGGGGATGACGGCGGAGCCGATGATGACGCCCATGGCGAGGTACATCCACCCGAGGGACACGCCGACGAGGTTGAGGATGACGGCCAGGACGCCCATGAGGCAGCCGAACACGAAGATGACGGCCCTGGACACGCGCAGGATCTGCTTGCCGGTGGCGTCCGGGTTGATGTAGATCCTGTAGATGTCGTAGGTGCAGAGCGAGGAGACGGCCACCAGCTCCGCCGAGCCGGCCGAGGTGACGGCCATGAAGAGCATGGTGAGGAGGAGGACTGAGCCGGACTTGCCCATGAGCGCCGTGGCCGTGGCGGGTGGAACGAGGCCCTTGGCCGCCTCCTCTGTTGTTATGGGCAGGTCCAGAGCGAGTGCGCCCAGGCCCAGTGAGGTGGCCAATGAGAATGGTACGGCAAACCATACCAGCCCGCCAAGCAAGTACCCCTTGTGCGTCGACGACGGCCGGGCAGCGATCGCGCTCATCCAGTAACCCTGCATCGCGCATCGCATAAATAAATTGGATGGGATTAACATACGCAGAAAAGCAAGCGTTCCTATCCTGTATCCAAAATCCAAATCGTACATTGTCGACGAAGACCGTGCCGAAGTTGCCAACGATGTTGATGATGCCGAAGACGAGGCCACCGGAGCTGAGCATGGTGAGGTAGGACCCCTTGAAGTTTCCATGGACGGGGCCGCACGCCTGGTCAGGGTGCGAGAGCGGGGCAGCACAATTTCGCGCCGCGCTGGCCACGACCGTGAGGTGGTCGTGCACCACCCTGGGGCTCCCGAGGCTCTTGCTGGAGGTGTACACGAGGAAGACGAAGACGACGAGGACGACGTGCACGACCACGGAGTGGATGTAGCTGGCGAGGAAGGTGGCCTTGAGCCCGCCGGCGAGCGTGTACACCACGACGCCGAGCGGGATCAGGAAGCTGGCCGCGTACACGTCAATGCCCGTGAGCGCGTTGGCAACCGCGGAGCCGCCCAGAAGCAGCATGGCCGTGACGATCACGTTGGTGGTGAGGCAGAACACCAGGAACACGGCGTGCGCCGCGCCGCCCCACCGCGCGCGCACGATCTCGCACACCGTGTGCGCGTTCGGCGCCTTGCGCTTGATCTCGATGGCCATCACGCCGAACAGGAGCACCTGGATGGTGGCGCCGCTCGCGTACCAGAACGGCCCGCTCACGCCGTACTGCCACGCCACGTTCGAGCTCTGCAGGATCGTCGCCGCCCATGTCCACTGCTCCATTCCACCACCACGCATGATCCGTTAGCTTATTAGACGTTAATTTGTTCGTGACTGACGCTGAAGACAAATCAACGGAAACCGACGTCGATGCAAGTATGCAAGTACGTGCCTGGGAGACGATGACGCTGGCGATGAGGCCGGTCTTGACACTGCGGCCAGCCGTGTTGAACCACTCAGAGGTGTGCTGCGACCCCACATACCGCTTCTCTAGCCACACCTGCAGAGGCACAATTACGCTTCTGCACTAGCTGACGTGTCGTTCGTATGTGCATACATGAAATTCACATAGACGAAAAAAATGATGTACGTTTCTTCTGAATACTAATTTCACCATAATCGTTGCATGCCCCCTATGCTTGAAGTTATGTGAGTTCTCTTGAAATATATACTTTCCATGAAAAGATATAATACCCTTTTTTTACCTTAGTTAAGGCTTAGAGTTCTACCATATTTGTTCTTTGGGTAGCTGAAGGATTCGTCTAGAGAAAGGTACTGCAAGTGGAACGAGAAAAATACATAATACATTTGTGGCCAGCGTGAATGCATTTGTCAACCAAAAATGATTACGACAGCAAGGGGGTAATACTCGTAAACTGCAATTTATGTCTCACACACACAGACAAAAAAAGAAGAAGAAATGTGTGTACACCAACTAGCTTTCATTTTCACAAAGTCGAACTAATTTTTATCTCTCTTGTATATAGACGGTGGCATGATGCTTACACCTATCATGGCGACTGTTGTCCAAGAAAATCCAAGTTCGACAAAAAGAAAAACAAAATGAACCGAAGTCAAATCCCATACACGAATCAGCGTATTGTTCACTTCGGCGTGCATAGTCCAAGATTCCGGCCCACATATAGTAAAATGGAATCAAGCGCATAGAATCATTCTATTTCTAGCAAGTTGCGAGTCAACCATCGATTTTTTTTTTTTTTGAAAAGAAAACTTACTTGCATGATATATACTCCAGTTTTACCATGATTCAAATATTGTCTCCCATGATGAACTAAATTCTATTCAACACACTGTATCTAATAAATAGGGTGAGACATACAAAGATAGTGGTGCTATGTCGAATCAATAAACCTATAAATGTTAAGTCTAGTTGTTGATCAAAATGTACATTTTTTAAATCTTGAAATTTGTGGTGCATCCCCAACATGTTTTGTTGTTTTCTTTACAAAACGTGATGATCATTAAGGTGAAATTGTTTTGATGTTCACTTCTGCACCCATAATCAAGATACCGGCCTATATATAGAAAAGTGAAATCATTCTATTTGCTGCAAATCACGATGCCATTGTTTATTTTCAAGTGCACATATTTATCCTGTAGTATATAATGGTGGCATAGTCTTACATCTATCACAGTGATTGCTGTCAAAAGAAAATCCAAGTGTGACAAAATAAATCCAAAATGAATATTCCAAGCCAAACCCAACTTTGCACAAACTAGCTTATTGTTTACGTCGCCGTCCATAGTCTAAGATTCCAACCTATACATAGTAAAATGGAATCAGCCGAACAGAATCATACTATTCCTGACAACTATCCAAAAAAAATTTGAAATAAAAAACAGTTTTAGTTGCATGACACTCCAATTTTTTTTATCATGATTCAGATTGACATTCCTTTAAATGTTAAATCGACAAGATACAAAGCTAGTAGTACTAGTTTTGAATCGCTGAACTTATAAATGTTAAGTCTGATTGTTGATCAAAATGTACATATTTGAAAACTTGAATTTTGTGAGCGCATCCCCAACTTGTTCTGTTGTTCACTTCTGCACGCATGCATAATCCAGATATTGGTCTATAGATGAAAAAAATGGAATCATTCTATTGACACCAACTCGCGAGGTAACAATTCATTTTAAATCAAATCCACATATTTATATCTAACATTGTGATTCCTGTCGAAAGAAAATCCAAATGGGAATAGAAAGCAAATTAATAACCAAAGTCAAATCTATCTTTGCTCAAAGTTCGAGATTCTGACCCCCATATGTAGTAGAATGGAATCAGGTGTATAGAACCATACCATCTCGGGCAAGTTGCAAGTCAACTATATCCCTTTTTTTAAAAATCATTTTACTTGTATGATACTACTCCAGTTTTATCATGATCCAAATTGACATGGTCTGCCACGAGGAACTCAGACTCAATTCTCTTCAACACACTGTAGCTAACAAACTCGATGAGATACAAAGCTAGTGGTAATAGTTTTGAATTGCTAAAGCTGTAAATGTTAAGTCTAAATGTACATATTTGAAACCTTACAAATAAAAATCGTGTGTGCATACCCTAATGTTGTTCACTTCTACACGCACAATCAAGCATATTGTCCTAGCTTATACATAGAAAAATGCAATCATTCTGTTTACTCGCCTAACTGTGTACCATTAACAATGAAGTTCGAATACTGAAAAAATGCGTGCGTGTCGAAAGGTTAACAATGGAAGCGCCATACAGACTGTACTGGCATACAGACTGACAGAAATACGCGATCAATATATACGGATCAAAATTACGCAAGGAAAGCGAGGTTCAACGGGGAAAAGAATCAGCCACCGGCGGTCCGGCGTATGTGACGGAGATGTTAGATTACTCCGAGAGAGTGGTGACAAGGTAGATATTTACCAGGAAGGAGGTGAAGAGCGCGAAGAAGGCGCCGAAGCCGAGGACGACCGCGTAGCCGACGGCCTGGTCGAGCACCGGCTTCCCGCCGAAGTAGCTGCCGGCGCGGGTGCACACCCCGTCCACCACCGAGTAGAACTCCCCGCCGAACCCCAGCCCAGGCGGAGGGCACGCACCGCCGGCACCAGCCATCGTACGTCGACCTGTATATATATGTGCAAGTGCAAGAAAACATAAAGAGCCAGCCATATATGATGGAACAGGCCGGCCGATGAAAGAATCAAGCAGGCTAGGCTACAACGAATCAACGGTACCTTTTGGATCCGGCCCCGCAGCAAGGAGGAGGAGGAGAGACGAGGACGGCGGCGGCTGCGGCTGCGGCGATAGTTCCAAGTGAAGGGGACGACGACCCCACAGACGGAAGAGCCGTCGGATATAAGAGAACACAGCGGCCGCGATCGCTGTCACGGCGCTCGCGCCAACAACTCTAATTGGGTGGTCTCAGAAAAATTGAACAACTCTGTTTGCGAGAATCTTTGACTTGGTTATTCCTGAACCTCTCTGAGCTGTCGCGGAGGTATCTCCAGTTTCCAGGAAAAATAAAATAAAATGGGCGCGGGGGAAAATGCGGCGGAATCCAGTTCCGTAGCCAGCTGAGATGCAATCGATGAGCGCACGACGACGTTGTGCGCACGGATCGTAAAAGCGTCCGCGTTCTCACTTGATGGTGACCTCACCTCTTCTCTCGCACAGGTCTGTTGTTGCCGAGCGCCATGATATGCATGCAAAAGTGCAAAGGCGCCACGCCACGGCGACCGCCGGCCGGAGAATGAATGGCTCGAGCCCATGGAAAGAGTATGCGCGGCAAAAGGGAGTGGTTGCCGACGTCCCCCTGTTGCTCTGCGTTCCCCGCCACCATCCACGGGTCAGAGGTACGAGGAACGACGCTCCGCTAGCGCCGACATGATCTGTGGGACGGCGGAAGGTTCCCGGTTGCGTGGAGGGGAGAGGAGGGGATGGGTTATGGAGGCGGAGGTGGTGCTGACTGCTGTCCGAGCCGGTGGGAGGGGACGAAGAGCGGCGGCCGGCGGGATCTTGTGTTCGCGGCCGTGGTACACGGCTGGCACGTTCCGTCGAGCAATCGGGCGGTTGGGCCGATTAGCTTGTCTTTTTTTTTTGAGGTTAGGTTCAGCCCGATTAGCTATGATCGCTGCTTCCCTTGGCATAAGGCGACAGCCCGTGTAGTATCTCAGGCCCGTCAGGCTTTTATCCGGGGTAAGCTAGCAGCAGTAGTTCGGCGGCCCGTCTGCAGCTTTGGACCGTGCCCGAAGCGCTGACCCTGCCAAATTGCCATCTTCCGAGTCCATTTTGTCACGCAGCGTCAGCGTGCGAGGGCATTGGCATTGCCTTCACCGCCACGGCCTCTCGTGGCGCTCTGCACCTCGCGACGACAAGCAAGCGGTCTCGGTTGTCTGTTGGTGACGGTGCGGTGCCGCTGGCGCTGCCACAACCGGCAGATAAGACAGCCAAAGGGCAGGCAGGGCCGATGTGACTGCACGGCGACCGTCGTTCTGTTTAGCTTGCGACAATGCAACTTGCAGCATTGCTCTGCAGTCGCAGAAGTGAGGTGTTCGTTTGATAAGGTCTAAATTTTAGGGGATCACATTAAAAAGAATTTTATTATTTAAAAATATTAAATAAAGTTTAATTATAAAAATAACTGCATAACCTTTGGTCTAATTCGCAAGACGAATTTAATAAGGGTAATTAAGCCGTGATTAGATGATAGTTACTGTAGCATCACGGTAGCAAAATATAGATTAATTAGGCTTATTAGATTCGTCTCGAAACAAGCATTCATCTGTCAAAAAGGTTTTGTCATTAAATTTTATTTAATACTCTTAAATGACAAGATTTTTTTTATGTAACAGGTTTAAATTTTAGAAGGGAGAAAACGAACGCCTTAATTCTGAGATAGGCCTCGCGTCACACACACTCACATGCATCGAACCGTAAAAAGTCTCTACCCGCAGGAACGCGTAAAAGTCAGCCTCCGTGTTGGGTTTACAGCCGACTTAAAGCAAGCCCATCGCGCCTGTCGTTCAATCAATCCTCAGCCAAGGCAGCCGACAAGCTTTGACAACGTGGCGCCGACTCTTTCTCAAAAGCTACAGAGGGTGGGAGTGATAGTGGGGCCATGAGCAGATGGAAAACTGAGGCCGCGACCGTCGACACTGCGAGCGACAAGCAAGTCTTTCTCTCTTCTGTACCTGCTTTTTCTGACAGATTCGGGCGATTCGTGCATTGTACCTGCTCTTATTGCGAAGGGACGCTAACTAATCGAAACGATGACGGCGTCGAACCAAAAACGTCGTTTGGATTCAAGTCGAGACATGGACAGTCACTAAAATATGACATGCTGAACTATGGCACTTTGTCGCGATGGAATGTTCCGAGGTATCAACGAGGCGCGGCATAGTACAAAGTACTGAGACTCTGCGGATGATTGCTTGAGAAGAAATCTGTGATAACGACCCGTGCCCATACACCGGAAGTTACTACATTGCCTAATGGAGCAAGTTTTAGACAATTTCTCCACTCAAAAAAGGAGAGATAAGTTTCCAATCCTTAATCTCTGTACTGATACTGGGCGTTCGAAGTGAAGTTTGCATCTTTTCACGGACAATTTAAGCTCTGAAAAGAACTAGTTATGGGAGGAGCCATCTCTGCATGTGTAGGTCAGTTTGGCGCAAAACTACTACAATGGCCAACGAGGCAACGAAGTCGGTTGATGTTAGCAATGGACTATGGTCTATGCATAAATATTAAGTCGAAGCCATGTGGAACACGAAAATCCTTGTCAATTTCCTACCTAGTCATGACCTCACTCTTCGTGCTTATTGGTTTGGCCAAATTTCATGCGTGGTTTAAAAAAAAAGGGTACCAATCGTCGTAGTAAACAAAGGCCGGACCATTAGGGGATCAACTAAAATATTGCGCACATAGTGAGATGGTACTCGTTTTGCACGTAGGGCTCTTTCCGTTCTTTTCTCTGTTTGTTCTACGAGGCATTATCCGTGCAATGAAAAGGTGTGGTGGGTGCGTGCGGAATCACGTCCGGTTTGCGCAGTCGTCTCTGTTTGCAGTGACGACGAAGAAAGAATACCGTAAGTTTCTGCTCCATTTGACCAACTTTTCATCCAACAGCCAACACGGTACTCCTGCATATATAAACATCGTCTTATGCATCCTCTAATATGTATATAAGCGCTAAATTAGAAATTAGCAGTGACACTAACTTAGAAGGAACTAGCAGATGAAATGGCAAACAGAGAAAAGAACTAGCAGATGAAACAAGCCTAGGGCTAAGAGCATATACAAGTATTGCTAAAATAGATTACTATACTTAAAATCTGTCAGAAAGTTTAAAAACTGCTAAAAATCTACTCCAACAGAGTTGCTATATAAATTGCTATACCTAAATTTTTTAGGCTATAGCCTAAATTTCTCTCTCCTAGACTCAAATATAGCAATGCAAGTATGGATTGCTAAAACTTCTGAACCTTGCGCGCGAACACACAACTGCCCAGCACAGGACTTTTCCTCACGCTACATCCCGCCTCTGCCGTCGACGCACTGCTCCCTTCCCCTTCGATTCCGGCCGGCAGCGTCGCCATGGATGTCCGGGGGCACCTCTCAGCGCCCTATCCGCCTCCACCCGACGCTCCTCGCTCAGATCTGTCCGCCGCGGCCTCCAATCGGCCAACGTAGCGGGCTAGGGTTGGCGCCGCCATTGTCGTCAATCCCCAGCTTCGGTCGGGCCTGGGGTTCACGGGCGGCATCGGCAGCAAGGATGAGGCCGGGGTCTCGCAGGCCATGGCCTCCCCGTGACCCCTCGAGCGGCCATGAGCAGACGACGACGACTCGATCTCTCTGCCGCATCGCGGCCCAAATGGAGCTCGAGGGGGCGGCGCCTCATCGATTCTGGGCGCAGGGTGAAGGAGAAGAAGGAGCGCGCACGTGAGGCAGGGCAGGAGATGGATGGCACAGTTGGCGGTGGAGAAGGAGCTCACGCGTGAGGCACGGGCCGGAGGTTGAAGACGAGGGTGGCGATTTTGCAAAAATGTCCCCGTGGAAACATGTAATTTTTTGCGATATTTTTGTGTCTTGGTGTTTTTATGAGAACCCCCTAGAAGTTAAGGGTATTTATAAGAAGCTTTTTAAGTCTCCAGTTTTAGGTATGTTGCTGGAGACGAAAATAAAATAAATTGCCAAATCTTCTCTCTCCTATACCTAAACTCAATTTTAGCAATTTGTTTTTAGCAACTCTCCCGGAGATGCTCTAATATCAAATTACAACTCTTTCCGAGTTCATGAGTTTTTTTTATAAAAAAAAACCTAAAGAAGAAGACCTAGTTTTTGTCTTAGAAAATGGCTGAATCTTTAGGCTAAAATGAGTGAGATAACTCATGCCTGATTATGTTTTCAACAGCCACATGTTACATAAGCAGAACACGTGGCTGCTAAAAACATAATGTGAAATGTACATCGTTGAACCAATTACGGTCGCTATAATCTGTTTCCCTGTCCTTAAGAACAAATCACCACGCCCATGGCCAATGCATCGGCGCCAATCACAAATCCACCATGGCGCGTAGGCCGTCCCGTCGTCCGGCCGGCGGTCTGCGTCGAGCCAACCCATCACAACCGATCCCCGCAACGGCCACATCCTCTGTGTTCGCACTGTCATTGGGCCCAATCCCCTTCGCGTGATACACAGCGCCAATCTCTACTCCGGTAATTTACCACTTGCAACTGCCACACGGGTCCCACAGGGACCAGCCCCACGGAGCATCGGGACAGGTACGAGACCACTCTGTAGACACTAGAGTCCAAGAAAAATATCACCACACCACTGACATGGGCGGCCCAGAAGTGCGGTCCGTGGGTCCCGCGTGCCAGGCGGGCGCGTCTCGCGAGGCAAATATGGCGGCGGTTATGTTAATCCCGCTGCGCCGTCTCGCAGTCGCAGGCAAGTGGGGGCGCCGGAGCCCGGAAACCGCCTGCCCAATAAAATCCACGCGCCTCCTCGCCGCGCCGCGCCCCGCCTCCCCTTCCCCCACACCCACTCACCGCCGAGCCAGCAGCCCGGAATCCCCATGATGGAAGCCGGCAGCGGCGGCGCCGCCGCGACGGCGGGCGGTCTCGACGACGCGGACGCCGCCTTCTTCTCCCGCCGCGGGCACGGCCGCTGCTGCTGCTTCCCGTGGCCCTCCTCCTCTTCGTCGTTGTCCCCGCACGCGCGCCGCGCGGACGAGGAGTGGTGGCACGGGGTCGGGGATGGAGGAGGCGCGGGCGCGGCGCGGCGGCGGTGGTGGCGGCGCGGGGTGGACGCGCTGATGAAGGTGCGGGAGTGGTCGGAGCTGGTGGCCGGCCCGCGGTGGAAGACCTTCATCCGTCGGTTCCGCCGCGGGGCCCGCCACCACCACGGCGCCGCCGGCGGCGGCCCCGGCCACGGAGCGGGCGGCGGGAAGCTCAACTACGACGCGCTCAGCTACGCGCTCAACTTCGACGAGGGCCACCCCGGCAGCCCCGAGGGCGACTACGCGGGGTACCGCGACTTCTCCGCGCGCTTCGTCGCGCCGCCCGCCTCCGCCAAGGCGTCCATGGACCTCGGCGGCCGCGACGCCCCGCCGCTCTTCCACATCCCGCAGCCGCAGCAGCAGCACTCCCCGCGCACGCCACCGGCGTCCGCCGCGTTGCGAGGCTGACCGACGCCGTCCGTCACGGGCGCAACCGACGGCAGCCTCATTAATGGGGCGGCGGAGGCGATAAGGGAGGGGAGAGGACGTCCCTTTCCTGCTCTTGGGCCGGTTTCTTGCTGGTGGTGGGTTGGATTGGATGGATGGGGTCGATAGGTTTTTTGTTTTTGCATTTCTTTTCCCCTTGTCTTTATGTAAAGAATGCTACTTATATTGTCCAAATTGTCACTGTAGTCATAGAAATTGTTCATTCTTTAGGTGAAAAAGATGAGACAAGTACATTAATATGGTTTTATATGAACTTTCCTGTAAGATAATGCGAAGTTATATCATCAATTCATCACTGTGGTCCATTAGCTTGGTGTCATTTTGCACCGTTCGCAAACACTGACTGGAACGCACGTAGTATTTCACCTGAATCTTGTGTGACGACCTGATTTCGTAAAAATTTCTATCATCTTTTTATTATTATTTTGTGTTAGATAGATGTTCGCTGGCGTCGAGGAGAAGCACTCTTTTGTCTCTCTCTCTCTGATAATTGACACCCTCGTGAGTTCAGATTTGGCGTCGCCGACACGCTTCGTGCAATCACATCGATCGCCCACTCCTGGCGCGAGCCCATGATCCCTTCACTCACTGATTTGCATCATTCCCGCAGGAATCTCGAGGACTCTCACGTCTTAATTTTTCCCTCAACGGTTGGCCGATCGAATCGGCACCGACCTCTGCTCCATGCCGGTCAAGTGCCCAACCTCGCCGCACGCCCGTTAGGCAACGGGATTGGCCGCTGTGTTTGCTCTAAAATGAACCGAGAAGTGACGACGCATGTTCACGTGATCCCGGACACTGCCTTCGTCTCCGGCATCAGCTGAACGCAATGTAACTTGACAACGGCCCAGAGTCATCATCAGTGCCACGCTTTGCATGTAAAAGAAACAAATAAACGACGTGCCTACAGTTATCTACGATCACGCGGATTGAAAGAACAGCTCAATGATTGACGGATGATTCAAGGAGCGACGCAACTGAAGAATGGAATCCGAGACAAGTAATATTCCCAAATCTGATGTTAACATCAGACCAATCGAGGTCCCTTGCTTCATTTATGGAATGACTGATGGAGCGAGCAGTAGTATCAGAAATGGGAGTGACGTTAGTCTGCTAAATGTGATTTTAAGATAAGGTCCCAGCACCTGAACTGCAAAGATATACATGGCCAATTTACATAAAAAAGGAACAAAGAGAACAGAGACAAATCAGCATAATGTTCTGCTTACTCTAGTATTGTAGTGATGCTGATTTGACCTGAAGAAGATAAGATAATCAATGCCCATGGCGAAAGTGTTTATCAAGGCATAGTATTGACACTGACAGGAAACAAAGTGTTCGGGGGCCTTTGGAACGCGGGATTTTTTCCCGTTCCTGCGTTTTTTCTGTGAACAGTCAACTGATTCCTGTGAAATTCCTGTACAATTCCTACGAAAATCCTGCGTTCCAAAGAGGGCCTTCACTTCCGGTCAATAAACCTTGCCAGTTTGTCTGCATAATCTGTCAGTTCCGAGCCAAAAAAATCGACCTAAATATGCTATCAAAACCAGCCAACAAAGAATTTCTTTTATTTTGTCCTATATAAATACAAGCAGACGAATGGAAGTTGTACTTCAGCTTTCACGGCCTGTTTACTCCACTATCCGTGCTAATGCTAACCAAAAGTCTGATGTGCTGGCAAAAGTGCCACTCACATATCTGTCACAAACTGACAGCACTGAAGATGAAAGCGAGGTCTAAAGGGTACGCTGACTTTCTGGCAGCACTGAGATGAAAGCTGGTGGGTCAAACAAAAACCAGAACGCGACTGTTCATTCAATAGCGAGCGTCCGATTAGTTTTGTCAGTTGCTCTTGTCTGCTTCAATCGTGCCCGAGTCTGGCCTTTACAGATGAACAGCTGCATCCAAGAAAGAAACAGGCTCCTGATGTGCTGAAAGCCAAACAGGCTCCTGATGTGCTGAAAGCCTGAGACCAGTGGCCAGCATTTTCACGTCGAGGTCACGAACAGTATTGCGAACCACCACCTGATCAATGGTGGATGAAGCCTGTAAGTTGTAACTTTAGTCCGATAAATTGGCTTTCTGATAGATATATAGATCGTCTGAAATAATTTCAGGGAGTTCTGAACAGGGAAAGCAATGTACTGTACTTCCCAGAGCCAGAAAAATAAAAATAAAGTGATGTCAAAGGCTTTCTTTATTGTATTGTACCAAACAATCTTATTGAACGAATGCTGCTTCAAATGTCTACAACTTTCAATACTCCCTCCGTCCCAATATATAAGGGATCGGAGGAGTTCCCAATGAAAACAGCAGAGGAGCAAAAAGACAGATGTGCCCTTCAATTATTCCTCTTTCGCCCCCACCGAAGCCCGGCACATGGTCGTCTTCCTCGCCCCCATCGCCGCAGCCCGTAGCCCCGTCCTGTTGCACCCCGGCCCAACGCCGCGCCTGCCGCCGCTCGCGCGAGCTCGCCCCCGCAGCATCCTACCCGAGCTCGCCGTCGCAGCAGCTGATTCCAGCGCGGTCAGCGTCACGAGCTCGCTGTCACTGGTGACGACCGCTCGGGAGTATTCCTCACCGCGGTTGCTCGGGAGCTCCTCCATCCCCATCGGCAGGTCGAGCTTCAACTGGCGACGGCGGACGGCGAACAATGGCGCGGTGGCGAGCTTGGATGGCGGCGCTGGATGGCGAGGTGGGAGCGATTGACCTCGCGCCCCGGGCGGGGGCGAGCTGCGCGCGGCAGCGGACGAGCTCGACCTGCGCGCCACGGCGGCGGCTTGAGCAAGGTGGGCACGGCGGCTCGGGTGCGGAGATGGAGGGCGGCGAGGTACTCCGGCAGCAGCCCGCGGTGATGGACAGATGCCACGAGTTGCGACGGGCGCCGCCATGCTCGGGGACGGCGGGGAGACGAGCGACGGCTTGAGATGGCGAGGCCTCGGTTCTCCAGATTTTTGCTATTTTGCCCATGTAAACTGTGGGCTTCGGCGGAATGCCCACGCCAGAATGGGCTTCGCTATTATGCCCACAAAACCATTGTGCTGACCGGTGGAATGCCCAAACTAGCTATATTAGCTCTTTATCTTCTCTTTTTTGATTTAAAGGCACTGGAAAAGACAGAACTACCCCTGCCCTTTGGGAGAGGGTATTCCCTCTGTCCAGCGCCATTGTACAGCCATTCCGGCACATTTCGTGAAGAAAAAATTTTACAAGATTTTAGCATGCACATGTAAAAAATTTTACAATTTTTTTTTCCTGAACCAAATCGCATGTTACATAAAAAATTTTACAATTTTTTTTTCCTGAACCAAATCGCATGTTACATGTGCATGCTAAAATCTTGTAAAATTTTTTCTTCACGAAATGTGCCGGAATGGTTGTAAAATTTTTTCTTCACGAAATGTGCCGGAATGGCTGTACAATGGCGCTGGACAGAGGGAATACTCTCTCCCAAAGGGCAGGGGTAGTTCTGTCTTTTCCAGTGCCTTTAAATCAAAAAAGAGAAGATAAAGAGTTAATATAGCTGGTTTGGGCATTCCACCGGTCAGCACAATGGTTTTGTGGGCATAATAGCGAAGCCCATTCTAACGTGGGCATTCCGCCGAAGCCCACAGTTTACATGGGTAAAATAGCAAAATTCTCTTCTCCATGGCGCCCTGCGCTCGGACGAGGCGCGGCGGCGAAGGCCGGGAGGGGAGCGCAGCGGTGGATGGGTTGCGGCATGGGGGAGCACGGCGGCATGCGAGCTGGCCAAGCTGCTCGGCACGGCGGTGGGAGAGCTACGCGAGGCGGCAACGTTTGCGGTGGCGAGCTGCTCGGCGGCGGCCGAGCTGCGCGCGGCGGCGAGTCTCGGAGGCGAGCAGGAGAGGAGAGAGGACGAGCCGCGTGAAAGGATAAGGTTCGGCCAGCTGTGGGACCCACTAGAACCTCTCCAAACCCTTATATTTTGGGACAAGTTCGACTCCATCCAATCCCTTATATTTTGGGATGGAGGGAGTTCCTGATAATTGTTTTGTGTTGACGCCAACAAACAAATGAGCTGCAATTTCAGTACTATCACATACTGACAGCACTGAAGATAAAAGCAAGGTCCAAAGAACAAGTTGACCTTCTGACAGCACAAAGCTGGCGAGTCAAACAAAACATGAACACGAACGACGGTAACGACAGGCGAGGTCAATAGCGAGCCTCCAATTTTTGTTCATCAGTTGTTCTTGTCCGTTTCAATCGTGCCTGAGGCTGGCCTTTGCTGATGAACAGCTGCATCCAAAAAGATACAGCGGTTGTCTGTCATGAAGAAGCCTGAAAGCCTGAAACCAGTGCCCACAAATTTTCTCATCATGAAGTTATACAGTATATATGAACCAGCACCAGCCAGCCTTATCTGATCAACGGTAGGGTTCCGGACTCCGATGCATGTGGACCTGAGACCTTCAAATTTGCACTTTGAAATGAAAAAGAATATTTGAGCCTTGTCATGAACCTGGAAATGAAGATCTGGAGAACCAATCACAAGGCAGTTGTTTTAGATGTCAGAGCAAACAACAGCTACTAGTATTTCAGATCTGGTTATTTGACAATAACTATTTGATTACTCAATGAAATACTGGTAGATCTGGTAGTATTAGGCACAGGAGGAACAGTCAGCATGAGTTGATTCATACCTCAGATCCCAACGCAGAACGCCGGACATGCTGCCTGCCTATGGCACATGATACCTGTTTATCTAGCTAGTGGAGGCATTTTGGAGCTGGCATTTCACAATACTGTCTGATTATAATTTAACCAAAAGGTAGAATGAACACATTACATTACACCGAGTCCCACTTCGGCACCCTTCTTTTTATACCACATCAGAGTACTGTACCATGAAACCTCCTGGTTCCACTCAGACTGGTCACTGTCCAGTGTCCACCACCACAAGATGCATTGAGCTAAACGATGATAATATTTTCAGTTGGAATATCATATCAATGCACAAAGAGAGCCGACAGCGACCAAATGGTCACCCTTACATAGAGATGGAGCACCAACGCAAAAGGTGTTAGCTCCTCTTTACCAACTTGCCAGCTGCTATATCAACATATTTGTGTATCTTAAATTTAAGTATTTAACATGTAAGGAAATCAAATGATGATCACATAATGTGAAACTAGTGATCAATGAAATCAAAACACATGAGGTACAATGACATAAAGAATGTAAGAAACACAATACTAAGTTTTACTTAAGCTACAGATCTACATTTTTAACACAAGAGAGTTTCTGGCTGACCCAGGAATAAAGGGAAGCACAATGAATTTCTTTCTGATAATTCCAAGTTCCAGCCCTTTTCCTCTTTTTTTTTTGTGTATAAAGAGATTTTTCAAAGAGAGGATGAAGAATTCAAAAGGTGATCCTCAAAAGAAAAGGCATCGAGAAAGGTAGCAGATGACTGAAGGACTAAAGGCAAAAGAAATATGCTTATGCCGGCAATCATTACAATTTCCTGTACATGCCAATCACTGTGCTCATCAGAAGTTTGAAAGGGAAAATATCAAGAACATGTTGCCGATTTCTTGGGTTTGAAATTTATGAAACGTTTGCCTGGTACTTGACCATCAATTCACAAAGCTAAAAGTAAAATAAGTCATAAACTACACACTTCAACAATAGCAGAATATATAAAGTAATTCAGGACCTCCATATTTATAACAGTAACTTCTCAAGGGCATTCACAGCAAGATAAAATGTTGGAAGTACACAAAAAAAATATGTTCAACATATGAAACTTCAAATATCATAAAGGGAGAAAGACACATCATTTCATGAAAAAATGTAAGGTACAAACAAAACCTTAGCCTTCTGTTCTTGAAGATACTATTAGCAGAAACTAGGTATTTTTCAAACATGGGCATAAATACACTTGGGAGTAGAATGGATTTTGAACTAGCCCGGAGGGAGTATTTGCCAACAGCAGCAGCAAAGCATGTGTAAACAGAAATAGAATCCCAGGGTGCAAAAAATAAACATAAACGAAAACAAATCCTCTACAGTTCTACTAATGCATGTTCACAGTTTCTGAATACGAGTTGCTCATATAAATAGGTGCCTTTCTAAGAATTTCCTTAAATATATACTGAAGACTCGAAAAGTTACTGGTTAATGCCAATTATACTCTGATTTAGTCCACCACATAAGGCAAGCTGCAAAAGTATGGGCGGTCACACACAGGAAATGCAAAAAATATGAACGGTAGCGATAGAGAAGTACAAAATAATAGACAGGCTATAAATCACATCATTCTAAATCATCACAATCTACATGTTGCAACATACTAAGCTAATGTGACTACCAGAAGTCATCACCCCAATGAGATTGACACATTCCAATAAAAATCAGCACATGACAAATTAGACAAGAGAAATGACTACAGGTAAGCGATTAAGTGAGCAACACTAGCAAAAGAAAACATTAGCTACTATCATAGTACAGAGTCACATGTTTGATGTATCCCCGGTGCCGCCTCTCTTCATCCACGATGGAAGGCTCCCTGCATCTGAACAATCATCCGAACCAGTAGGTAGCTTGCCCTTCAGATTAGACCACTGCCAAATCTTTGACACAGAGAAACTTTCCCCTTTGTTGCGCGCGCAGATCTTCTTCCCCTCCATAATATCGGCATTGATCGAGCTTAACCCAGCAGGCCTTCCTCTCGCTGCACCGCCAGCGCCATTTCGAATCCGGCCTGGCTGGAGGGCTACCCGGAGCTCCGAAGTGCCAAGAACATACTGATAGGTGCCCATGGAGAAGCATCTCCTACCATCCAAGCTGCTGCTGCTACTCTCCCCTTGATCCCTACTCAGCACTCTACCATTGGCATTGCCACCTTCCACGGCACCCTGGGTCCCGACATTCTTGAACTTCCCAAGCCTCACTGGGAACACCCGTTTTCTCCGCTGCCGGCGTCTGCGCCTTTTGCCCGGGCAACCCAAGCCCATCCTCGTACTCCTCAGACAGCCGGCCTTCCTCCAGCCTCTCCTCAAAATCGAACATGGGGTTGTCGTCGGCCATGAGCCCCGGGGCGAAGAGCACCCCGCGGCAGAGCGGGCACGTCGAGTTGGAGAGCAGCCACGTGTCGATGCAATTGAGGTGGAAGGCGTGCCCGCAGAGCGGCAGCAGCCGGAGCCGGTCCTCGGCGTCGAACTCGCACAGGCACACCGCGCAGTCGAACGGCTCCTTGTCCCCGTCGCCGCCGCAGCCGACGACGATCTCCCGGTAGGCGAACACGGGCAGCGCGTCGATGAAGGACTGGTCCAGCCCGGCGTCGTGGAGGTGGAACAGCTGCTGGAGCTGCCGCTGCAGCGCCGCGTCGGCCTCCCCGCCAGCGCCCCGCGCCGCCGCCGCCGCAGATGTCGCCGGGCCCCCGCGCCCGCGGCGGTGCTGCTTCTTCATGAGCAGCCGCACCAGGAGGTGGAGCAGGCCGGAGATGAAGAAGACCACCGCGAGAATCACGATGATGAAAAGCACCGCTGGACTAATCTTCCCACCACCTCCGCCCCCACTCTCGCCCCCACTCCCACTCGCACCCTGCACCGGCGGCATCGGAGGCGGCGGGGCGGCGGGGAGGCCGCTGTACGGGAGGGCGTCCCTGACGACGCCGGCGCCATGGAGGAGGCGGCGCGGGCCGAAGGATCCGGACGAAGAGGCCGCCGCTTCAGCCATGGCTCCTACGAGCTCCGGTTCCGGCACCACCTCCGCATCTCATCTGATCCCGGACGCCAAAGATGCGATCTTTGAAGGAGACCAGCGATCCCGGGTGGAAAAAGGATGCGGAGGTCGCACCTAAAAGCGGCGGGCTCGGGCGGGGCCGGGAAGCGGACAAGCCGCTAGGGACCAAGAAACCTGAAACCCTCGGGACGGGAGCAGGCGAGCGAGCGAAGCCGCGGAGAGAGGTAGTAGAAGGGAGGTCGTTCGCGGCTGCGACTTGTCGCGAGCCGGGTGTGGGGAGCGGAACGGAGCGGACGGGGGTGGTGTAGTGTGGTGGTGGACGCGCACGAGCTGGGGCGGCGAAAGCGACGGCAGCCGAGTGAGCGGGGTTGCGGTGGCGGCTCGGTGGCTTTTGGATTTGGGCGTGTCTGCGGTGCGTGTGCGGCTGTGCGCGTCGCTTTCGGCTACGGCGCGCGTTGTTCACTTGTTCGGGTTCACAGATGGCCTCACTCGCGGGAGTGCAGAGAGTGGTTTTTACGCACCTTCGGCTTTCAAAGTATTTTTAAAATTTTAGCGCAATACTATGGTTTCAAAAACACCATGGTTCTAGCAAACAAGGAGGTGTTTGGGTGTAACCAACAGTGCAGTTTTGAAACCTGCATTATCCCTAAAATCATAGTTTAACAAAAAACACTTCAGTCGATTACAACACGGTCATTTTTTTTTGTTCTTGTGCCATATATTTTTAAAAAAACTTCATTCGATTATAGCTGCTGGGTCCAATTACATCGATCGATTCCTCCCCAACAAGCAGGAATCATCACCCTTACATCTCGAAGGTTTCTGATGCTCTCATGGCGACATGGGTCTCGACCCTCCATGCTCCTTGTTTGATCCATTGCAGCTGTATCTTGACGTTCAATTTGCTGCCAATTTTCCCCCGATTAGAGGAAACGAACCCCGATTTCCACTTCAACTGCATTCAAGATCCAGCTGTCCACAAATCTCAAGTGTCTTTGTTGGAAAGATTTGCAAGAAGAGCCATGTAATACATCCTTAAATTTCTAGTATTTGAAGACCAGGAATCGTCCTTATTGCTGACAACAGAGCACTTTGTTGATTTTTTTCATAGTCTTCTAACATGAGGATGGTTGAATATAACATTTCTATTTGTCCAAAGCACTGCTTTATGAAATGTTCGAGCAACACTTTCTTGGAAAAATGAGAAGTACTACATCATTTAGCCAAAAATATCACAGTTTTGCTCAAAACTTAAAAAAAAACTCTGGTTGTTGAATATTGAAATACTGCATGCCTCTAGTTTCTAAATACTATGGTAGAATCATAATATTTTGTGTGACGCTTCTGATACGGTCTGAATTTTGTGGATGATAACCCATACGTAAAGTGCCCAGTAGGTTGTGACAAACAAAGAGACGTCTAAATACGACTTTATAAACATTAAGTCAGGTTTCAAGTAGAATCGCTAGCTCACCATAATGGGAGGGGAAAAGGGGCTCATGCCCCCCCCCCCCCCCCCCCACACCCCTCTACTAACATCAGTTTATAAACTAAAAAAATGTTATTTTATTCGGGTAAAATTTTTCATGCATATCTCTTGACTTCTCATAAAGTATTGTCTAACCTCCATCACCATGGCCATGAGTTTGCAGAAGATTAATGAGCAGAATTAGAAGGGATTACGACAGTGACTTAAATATCGTAATAGGTGATGGGAGGTGCACGACACAAGAAAAGAATTACAGGTGGTATAACAATTATGCAACAAATAGATGGAGTGAAAACCATGGCTGACAAATAATTCGGCTGGTATTGGCAGACCGAAGGGACGGCGACGGTTGCGGTGGTCTAAAAAAGGCTGACCAAACCCTCATTGAGCTGGTATACTTTGTTGTCATTTGAACGCTATGGCACGGCAACATGTCCGTTCCGATAGCAAGGTGCCAATGGAAAATCAATTCCGGTCTACCACACAGCGTAGTACAGCGCAGCGACAACCGAACAGGAGCAAGAAGCCTTCCTAGTGGCAATCACTGTTCTAGCGTGAGCACTGGATGATTGACTGCCTGAGGCTTGGTCGACTGCCGTACTGCAACAACAGCTTGACTGAATCCTGGCTGGGTTGGCTCGCCTCGACGGGTTCCAAAAAGCCTGCATTGCAAATGGAAGCCGCACTTTCTGCACTGAAAGCTCGGGTTTCTGCGTAACCTAGATTTACCGGCCGTGGATGCTGCATTATGGTGATGGGTTGGTCAGGTTGGTAATGGGGAGGTGCATTGTTTAGGCCGAAATCAGTCAGCTCCTTTTTCAGCGAACTTAGGGCCAAGTTGTTTCTTGTTTGTCAGGAACTCGGGGCCACTTTACGCAACACACGTAATACTCCGTTCCATAATAGTTGTCGTTGTTAACTTTCTGTGATCACCTTTGACCATCCGTCTTATTTAAAATTTTTATGCAAATGTTAAAATAAATATGTTATGATTACACTATCTTAAATGGTAAACATGTTGTGAACAAATAAATAATATTTGCGAAAAAATTGAATAAGATGAACAGTTAAATCTGATATTCAAAAGTCAAAAACGACAACTATTTTGAACAGAGGGAGCATGGAGTACCAAATTTCCACCGTTATTCGGTGCATCGGTCACTTCTCCAGTTGACCCTACTATTGTGGACGCGGGACCTGCTTGCAGCCGTGTAGGCACGACAGCAGTCCTGCGTAACAAAAAGGTGGATGTCCTCCGAGCCTGCCCCGCGGCGAGGACAAAGGCCAGACCGGCCAGGACCGTCCACACGAACCACGACATGTGAAAATTCGGCTAAAGTAAGCGCAACCATGCAATGACGACGCCACCGCGACATTGCCCCCACCGGCGGCTACGTCGCACATGGACACGAACGCCGTGCTGTCACCGCACGGTGGAAGCCGTGTCTCGAAGCCACCGCGTTTATCGACCCAGCCTCTCGCAACCAGACAGTCCAATCAACAGTGCAGCCGGCGCCCACTCTGCCATAGGCAAATACTGGCTCCCAGAACGACAAACATGGGAGTTTAGCGGCACACAACGAGGCTAGAAAAATACATGAAAAACGATAAGAGAGCGGAACATATAAGGTTAACCAGAGTCCCAATTGCATGTTTTGATAAAATTCATGACCACAACCGCTTCGTTCCAGGATAAATTATGCTTATCTGCGTTTGTCAGCACATTCATCAGGCAATGATACACCGAGCGTGGCAAAATGATTGAGCAGGAACGCCAACATCCGACTCTGAGCATTGTATCAACCCAGAGGAATCATACGTTTGTACAGCCCAATCATGATTGGAGAAGTCAGGACGTAGCCTCCCCATAGTTCACTTACGCTGAACGAACCCGTTCTCGATCAGGTATTCCACGAACTCATCTATGAGGTAGGGCCAAGCACCTTCCTCGTCGTAGTTGGATAACTGTGGATCGATCGACTGCATTAATAGTACAAAAGTTAAGTCAGGAAAGCAATGGTAACAAGCTAGTTCTGCAAGTAAATCGTGCTACCCTTGCAACCCAAAAAAAATCGTGCTACGAATCCTTAATGGAGATGTTCTGACTAAAAGAACAAAACTCCCATACAGACTTTCCTTAGGTGGTCATAACTGCCAGTTAGACCTCGGATACAGTAATCACTGATCCACTGGAACCTCAGATGTAAAAATCACTGATTCACTACAATCCTTAAAGCTGGCAGATTGCATTGGCTAGAAAACAAAACTGAGTCGCGTCAGCTAATCCATCTCAATTCAGATGGAATGGTCCTAGATTATCTCAATCAAGGGTAGGTGCCAGATTGTGGATTGAAATACCACCCAAAGCAAAATACAGTTGCATTTACACCGAGTCTGCGAGTTCACCAACAACTGAGCTTTTAATCCATGAAAGAAAGGGAGGTGAAATGAACATTGATACCTTTACAAACTCCAACAGCTGGGTCCATGTGTCTCTAGAGATGGTTTTATTATGCCTGACCTGAAAGATGAAGAGCTCAAAATGAGAATTGTAGCAACACCCAATGCCATTAACCTTGAGAATGAATTAGATGGAGTTGTGTTTAGTCATACCTGTAAGAATTCACACCAGTGATCGAGAAGGGGCCACTGCCTTTCAGCAAATAGCAGCTGCCACATTCCAATAGCAGTCTCCAATGAGAGAGATTTTTGACCCTGTCAAATCAAGGGAATATGTCAACAAAAGGAGAGATTAATAGAGAACACGATACTACTAATTTATGAATGATGAAAGAGTCGCCAACGGTCAACGAATACTGATAGCCCTTGTAAATACTTGAATAAATATACTGCAATTAAGGCCAACCTTTTCCCTTGCCCAATTGAATGTGAAGTTGTATATCTCACGGAATTTATCTGGATAAGGAAAGAGTTAATGCACAGGTTGGTAACAGAAAAGAAACGGATACACATCTATCCTAAAAGTCCATTTGATATAAATGCGGCTTCTTTACATTAGAGACTGACATTCTGACCTAACAAGTAGCCAAGTGCAAATTCTAGAGTAATGATATCAAATTTTGCCAAAAGAAAAGGAGCTTACGGTCGTCTTTTAGCTCAGCTCGTAATGATGGTAACTTTTCACGGAGCTTCTCAATTGAATCTACCCTGCAAATAACAATAAGAACTTATTAAAGAACCCAAATAACAACTCCAACATATTTTAAAAACCATGTGTAACTGCATGAACAAGTCAGGTTCTTAAGCTGTCTCATATAGGAATGCTAAGATTACAAACAGCACTCACCCAATTGACTGCAGTCCACCAATGAATTCCTGGCGAGTAAATTCACACATAGTGGCAGCTTTCATGTGCCATGATATGACAAGCTGTTAAGAGAACACCACATTACTACAACTAAACACAATGGAACATACCACTGCAAATATGAAATTATATGCCCTATGTACTTTGTTGAACATTAAATAGAACTGAAATTAACATCACTGGTTACAACATAGGGAGCATATGCCGAATAAATAGTTTCCCATTAAACTTCAAGACGAAGGTAAGGCACATACCATAACAATATCCTGTGGATCCACCTGAAAAATGAACATGGATATGCAAACATGAGGAAAGTTGTACTCTGTTGATACTCATAAGCTACTAAAATAAAAACATACATTACAAGAATCAACCCTGAGATGGAAATCATGGAATAAACAGCGAGTCATAAAAAGTAACAGCAGTTTAATGTTATCAGAAGCCTAACGTGACAAGATGATGATGATGATTTAATATATACAGTGGCAAAATTGCAGCTAAGATCACAACTCACTCCTGTTATCAACAGGAGTCATGGGACATTGGCCCACGAGTACAACAGCGGCAAGTTTAGCTTAGGAAAAACTTCAATCAATACTAGTCATTAGTAGGTTTTAGCTAACAAGTTTGAGATAAATATTCCTAAAAAAAGAGATGTAAGCATTCCTAAAAAAAACGAGCTAAGTTCAAATTAAGATAAGGTTGTTCAGTTAGAATCTGTTGTTAGGAGATTGGCAATATAAGCCCATCCGTATCCTAACTTGTAACCAAGCAAGAAAAAACCTAAAAGAGCGGCCAGCCTCCACGGAGCCGAGGAGATCATTAAAAAAAATGAGAATTTCGCGTCCGGCAAAAGCTCATGTCACAACATAGAGAGGGCAATTAGCCCGTTTCTTCCTGCCACCCCATCTACCTAACAAATCTATATCACTCCAAATAATTACCCAAAATAAGTACAGTGTGAATCTGCGATTACCAAATTGGCAGATGCGTACAAGGTTACAAACTACAAAGCGAACCTAAATTTGCTAACCCAGACCCTCCGCAAGAGAAAAGAAAAACAATGATGTGCCTGTAAGATCTATCTCTTCCCCAACATTAAAATAAACCTGCAAGAACCAAAAACCTAGCACTTGCGGCCATAATAAGCCAAAAACATGGTCCGTTTGTTAAAAGAAAAAGTGAGAGAAAGATTGTTAAACAAGTAAATTAAAATACAAACCGCTAGATTCTATGCAAATAGAAAATTCTTGAGCTTCAACAATAAGAAAAGTATATTGGCTAAATGAAATAAGTACCAGTGTCTGAAAGTATTTAGATTGCAATCAGATTGAGCAAGCACTATACATGCCTCAGATGGAAATAGGAGCGAATACTGATTGGATAATATGAAAAAGTAATTGTTCCTTACATGCAGATCATTGCAAAGTTGAGATACTCCCTCCACCATGATCATATCAGCATCAGGTTCTGGCAGGAAAAACAAACAAAAGATGCACCATGAAATTGAAACTAACAAAAAACGCAACTGCAAGAAAAGCATTTTTTTTTAATGAAAACTAAAAAAGTACTACATACATGCTGAGGGAATCATAATAATTCAAGGGTAGATAAGTCACCTTTGTACTTGTTGTACATCTCTTCAAGGCGCCTAGTATTGGCTGCAGAAATCTGTGGTTGGCTATAGAAAAAGTCAAAAGCTCCTTCCAAGTGCCAATCACTAGCTTTCAGTGCCTGAAGGGCAACCTTCTCGCTGCATCATCATATAAGAAAAATGCTTACTGAAGTCGTAACAAGTGAACTCATAAAGCAACTAAACTGAACTCAACATTGTGAGACAACCACAACAACCGACTTAAAGAACAAAAACAAAGATCAAGTAAAAATAAAAAACCAGTACGTTTGAAAATTGCAGTATATAATTAACAAGGTTTTTGCACTAGTATATTAGCATGAGAAGAGATAC
The DNA here is from genome assembly GCA_007726485.1 of Eragrostis curvula. Taxonomy (NCBI): domain Eukaryota; kingdom Viridiplantae; phylum Streptophyta; class Magnoliopsida; order Poales; family Poaceae; genus Eragrostis; species Eragrostis curvula. The sequence goes on along the minus strand of CM017441.1, from coordinate 45,096,816 downwards.
AGAATGTACAAACTTCCAGGCAGAACAGATTTGACATCATATTATCAATGACCAGGTGCCTATCCCCTACCCTCCCAAGGCTTACTGCAAGAATATCAAATTGGCAGGTCCAGCCAAGCAAAAGGGCCAGTTATGCAGAAAAGTAGGTCAGTTACTGATCATAGGCCGTTCAATTGGTTAGTGAAAACAATAGTACAAAGTAGAATTCTACAAAGTACAAACATCTGGAGCAAAGTGCATCTGTACAACCCTTGTTTTGATCAATTCTCATTTGCAGAGTTAGCCATTATTAGCAAAGAACGACAGCATAATTTCCTAGGCTATATCCACGAAAAGAGAGGGGTTAAATCTTTGATTAGTGATAAGGTAATCAGTGAATGTACATATAAAAAATTCCAAATTATAAGAAAGTTAAACATACAAGAGGCAGATTGACATAAACTCCACTAAAGACAAGGTATCTGACCAATATGAGCCATTAACCCCAGTTCAGATCAAGGATATAAATTCCCCAAGATGAGGACATCATAACCTGGATTCGCAGCACCTCTATTACTGTTACACAATAGGATGCACAACTTTCACCTATTAAAATCTTTAACTGACTTGAAACGCATGTGAAACAGCCCATCCACATGCCACATCCACAAGTAACTGACTAAGCTACTAGCTACCATGCACGCCGACCACAAAAATTCCATACCCTAGGGCGTGTAAATTAAATCCAGCTCACAAGTAATCAAGCACTCGCACCTGGCTCCGGTTATGGTCATGAACTGCTGCACCTTCTCGCGGCTTCCTTTCCCCAGCTTATACTGCAGATTGCACACACATAACACACAATCAGCATCGTTCTTCTGAAAATCCCATCAGATTCCAACAGTCCGCGCAAGGGATTAGACCGGTTAGCTCCCAAATCGAACAGAGGAAACAACAGATATGGGGTGGTTCTCGCACAAGCCGATTCAAACACCAATAAAAATCTCTCCCCCCCCCCAAAATGGGGGTCAATTGAGGAAAGGGACAAGCAGCGGGTGGCGGAAACTCACCATCTTGGATCGAGCCCTGTGAGGAGAAGGAGGCCGGCGGAGAAGGGGAAGGGAGCGCGAGGCGAGGCCTGGGGTTCCGCGGCGAAGCTTGAGCTCTCTCGCCTGCCTCGGCTCGCCCCTCCTCTTTTATTCCCCTCTCTCTCTCTCTCTCTCTCTGGCTCGCTCAGTGCTGACTCGCTCACATCCAGCGTGGCGTGTGTATGCAAACGACAACCCCAGGCAGGAATGACCGGAATGCCCTTCCTGTCTAGGTCAAGAACTCAGTAGTATATTTAAGGGAAAATTAGTTGTGTAGCATCGAAAGTTCCTTGTTTACGGAAAATACCACCAAAAGTTTCGCGCTCCGGAAAGTAGCACCGAAAGCTGCATGTCTACTCTGGAATTACCATTCTCATATCTTTTGGACAAAATGCCCTTGCCGGTTCACTCACAACAGCCCAAACTGAAAGCAATACGATAACACAAACTGAAATAGCATCATGATTCAGAACCAATTACCACAAATCGACCACAAAATAATTCTTCTTCCCGGCAGAATTTTCAGTTTGTGTTCTTTCTGTGCAAACGCGAGAAACAATGGGGATTCTAGATGTAATTGGGGAGGAAGAGAGACACGGGAGACTGAGAGAGAGATGCAGTCCGGTGGAGAAGATAAGGAAACAAAGCCAAGTGGTGGTACATGACCTCGCAGTCATCGGCCATAACCAGCCGTGTGCATCGATGTAGAAGGCAAGCATAATTTTGTCGTTGGTGTTAAGGGGCTCGGCGCCGGCGTCAGTGCCCGACCTCAAGCTCGCAAGGCAGAGCTGTGCCATGGAGGACCTCAGGTGCGCAGCCAACCCACTCCAAAACTCACCCGTGCGTTGTGGTTGACGAGTTAGAGGAGTTGTGCCTTCCCTTCTTCCCTTCGACCAGCGGCGGCGAGCCATTGGGGACGAGTGGCGATGGCCGCTTTGGGAAGCAGGGGGCGGCGGCCTTTGGGGGAAGCAGTGTAACATCCCACCCTAATCATGTTACAAATCTGCTGTTAGTTCAATTTGATCACAAATGTTAATGATCACTTTGGAAATTTTAATTTAAAAGCAAATCAATTGAAAATAGTCAAATATGAACTTGAACTAGAACTTCAAAATTTTGTATACAAGTGGGCCTATTTGAAAATTTCCTTGGCATCCAGGGGCAAAAAGAGATTTTTGGAGAATTTTGTGGATTTTTCTACAAAAGGAAATGGGCTCAAATAAATCAAAGTTCATTTATTCAAAATCTGTCTTAATTGAATTTTAACTCAAAATCCAAATCGAATTAGGAAAAGTTGTAATAAGGAAAACTGTTCATTTCGGTGAAACCTTCCAGAACTGATTTTATCAGATTTTTTGGAGCACAGTAAAGTTTGGTTTCAATCAATTCAAGTCAGCACGTGCAAATTTATTTGAAAAATTCGAAAAAGTTACTGTAGCGGCATGTGTCGTCCTCGTCGTCGCTCCTTCCTCCGCTGCCCATCCCGGCGAACTGTGGCCGGCATCAGCGCGGCACAGCAACGACGACCGGTTCATTCCCCCCTCCTTGACTCCTTGACCCCAGCTCACACTCCCCCTCGTTCTTCCCGTCGCTGCGCGCACAAGGAGCAAAGCCGAGCCGCCATTGCCGCCTCCCCTTGAGCTCGAGCTCGCCGCCACCCCAGTCACTCCCCAAGCTCGGCCCCAGCAGAGAAAAGGTGCGCCACGAGTCCCTCTATCCTACCCACAACACAAACTCCAAGCTCCCTCACCCGGTAGAGAGATCGAGGCGGGATTCCGACCATGGCCGCCGGGTGAACGTCGTTGAGTTCATCGCCAAATTCAACCATCTCGGTGAGCCACTTCGCAATTCCTCGCTCAGGGTGATGCACACCTCACTTGCGCACCACCCAGTGCTGACCTTGACGTCGTTTGTTCAGTAACCTCGCCGGAATCTTCTTCTTCCCCGACGCCGTTCGCCGGACCGCGCCGCCCTCTCCGACCAACTCCCCTCTCCGGCCTTCCTCCACGTGCACACGTCCCACGGTGAGCTTCATCTTGACTCCGTGATGCTCATGCGTGCGCTAACTCACCTGCGCGCTGCCTCACCTCGCCGGAACGCCGCGCGCCGCCGCTCGCTGCCGCCGCCATCGCCGCCGACCTCACTCCCGACCGCGCGCGCGTGCACTCCAACTAGCCCTAGAGTCGCCTCGACGCCCTCTACGCGTTGCCGCTGACCTTCGCGTGAAACTCGCCGCCGTTTAGCCGGAACGGCGACCTCGCCGTCGCCACTGTCGCGCGTGCCGGCACTGCTACAGTGCCGCTGCCCCTTTTTCCTTTTTGTTTTCTCAGAATTTTGGTCAAACTTGTAAAATCGATAGAAATTCAAATACAACTCCGAAAAATCCGAAACAAAATTTGTTGGTTTCCTTATGAGCAGACCTATCCAGTGGTACAACATAAACATCTGAATTCGTCTTCGTTAATTTTATAAAATTCAGAGAAGAGAATCAGGAAATCATTTTTATAAAAAGATCTCTAAATGCAAAAATTCTGAATTTTGGCATACACACTCCTAATAGGTTCACTGAACATCCCACCAAGTGGTATCTTGAAATGCACCTTATTTTAGGAGTAATTTCAGTTTCCAGTTTCTAGAAAAATCTTTTTTATTATTTTATTCCTGCACCTTTTGGCATCAAATTTTGGATATGTCACTGTACCTAGGATTAGGTTGCTAACTAAAAATACAAACTTAATTTTAGATCTTCCAGAACCCTTTTTAAATAATTTAGAAGAGGATCCCTTATTTGCACGTAAGAAAATTCATAAACCCAAAGTAATTTGTGTAAATCACTTGGGACCAGACTGCAAAAACCTGATAATGGCCCTGCAAGCATGTTGCATTGTGCATTATAAAATCATCATGTCATATTTGTCAGGGAAGTTCCATGAACCCTCTTTGACTTTGTGTGTAGATTGCTGCATTCATTTAGGAACCGACGCCGGACCCGAGGACGTGGAGATCGAGGCCGAGGAGACCGGCGCTGACTTGAACGTGCTCGAGTGTGCTAACCACCAGCCCCAAGGCAAGCCCCGGTGCATTCCTATGTTTACCAAGTTTTCGGTTTTCTCATATGTACTTCGAGTCGCGGAATGTGCATTATGTTTAGGAGTTGTATGGAACCTTAGATGCATTAGAAATCTCTATTCCTATGGGTTGGTTCAGTTTGGTACAGCCGCCCGTTAGTTGCTATGCTTAATATCGAGTCACCGTTTGAAGCATTCGAGTGGTATGGAGATCACTCGATGTTGGGGAAATGGGTTTACTTTATGTTCTCACATGATGATGATAATGAATTTGAGACCGAACGGGGAAGTTCATGTGTAGGTTGAGGTGACAAGGCTCGCCTTGTTCGCCATAGCCCCGTTTGTGTCGGTTGAGGACCGTTCGTTGTGGCCCCGCTGAGCAAGTTTGAACAGTACCGGATACATGCTAGGATAATGGGAACTAGTAAACTTAGTAGCTCGATGTTATATTGTTGGACGGGGCCCCACCTCTCTTTTGGTGATGAAGATGGTATGGTGGTTGCGGGTATGTGTTTGAAGGGAGGGTGCACGGGCTAACCACGGATAGCTAGCGCGGTCATCGCGTGGAGGACGTGTACCCGGGAGAGGTGACACTCGGACCGGCTTTACGATGTCTTGTAAAAGGTTGCCGTGCGTGGCTCTTTCGAGTAGCGTACGTCGTGTATTCGGGTTTCGCCTGCAGGTGTAAATCGATTCGAATCGCCGTCCCTCGCGGTTATTGAGTACCACTTGTTCACTGTGTCACATCGTAGTAAGAAGTGCACATGATGATGTTATATGCTTTTGTACTTCAATTAATTGTTTTGCAACCAGGTATTGCTTAGTTAGGTTGCTAATATTTAGATTAATGCAAGAACCCTTTTAAGTTGGCTAAAATATGAAAATAAGGATCAATTATTAGTGCCATTTTTGCAATTAAATTTCACCCCCTGGTCAACCCCCTGCATGTTAGAAGTCAGTCTTAGAAGGCCATTTTGACGGGTAAGACTTGTTGAGTATTAGTTGCTCAGGGATTCGTTGTTTAAAATTTTGCTGCAGGTATTCCAAATTGCAATTTCTGCGGTTGTTGTGGTAAAGTAGTGTGGGAGGGTGAGCCGCCCAATGACTGGTCTATTGAGTGGGTTCCCTCCTCTCCCAGCCAGGAGCAAGGTGAGTGAGATCGTGTCTACGGGCCGGACATGATTTCTCTGTAGATATGTATCGTCGTGTGTTCCGCTTCCGCTCGCTTTTGTATAATCGAATTTCGAACTTTTTTATGTAATATTAATCGAACTTCGAACTTTATATCCTATGTTAATTATGGAACCAATGTAATAACTGAACTTAATGTAAACTTATTTTACTTATGCTTATGTGTGTGGTCTATGCATACTTGCTTCGCCAAGTATCCCCCGATTAAGATCCTGGTTAGCCAAACCCCTCATTAATTTGAGGTGGGGTGCTACAGCTGGTACCAGAGCAAAGTCGGGTTTGTACCACCCTAATGAGCATTATTTTCGAAAACCACGCTTACGGTGAGGTACGGTTTAGTCGGCCCTATATAAGGATGTTAGTGGTTTAAGGTGGCAATTAGTGAGTCTTGCTTGAATAGGTTTGATTGTTTTTCTTTCTTTTCTGAAATGTCGGCGAGATGAAAAGGTAAGAATGATGTGAGGCATGGGTCGTTGACCGTATGGCCGTTTTGTTGTTTTGATGGGAGGCATGGATCGTTGATCGCATGACCGTTTTGGTTGTTTTGCTGAGGCATGAGTCATTTGACTTAATGGCCGTTTCGTTGTTTGTGAATCTTCTGCAGGTACTCTAACCACGTTAGAGGTCACACCATTTGCTAGTCTAACACGGTTGAGAGACGATTTTGTCACCGAGTCACGAATGCCGATATAATGGCACCCTTATCTTTTGGTGAGGAACGAATAACCTAGGTTAATAAAAAATGGTTGCATTGCATTTGCATAGCATGTTCATGAACTTAAGATGCAAAGAAACCTGGTTGTGTTCGTTAATATCGAAATTTTGTAATGAAGCAATCGATCCAAATGAATTTGAAAACATTCAAATCAAACAAGTCCAAATCTGCCGCGAGTAAAAAATTTCCAGTCAACTTCAACACGCCATAACTCCTCCGTTTTAAATCCGATTGTTGTGTTTAAGAACTCTATGGAAAGATCTCAGAATTATCTACAAGTTTGGTATGTAACTTTTTCTTTGATTCGTCCTAGAACCTGACGAAATTTGGTGGTTTGTTAGTCGAGTTCAGTCTGTCCAGAACAGAATTTCAGCAGACAAGGGTCGAACTTTGAAATAGCATAACTTCCTCTATACTGATCTGGTTGAGGTGAATGAGTACTTGTTGGAAAGCTCTTGAAGTTATCTACAACCTTAGTAACTACCAAATTTTCTGTTTTTGCCTAGAAACATGTCAGTTTTCGTTTTAGTAATCACTGCCAGTTTTCGACAGATTTGGGTTACTTTTGTGTTGCAAAATTTTGAAGTCCATGGTTTGGACTTAACAAATTGTAATCGTTGGATATGCTATATGTTAATTTCTTAACATGTTTTACTGCTGGGCATTATGGTTTGACTTTTATCAAACTTGATTCCCCGCAGATGGCGTTCAGCGAGATCCTGGCGGAGAACGCCGCTATGGCTGCACGCATCGCCGAGTTGGAGGCTCAGCTTATGGAGTCTGAGCAGCAGCGTATGGCCTTGTAGCGGCAGAACGACCTGCTGAAGGAGACCGTGGATGACTTTCAGGGTTTAGTGAAGGACCTTGCTGATGAGAAGGCCCAGATTGCAACAGAGCATAACGGGGAAGTTAATCACCTTCAGGCGCAGCTGCACGTCGCTCAAGCTAACCTTGCTCATGCACAAGATCAGATTCAGCACGTGCAGGCCGAAGCTGATGCAGCTCACAATGCTTTTGTTGAGCTGATTCAGATTCAAGTGGCGCACCACAACCCGCAGCCGCTTGCAATGGATGATCAGAACGTGGTGCAGGGCGCGTCGGGTGTGGACTATGAGCCACCCGCTACCCCTAATGATGAGGATATGCTTTCCGACGCGGGTAGCAACGTGCCACACGAGTAGTGGTCTTCGTAGTAGGCTCTAAAGAAGCTAACTAGTGTGTATGACTTAGGCTAGTAGTAACTTGTCGGTTGACCGAACTTTTCGAGTCCCGCCGCTTGTTATTTTGGAAAAGCGTTGCAAACGGTGTTGTAATCTAATGGTGACGGTTTGGTATGTTGCAAGACCTTAGTGTTAGCTTATGGATGTCCCGTGCGGTGTATGGTAGCTGCACACCGCCCTTTTGTGATGTAACATAGTGGGGAACATCCAATGATCGTGTTGTAAAGTTTATGCTGCAAATGGAAGACAATGCTTGGGTTGAAATGGTTATTTATCGTTGTTTGTCTACGTGGGTTAAATTCTGAATTTATGCCATGTATGCCTTGTAATTTTATTACAGCATTTTATTGATCATTAAATATGTTATTTAATGGTGCAATGATTTATGGCAGATGGCAGACCCTCGTAGCGGACAGGTTCCCCCGGAGGAGGGCGATACTTCGGCTCAACGTGATGGAGCACCACCGCCTCCACCACTACCGGGCAGCATGGAGCACTTGCTCTCGACTCAGAATGATCTTCTCCGTCTGCTACTGGGGAACAACGCTCGCCAAGCGGGCCGTAATGGACCACCCCCTGAAACCACATATGCAGACTTTCTGGCTACTCACCCCCCGGTATTCACCGAAGGAAGTGAACCGTTGGAGGCCGACCACTGGCTTCGCACCATCGAGTCCAAGTTTGGGCTCATTCGCTGCACTGAGTACCAAAAGACCCTGTTCGCGGCCCAGCAACTCCGTGGGTCAGCTGGCGCATGGTGGGCAAATTATGTGGAGACTCTTCCAGCTGGCTATCAAGTTCCATGGGCAGAATTTCGTACAACTTTTTGTGAGCACCACATTCCACAAGGTCTCATGGATAGGAAGCTTCGTGAATTCCTGGATCTGAAACAGGGCAACAGCAATGTGCATGAATATTCCAGGAAGTTCAACCATCTCTCACAATATGCCTCCTACCATGTGGACACCGATGCAAAGAAGAGGGAGTGTTTCCGCAGAGGACTGAACACCAAGTTGCGTGATCGGCTGGCACTTCTCTCTAACTGCACCTACAACGAGTTAGTGAGCGCCGCGATCGTGCAAGAGGATGCCACTCGTGCTCATCAGGAAGACAAGAAGAGGAAGCGTGTCATTGGTAGTTCCTCCGGTACCACACCTCCTAATAAGTATCGGTTGGCAATCACCTCTCCAACCGGTCAGCAGTACCGGGCAGCCATACCACACGGTGGAGGGCACCGTGCCTTTGCTAATCAGCGGCATAGTGCTTCGCAAGGCTCTAACCAGCAGCGCTCTTATGCTTCTCGCCCGTCACAGCAGAACTCCCAAGTGGTGGCGTCAAACCCCTACACTTGCTTCAACTGTGGCCGCATCGGTCACTTTTCGAAGGATTGCAGATTCCCGAAGAAGTCACAGGGCAGCAACAGCAACAACAACAGCAGGCAGAGCTCTCAGGCATCTGTTAACAATCCCAAGAGTGGCCGTGTTAACCATACTATGGCCGAGGACATTCAGGACGGAGAACCAGTACTTGCGGGTACGTTTTCCATTCACAGCCACCCCGTCCTTGTGCTATTTGATTCCGGTGCAACGCATAATTTTATAAGCATGGCATGTGTGGAAAGATTACATCTCACTCCCACCACTCTAAAAGCACCGTATATCATTACATCTCCGGGTGGAAAAATATTTGCCACACAAGGGGTTTTGTCGACACCTCTTTTGTTAGAGGAAATTGCTTTTCCGACACAACTCATAATGCTAGAAAGACTAGGCATAGATGTCATTTTGGGTATGAAGTGGATGAAAAGTCACAGAGCAGTGCTGCATATTGATTCTCGAGAAATTCATCTGGATTCTCCCCTCAACGGTCCTACCATCATACGTTTGTCACCCCGACCAAGTTCTACACCACAAGTCCACCTCGCCCCCGGAAAATGTCTCGAAGAAATTCCAGTGGTTTGTGAATATCCCGATGTGTTTCCAGAGGAATTACCGGGTTTGTCGCCCGACCGAGATGTGGAATTTCGGATTGATTTGCAGCCGGGAACCGCCCCAATATCCCTACAACCGTACAAGATGGCACCAAATGAGTTGGCGGAATTAAAGAAACAGCTACATGATCTTTTGGACAAAGGTTTTATTCGCCTGAGTTCTTCACCCTGGGGTTGTTCCGCACTCTTTGTAAAGAAGAAAGACGAGTCACTGCGGTTATGTGTGGATTACCGACCGCTGAATGCTGTCACCATCAAGAACAAGTATCCTCTCCTGCGGATTGATATTTTGTTTGATCAATTAGTTGGTGCCAAGGTCTTTTCAAAAATTGATCTTCGCTCTGGCTATCACCAAATTAAGATAAGGGCGGAGGATATACCAAAGACAGCCTTTTCTACGAGGTATGGTTTATATGAGTACCTTGTTATGTCTTTTGGACTAACAAATGCTCCGGCCTATTTCATGTACTTGATGAACTCGGTGTTTATGCCGGAATTGGATAAGTTTGTGGTGGTATTAATTGATGACATCCTAATTTATTCCAAGTCAGAAGAAGAACATGCTGAACATCTTCGCATTGTACTCCAGAGGCTCCGTGATCACAAGCTGTATGCAAAATTCAGCAAGTGTGAATTCTGGTTGAGAGAAGTACCTTTCTTGGGCCACATTGTTTCCGATGAAGGTATTTCAGTGGATCCAAGTAAAGTGCAAGAGGTGCTGAATTGGAAGGCTCCTACATGTATCAAGGACATCCGTAGTTTTCTCGGGCTTGCGGGATACTATCAGAGGTTCATCCCCAATTTTTCCAAAATTGCAAAGCCTATGACGGAGCTGTTGAAAAAGGCAATTAAATTTCAGTGGAGTAATGATTGTGAAAAAGCTTTTCAAACTCTCAAGAAGCATTTAACCACCGCCCCGGTGTTAGCTCAACCCGATGTCACTAAACCATTCGATGTTTATTGTGACGCCTCCGGCACGGGTTTGGGTTGTGTCTTAATGCAAGAAGGCCGTGTCATTGCTTATGCATCCCGACAACTTCGGAGGCATGAACAAAATTATCCCACTCATGATCTAGAATTGGCTGCAGTTGTTCTTGCTCTGAAGATATGGAGATATTATTTGTTGGGAAATTTGGTTCACTTATACACCGATCACAAAAGTTTGAAGTATATTTTCACACAACAAGAGCTGAAAATGAGACAAAGAAGATGGCTTGAGTTGATCAAAGACTACGAGTTGGAAATCCATTACCACCCCGGAAAAGCCAATGTTGTTGCCGATGCTTTAAGTCGGAAGTCACATTGCAATAATCTTATGGTTCAAAAATTGGATCGTACCGTATGTTGCGACCCTAGTGAACCCAGCCTCACAATTCTCCCCCATGGTGCTTTGTATAATCTCGCTCTCATTCCCACCCTACGGGAGGAGATTATTGCTGCACAAAAGGAAGATAAAGGAATGGAACACATCCGGCGGAGACTAGAAAATGGTGACGTTAAATGTTTCCGACAAGATGAGGATGGAGTGTTATGGTTCAATGACCGACTTGTCGTGCCCAAAGATATGGGGCTGCGAAAGAAAATTTTAGATGAAGCTCACTTGTCCAAATACTCCATTCATCCCGGTAGCAATAAAATGTATCAAGGTTTGAAAACCAAATTTTGGTGGACGCGCATGAAGCGAGAAGTGGCGCGTTATGTGGCTGAATGTGACACTTGCCAGAGAATCAAGGCTGATCATTTGAAAAAGGCCGGTCAGCTGCAACCATTGAGTATTCCGTCATGGAAGTGAGAGGACATCAGTATGGATTTTATTGTTGGATTACCCCTCACTGCTCGAAAGTATGATTCTATTAGGGTTATAGTGGACCGATTGTCCAAGTCAGCACATTTCATTCCGGTTAAAACAAACTACTCTGCCAAGATCTATGCCCAGTTGTATATCTCGCGTATATTGTGTTGGCATGGAGTGCCGAAGACAATTATATCCGACAGATGACCTCAGTTTGTTGCTCGTTTTTTGGAGCAATTACATGCATCATTGAAGACCAAATTGATCCGAAGTTCCGCCTATCACCCCCAAACCGATGGACAAACTGAGAGGGTAAATCAAATACTTGAGGATATGTTAAGAGCCTGTGTTTTATCCGAAGGTGGCAATTGGGATGATCACTTACCGTTGGCAGAATTTGCATACAACAATAGCTACCAAGAAAGTATAAAAATGTCTCCATTTGAAGCTCTTTATGGTCGTTCGTGTCGGACTCCTTTGAACTGGTCGGAACCTGGAGAAAGGGTAAATTTTGGACCTGATTTGATTGCCGAGGCTGAAGAGAAAGTGCGGCTCATTCAAGCAAATTTAAAGGCCGCAAAGTCCCGTCAAGCTAGTTACGCCGATAAGAGGCGCCGTCCTTTGGAATTTCGGCAAGGTGACCACGTGTATCTTCGTGTCTCACCCACCAAGGGCGTTCAGCGTTTCGGCGTCAAGGGAAAGCTCGCTCCCCGTTACATTGGCCCATTCAAGGTTATTGAGAAATGTGGACCCGTCGCCTACCGATTGGAACTACCCGACAAATTATCTGGAGTTCACAATATTTTCCATGTATCTCAACTCAAGAAATGTTTGAAGCCCTCTATTGACGTGGTGCTCGAAGATGTCGAAGGACTACAGGATGATCTCACCTATTCCGAGCATCCCGTCAAGGTGATCGATCAAAAAGACCGCGTTACGCGCAACAAAACCATCACCTTTTTTAAAGTTCAGTGGAGCAATCACTCGGACGAAGAAGCCACATGGGAACAAGAGGAATTTCTTAACTCCAAGTTTCCGGACTTTCTCGCTTCGCAGTTGAGGTAACGCAAGCGAATCTTTTACAACCCCCCTCTTTTCCGCACTTATTGCAAATCTCGGGACGAGATTTTCTTAAGGGGGGAGGGCTGTAACATCCCACCCTAATCATGTTACAAATCTGCTGTTAGTTCAATTTGATCACAAATGTTAATGATCACTTTGGAAATTTTAATTTAAAAGCAAATCAATTGAAAATAGTCAAATATGAACTTAAACTAGAACTTCAAAATTTTGTATACAAGTGGGCCTATTTGAAAATTGCCTTGGCATCCAGGGGTAAAAAGAGATTTTTGGAGAATTTTTTGGATTTTTCTACAAAAGGAAATGGGCTCAAATAAATCAAAGTTCATTTATTCAAAATCTGTCTTAATTGAATTTTAGCTCAAAATCCAAATCGAATTAGGAAAAGTTGTAATAAGGAAAACTGTTCATTTCGGTGAAACCTTCCAGAACTGATTTTATCAGATTTTTTGGAGCACAATAAAGTTTGGTTTCAATCAATTCAAGTCAGCACGTGCAAATTTATTTGAAAAATTCGAAAAAGTTATTGTAGCGGCAGGTGTCGTCCTCGTCGTCGCTCCTTCCTCCGCTGCCCATCCCGGCGAACTGTGGCCGGCGTCAGCGCGGCACAGCAACGACGACCGGTTCATTCCCCCCTCCTTGACTCCTTGACCCCAGCTCACACTCCCCCTCGTTCTTCCCGTCGTTGCGCGCACAAGGAGCAAAGCCGAGCCGCCATTGCCGCCTCCCCTTGAGCTCGAGCTCGCCGCCACCCCAGTCACTCCCCAAGCTCGGCCCCAGCAGAGAAAAGGTGCGCCACGAGTCCCTCTATCCTACCCACAACACAAACTCCAAGCTCCCTCACCCGGTAGAGAGATCGAGGCGGGATTCCGACCATGTCCGCCGGGTGAACGTCGTTGAGTTCATCGCCAAATTCAACCATCTCGGTGAGCCACTTCGCAATTCCTCGCTCAGGGTGATGCACACCTCACTTGCGCACCACCCAGTGCTGACCTTGACGTCGTTTGTTCAGTAACCTCGCCGGAATCTTCTTCTTCCCCGACGCCGTTCGCCGGACCGCGCCGCCCTCTCCGACCAACTCCCCTCTCCGGCCTTCCTCCACGTGCACACGTCCCACGGTGAGCTTCATCTTGACTCCGTGATGCTCATGCGCGCGCTAACTCACCTGCGCGAAGGCTCTAAGTCATTGGTAATCCATATGCAGAAGCTTTCCCAGTGTAGAAATCGACGTCAAGGTATTTATAGTAGAACCAATCTTTCACCCATTCATCAAAGGGTGGGGGATCGAAGCTACCAAGAGGCGTCAAAAACCCCTCCCTAGCCTCAAAACCAACAACTCCGAAGCAAGGGCTGAGATGTTGCTCATGATCATAAGTAGGAGTGTGCCGGGCCTGGTATACTCGATAAAAGGCATGAGGTTCAGGATTTAAACCTTCGCTAATGCAAGCCCAAGCGAAGGCTGATATGGTTGCGACAGCAACAGGAGTAAGATGATGAAGTTGGAGATGATATAAAGAAAGAACACGAAGGAAAAAGCTCGAAGGAGGAAAGGATAGACCGGCATCCAGAAATGACAAAAAAACAACAAACTCATCGCTCCGAGGTTTCAGGCGGATCTCTGGGATTTGCTTCGGACCATGCAAAGGAAGACGAATTGAATCTATTTCAACAAGACCAGACTCCGAATAGCACTGAGAAAAGATACTCTTATAACGGGAGGCGGAGATAGACTTTGTAAAAAAATAACCAGCTCGAAGAGAATGGAAACCCCTAGGAAACGCTGGCGACTTCTGCCTAGCCATCGAAGGAAGAAAAGAAGTACCTTCGAAAGAGGAGATGCCAACAAAGCAGCCACGACGGTAAAAAGATACGAATCGGAAAAGGTGAAAGCGACACATATTTAAAGACCTGCCGAAAGCTGGGGACATTGAGGTGAAAAACCGTACAACCAAGGGTTTAAGTAAGAAAAGGGAAATATACTAAAATATGAACAACAAGAAATAGAATAAAGAAAAAATCTCAGCTAAGGAGATAACTGCTTCAAGGAAACGGCTTCGCTAACCTCCTTTCAACAGTTGAGGGCTAATGTTGGGAAGACAGCTGCGATCCAAGTCAAGGGACAAACCAATTGGAAGAAATGAAGACACATGCAAAGGGGAATGCAACGTTGGGGAACACACCGAAGCCTACCCGACCCACGCGAAGACCAACAGCCAACGGCGAAGGCAAAACGGAGAAGGCGATCAAACTAAGGGCCATGCTTACACAGCCAATGGCATGCATGTAAATATGATCACTCTCCCCCTTATAAATATGGAGGGAGATGATCCTGTAATGAGATCGGTTTTTCGGGCCACGAGCCAAAGGAAGAATCATTTGCACCGTGCTCTGAACTCTCTAATCACCTGATCCCTTCGCCCGGCATCGCGGGAGAAGGAGAGCTTCGCGTAATTGAACTGCAGGGAACCTGAACGAGAACCTCTTCGTCCGGCACCGCGGACCACAAAAGAGGGCTTCGCTCCAACTAGAAGACAGCGACGACAAGCGAAGAGGGCTTCGCGAAGAGATTCGAAGGCATCGACAACCTCCGAAGGCTTCGCCAGAACCAAAACACCACTATCACTCGTTGGAGGGCTTCGATCTGTCCCGCCAAGACCTTCGATCCCCCAACATATGGATCCTTAGATGCATTAGAAATCTCTATTCCTATAGGTTGGTTCAGTTTGGTACAGCCGCCCGTTAGTTGCTATGCTTAATATCGAGTCACCGTTTGAAGCATTCGAGTGGTATGGAGATCACTCGATGTTGGGGAAATGGGTTTACTTTATGTTCTCACATGATGATGATAATGAATTTGAGACCGAACGGGGAAGTTCATGTGTAGGTTGAGGTGACAAGGCTCGCCTTGTTCGCCATAGCCCCGTTTGTGTCGGTTGAGGACCGTTCGTTGTGGCCCCGCTGAGCAAGTTTGAACAGTACCGGATACATGCTAGGATAATGGGAACTAGTAAACTTAGTAGCTCGATGTTATATTGTTGGACGGGGCCCCACCTCTCTTTTGGTGATGAAGATGGTATGGTGGTTGCGGGTATGTGTTTGAAGGGAAGGTGCACGGGCTAACCACGGATAGCTAGCGCGGTCATCGCGTGGAGGACGTGTACCCGGGAGAGGTGACACTCGGACCGGCTTTACGATGTCTTGTAAAAGGTTGCCGTGCGTGGCTCTTTCGAGTAGCGTACGTCGTGTATTCGGGTTTCGCCTGCAGGTGTAAATCGATTCGAATCGCCGTCCCTCGCGGTTATTGAGTACCACTTGTTCACTGTGTCACATCGTAGTAAGAAGTGCACATGATGATGTTATATGCTTTTGTACTTCAATTAATTGTTTTGCAACCATGTATTGCTTAGTTAGGTTGCTAATATTTAGATTAAGTTGGCTAAAATATGAAAATAAGGATCAATTATTAGTGCCGTTTTTGCAATTAAATTTCACCCCCTGGTCAACCCCCTGCATGTTAGAAGTCGGTCTTAGAAGGCCATTTTGACGGGTAAGACTTGCTGAGTATTAGTTGCTCAGGGTTTCGTGGTTTAAAATTTTGCTGCAGGTATTCCAAATTGCAATTTCTGCGGTTGTTGTGGTAAAGTAGTGTGGGAGGGTGAGCCGCCCAAGGACTGGTCTATTGAGTGGGTTCCCTCCTCTCCCAGCCAGGAGCAAGGTGAGTGAGATCGTGTCTACGGGCCGGACATGATTTCTCTTTAGATATGTATCGTCGTGTGTTCCGCTTCCGCTCGCTTTTGTATAATCGAATTTCGAACTCTTTTATGTAATATTAATCGAACTTCGAACTTTATATCCTATGTTAATTATGGAACCAATGTAATAACTGAACTTAATGTAAACTTATTTTACTTATGCTTATGTGTGTGGTCTATGCATACTTGCTTCGCCAAGTATCCCCCGATTAAGATCCTGGTTAGCCAAACCCCTCATTAATTTGAGGTGGGGTGCTACAAGCAGGAGCGGCGACAGCTGCTTCGGGAGAAGGGGCGGCAGCCCTTTGGAGGAAGCGGGGGCGGCGGGGGCACTGGAAGAGCTGGGGGCGGCGATGGCACTGGACGAGTTGGGTGTGAAAGAAAGAACATCGAGCGTGTTTTGTTTCCGTCGAGACAGAGAAGACGAGAGGAAGCAAGGTAAGGGCACTTTTGTCATTTCACGGACGCATTTGGTAATTTCAGAGTAGACAAGCAACTTTCAGTGCTATTTTCCGAAAGTCAAAACTTTCGATGGTATTTCTCGTAATCGACGAACTTTCAATGCTACATAACCAATTTTCCCTATATTTAATCCATGTTCTTTGAAAAATTACTGCATATCAAAAGCAACATTCTGTACTGATATAAACCGATGCCGCGTGTTTAACGATGAAGTAACGTATATTCTTCAAAAAAATATATTATATTTTTGTACTAAATTTATATGCTCTTCCTAGATTTCAACGCCTCAAATTAGGGCTTTAGGGTTGAGAGGTTTTGTATTTTGAATTTGAATTGGACTTTAGAGTTGAGAGGTTTGGAATTTGTGGGACGAGGGGGAGGGGGTGTTGGGGGTGAAGGCACCAAAAGGGCTTAAAATCGGGATGATAGTGACAGGACCCGACGATAGGGACATCGGAGAAGACGTTGCATTACTTGAAAGTGTGAGCAAGGGAGGCGAGGCATCACGGCAAACTCATCAAAGAAGAGAGAGGAAATGTGTGGTTTTTATTTAGCTGGTGAGAGGAAAGAGATGATGGCTATGACATCCAATTTTGATTGTGCAGTGGATATTGGTCCCCGGAAACCAATCGGTTTTTAATTGATTGTACAACACAAGGTATAGGCAATAGAGTTTTTCCTTGATTTATTTCATGAATAGATGCATCAAAAAATTGCTATGAATTTTGAACAGTATATATGTAAAAAAATTATTGCTTGTGTGGAAGAAAAAAATAAGAATCTCTTTGGCACAATTACTGCTTTTGCAAAAAAAAAAAAGGTTTCGTTTTCAAATTGGGCCGTGACTGATCGGCCGATAAGAAACCAGAGAAGGATCGAGATTTCTCTTGCTCGGGCCAGCGTCCAGTCTCAGGTCTTTCACATCCGAAGGCCCAATTCTCTATCTTGGGTAATCGTGGGCTTTACAGCCCATCGTAGACGCACCCACCTTCGCGCCATTGCCCTTGTCTCGGGGCCTCGGGCGGCGCACTTGAGGATATCGCCAGTTCGCGAAGGCCAACAGTCCGCAACGATCCATCAATGCATCATGCGGACGGATCACCGGCGAATTGTGCCTCCGGATGCACCAAACCCGCCGCCACGACGCCTGGTCCTCCGCCCGCTCTCGGTCTCGTCGGCACCAGGGCGCGCGCGACTGCACGGGAACCGGCGCCCTTGCCCGGCAAATGATCGCGCGCCGACTCGATGAACCACGTCCGTACCCCTGCAAGGACCACGCCCATGCGAGTGAGCAGAGCGGGGCGTCCGGTTCTGCTGGCGCCTCGCTCTACTGGCTCTGTGCTGCGCACGTACGTGTCGACGCATGCATCTTGCTAGGCACAAGATCAAAAGGGACGCACGGCCGGCGCGGCGCGCGGCGTTTGACTTATCCGACCGATCCCGCGACAGGACTACGTGCCGGCGAGCCCTCCACGGACTGTGCGGACTGCGGAGCGTGTGCGACACCATGCATGGGGACCATTGTTTCGATCACGGTACGTACATCGCATCGTCGAGTACGTGTTGGAGTCAGCTCTTGGTGCTCGGAACCAAAGTCAGCACACTGAGTACGTGCGTCCTCCGTGTGCCAGGCGAGCGCGGACGTGCGGAGTGAACGGCGAGCAGCACCATGCTCTGTACTCTCACGATGATGCGTGACGTCGCACCGCTCGGCCCCCGTCGGTTGTCGAGCGTCACGCAAACACTATCTGGAGCAGTACTGTCAGTCGAGCCCGTTTATGAACAAAGCTCCGAACTTCCGATTAACTCCGCGCCAAAGATGTCTGTAGACTCACTAGAGGGTTTGAACTTTGAACAGGTCAGGGGAAGTAAACTTCCGCCCTATGAAATCGAGCGAAGCCGAGACGGCGTGGTACGGTATTCCCCATGCGTTGAAGCTGTAAATGGCGTCGGCATGCAGTCGTGGCGCTTTCACGCTCCAACTTCCCACTCACCATAACTAACGCTCCAACCGATGCGCGGGTGCGCCGAGCTCAAGCGTCAAGTCCATCCCGTCCTGGCTCTATTTAGCGACTTGACCTGGGCTGCCTGCCCCAGCTGTATTCTCAAAGCTACTCCGTACCACCTGCGTGCCAGGCCATGGCGAGCGACGCCATGACTGACTGGTCCGCGCTGCCGGCGGACCTCGTCATCCGCGTCGCCGGCTGCTTCCTGGACACCAACGACCTCGACTACTACTCCGACTTCCGCGCCGTCTGCCGCACCTGGCGCAGCGCCACCGCCGATCCAAGGAACAGCCCGGACGACCCACGCTTCCGAATGCGCCGGTGGGTCGTGCTCGACGAACGCGAGTCCTCCAACGGCGACGACAACGACGACACTCGCCTCTTCGTCAACTCCGCCACCGGCCGCTTCGTCCGCATCAGGCTGCCGCTGCTCCGCAGCCACCACTTCGTCACCTCAATCGCCGGAGGCTACCTCGTCCTTGCGGAGCAGAACCCTCCGCACGCCGCGCGCGTCCTCAACCCCTTCACGGGCACCCTGATCCGTTTCACGGCGCCGGTGCCCCGCGAGGCGCGTCTGGCTGCCGACGTCGCTGGTTCTTCCTTCACACTCGTCCTGGCTTCCCTCTTGACTAAAGAGGTGTACTGGGCGGATCCGCAGAGCGAGTCCTTCTCTTCAGAGACGTATAATCGTCATCCTACAAGCAGATTGCCCATCATAGCCAGGAAATGCGTTGGCAGTGCACAGGAACAACTGGATCTGAGCTTTGCGGATGCTGAGTTAGCTTATAAACACTTCTATCGGCATTATCGCAGATTCCGTTACTTCGTACTGGAATCAGCAGCCTCCCTCGGAGGAGAAATGCTGGTCGTCTTGATGCTTCGTCGACGCATGGCTGTCCTCCCGGTCCCTTCTCCAGGGAGGGAGATCGGGCCGGTCAAGAGCATCGAAAGCCATGCTCTCTTCCTTGGCGACCGATGTGTTGCGGTTGATGCTGACAGGTTCCCATCCATTGAAGCTAACAGCTTGTACTACCAACAAGTTCGTACTGATGATTCTGGAAAACAGTGTTCTCACATCTACTTGTATGACCTCGGGAAGGAGGAGGAAGAGTGGGTCTCGGAAGCTAGAGACACGGATGTTGTCCTGGATGGCATCATGGGACGATGCACGATCGTTCAGCTCCTCTCCAGGTACACCATGAGCGTTCCACGTTCCCGGGTACCGTATGCCACCTTCATACCGGAGACATTTGATGCTTATGACAGGGCTCAATCTGAACACGAGTTTTTTGTGAACGATCTAATGTCAGCTCTTTTTTGACCGTCAAAATTGGGAATATGGTTGGATCATTAACAAGTTGTCGTGCTGTTTCTGCTTCTTTTGTTCTTCGGGAAGCTTTGTTATTTCGTGATGTAATGATTCTGGGGACAATGGAAAGGGATTCTAGTTTGCTAGGTGTGTGCTACAACTTTTATTATCCTAATTTCGTGGTTTAAATTCGCATCTTCTTCTGTACTTTGTACTTTGCATGATCAGTATTCAGTAGTTCTTGAATATGCCGTTGTGGACACCACCACTGCAGTTAATAAGATTGCATCCTAATCCTGGCATTTTAAACAATAAAATTCGCTTTCAATAATTCGATTTATGCCTTGGTGTTAGGCCTGCAGCCACTGACAAAAAACTCCCAAGATATACATCAGGGGCAAAGCCAGAAAAGAATATCACCGTGGTTAGAACCACGGTTACATCACGAGGCTAAGCTTAACAAATGAACATATTTTAGTTAGTGATCGTCGTTGTCCGCTAACATAGATAAGTCCACGTAGCTCTGCCCTAATATATACTCAACGCTTGTTATAGGCACCTAGCTTATTAATAGTTTTCCTGTTCAAAGAATAAAATTTATTACGGAACTACAGTTTTTAGAGTTCTTGACCTCTGTTAAGAGCGCCAAAAATCTAAACTTGTAATTATGATATAATCGAAATTTGTGAAGTTGTCTTAAATCTTTATTTTTATGATAGTTTTGTTGTCAAAGATACTGCAGTTTATGATAGGCACTTGGCGTACATTAGAAAACTAGCAGTCATTGGTTGTTGAGGGTGGCTCACAAAAAAAAAAGTTGTTGAGGGTAGCTTGATCATCAATAGCTTTGGCACATACTGTATTTGAGAAAAAAAAAATATTTTTTTTGTTAGGCTGAGTGGGCTGGATTCATCAATGATCATGGCGGACGAGAAACAGGGTGCAACATGGGCTCACATAAGCCGATTACACGAGCCTCTCAGATTTTTGTCTTTTGGAGCCCATCTGTATTCCGTATCCGGACCCAACGTACAGTTTCATAAGTTCAAAACTATTTTCCAGTCCCTCCAAAGATTTCCTCTCAAAAGTGCTCGCGTCGCGTGCCCCCTCGAGCACTCCGCCGACCACTGTCCGCGCACCGACGCCCGTATGCCGTCGCATGCAGTACGTACGTACGGAGTACCTTTTCTGGCTCTATCGACTTCACCTCATCGCCACCGTGAACAGCGAACGCCTTGAACCAACCCAATGATCGTCCGGATCGCGGCTGAATCCTGCCCCCGGATGCCAACAAACCCGTCGCCACCGCGCGATCGGTCTCGTCGCCTCGTCGGCACCCGCCGCCCGCGACCGCACGGGACGACGAATCGAAGCCCCGCTAATCATTGCGCGCCGACTCGATCGCGTCCGGCGTCCGGTCCGTACCCCTTACATTGTACACTTGCACCGCGCCCGCAGTCTCGCCGCAGCTACGCACGGCGAGGGTTTACGTGCAAGCAAACGCGCGTTGCCCTTCCGTATCCTCTGGCGGCACGAACAAAGCCCACGGACGCGTTGTGCCGTGCCGTTCCGGGGAGCCCTGTTTGGTGGTGCCATTCGCGCGTCGGCCTTGCCCGTCGCTGTAGGCGTGGCGACCGAGGGGAATGTCGCGTGCCGTCTCGCTCTCGGCGGCGCTGTCTGTACAGTGCACGCATACAGACGCGTGGGCTAAGTGGAACCGAGACACGGAGTCGATAACTCAACATGGCATAGAGAGCAGATGAAGGGCATCAGCCGGAAAGAAAATCATTGGATTGGATGCCTGATTGCCTGTTAAAGACGGTGCATGCATGGAAATGGACGTGCGTGCGGAGGGGCGCACCATTTGGCAGAGAGGCGAACACGAAGAATCCGCCCAGTGGCTGGAGCCGCAGCCGCCGGAGCCCTCCAAGACGGCGCGGAGCGAGTGCGCGCGTCGTCGTCACCGCGATTCTTCCGATCAAGATAGGGGCCGGGCGGGTATCTTCGAGTACGTACGTACGTGCTCGAGTCAACTCTTGGTACTCGGACGAAGAGTCAACCCACGCAGAACGCGCGGTGTACGTACTTGGCGGCGGACGAACGAGCGTGGACGGTGGAGCGAACCGTGCACGCCCACCAGTACGCCACCGTCTTTCTACTCGTGCGGTCGTGCTTATTCAACGGCATGCAGTAGGCAAGTGCGGCGAGAGTAATCCAAGCCGAGTCATGCATGGAGCCATATGTGATATGATGATGCGCGCACGGGTCCCAGCACCTTCGCCGCTCGCGCCCGGGGACCAAACAAACCAGCCCATCATTGCGATTGACTGAATCACTGATCGATGAGAGCCTCCCCCCATCGACGCTGCGCGCGCTGTGCCCCCACACCGTACCTCTCCGTCCGAATCCGCCTACAGTTTCAGCGCCGGCACCGGCCGGCCGTCGACAGCGCCGCGCGATCCGTTAATGGCAGGAAGCCTGCGCAGTTGTCTACCTGACGCCTCCGGATACCACTGCGCGCACCGGCAAACCAGCTCTCAGCAGCGGCCGATTTGACAGTGTCGATCGGCCGCCCCTCCAGCCTCTCTCTCTCACCGCCTGATGACGCGATGACGGTGATTGTGCTGCGGCAGCTGTGCGCGCGACTGGCGCGCTGGGCGCCGGGGCCAGGACCTGCGCGGGCGCCCGCAGTGGCGGTACGGCTCCGTGACATATGACCAGCCGGCCGTCTCGAGTTCTTGTCCAGACACGGCTCACTGTGCGTGGCATGCATAACGCCTTTCGGAAGCCGTTCCTGTGCGTAAAGCTCGGCTGCCTGCTCGGGATCGGGGACGGTCGCTGTAGCGAGCAGGGAACCTGTTGTTCGTCGTCGCTCACTCGCTCCGCCGAGCAGGCGAGCAGCACATGTATCACAAGTTCGCGCAGAACGTGTCAAAAAGCGAGCGCCCACTGTGTGTGTAATGGCGCGGGGGGCATCCGAATGCGTTCCGATCGATGGATGGGTCGTCATGCAAACACGATCTGACGAATTGAAGCCCGGATTAGCACGTCGGGGGGAAGAGGAACGAATCATTGGGCGTCGGAGGCATGATTGGGGACGAGACGAGGCGATCGATCGGGGCCGGCCGGCCCCCCCGAGCGGGGCGCGGTCAAAGGCTTGCGTGCGCCGCGGAGGACGGACACGTACGTTTCACGTACGAAGGAACGGGGGGATGTCATGGCCGTGTCCATCTCCTACATCAGGTGTCGAGTCGCGATACGCGCACGTACGGAGTATATTATATACAACGTGACAACCACGACCGTCCCTGTCGTACCGTATCTAGTTGTCACTTGTTCACTTCTTACTAGTGCAGACGGTTTAAGCCGCAGCGTCAACTAAAATCGAAGAACATAAAGAAAGAAAGAAAAAGGAAGAAGACAAGACTGGCAAATGATTGGGTTAATTGGTAGAATTAGCGTGCTCCGTTGATAAATAAAGATTAATGATATACGACTGACTGATTGATTGATTTAGCGCCAGAGAACGAAGAAGCCCAGCACAACGAACCACCATGCCATTTCCAATCCACCCGTCGGCACGCACGCGCGCTTGGACAGTGACACAAGGGCTCGATCGCGTCGCGCGAGCTAAAACCCCTCGCCGGGCTTCCCGCCCACGTCGACGAAGTAGGACGACATCGGCGCCGTGGCGCCCGCGGCGCTCGTGCTCGCGCTCTCGCCGCCGGCGCCGTTGCCGCTCGGCGTGTCGTCGACCATGCCGTGGCACCGCACGTAGTCGTCCACGTCCTCCTTGGCCGACGCCGCCGCAGCCGCCGGCGCCACGCCAGGCGCCGCGGACCCGGCCGCCGGTGCCTGCTGCTGCTGCGGCGGCGGAGCCGGGACGACGGAGGGCAGCTTCGAGAGCAGCGCCTCGAGGCTGCTCATCGACGGCATGATGTGCATGGACGCCGCCGCCGCGGCCGGCCCCGCCGCGACGGCGCCGTACGGGTCGTAGAGGTCCAGTGGCGCCAGGGGTCCCGCGTGCGGCGGCGGCGGCATGAGTCCCGGCCACGCCGCTAGGTCCGGCGGCACGGGGCCCACGCAGCCCCCCGGGAACGCGCCGGCCGACGACGGGTGCGGCAGCAGCACGCCCGGGATGCTCTCCAGGTACCCGAACTTGCGGCGCAGCATCACCACGTAGCTCAGGTCCTCCGCCACCTGCATCCATCCATCCCATCCAAACGAGCCGCATCAGCGCCAGAAAAAAAAATGTTTAGCCACAACCGGTGCATAAGCTTTCGATGATGGAATGCGGGCGACCGCACACACGTACGGCACGGTACTGCCACGCCCATGCCGCGGCGCCTCGGTTCTCGGGAAGCGGAACCGGAGAAAACGACCAGTAGATGGAACGCACCTTTTTCATGGAGCCGAGCTGCACGACGCCCTCCCTGACAGCGATCAGCGCGATGGTCTGCAGGGCAAGCAAGCAAAGAAAAGCAAGGGAAAGAAAAAAAAAACACGAAAAGCGCGGGTCAGGTCACGGCAGCATCTTCCAGCTCTGGTAGCTAGCTATAGCTAGCTGGGCCGCGCTGCCCCTCTGATCAGAAGGGACCGGCCGGATTGCGATTTGTCAAGGCCTAAAAGTGTGTACCTGGATCCCGGACTGGAACTGCGCCTCCCACGTCCTCGGATGCTGCAAAAAAGAAAAAACGCAGCAGTACACGGCGCACATGATTAGTGAAGCAACCAACCGTATCAACAAAGGCGATTACTGTTACGGAACAGTGGTTAGTGATGCTTACAGAGTCGGCAGGGTTGCTCCAGGAGGAGATGAGGTTGGTCTCTTGCTCGGGGGGATCCTTGAACACCCACTTGTGGCTGTGGTCTGCCGCCACTTTCCCTATCAACCTGCACCAGGAACAGAGAAAAAAAAAGGCAGCAACATCATAAACACGGGGCCAGCCGGGTTTACGCAGTCATTAACTATCTGACTAATTAACCATGGTTTACAGCGGACGAGTTAGGCAGGCGGCCACCTACCCTTCGCCGTAGTTGTAGATGTCATGGGACATCTTGAAGAAGAGCTCCGGCTGCAGCCCCTGCTGCTGCTTCGCTGCCTCTGCTTGCTGCACCGCTGCGTCGCAGTCCCCGGCATACGCGGCCTCTTGGCCGCACGCGGCAGAGGCGGTGGCCGCGAAGTTGCAGAACCCGTCCTCCCATGCCAGGATCCTAAAGTGAAGCTCGCAAGAACGCCAACATTTAAACACAAGCAGAAAGCAAAAGAAGAAGAAGAAACAGATTGTGTGTTCGTCTGTGTATGCTTACCAGTTCCTCCTGTTTCCTCTGGTCCTGTCGTACGCCGAGCCAGGGAGATCCCATCTGGTCAACATGTTGAACCGTGTCACTCAGTCAGCGAAGAATCTCGTGTTTGGAAATTGGAACACGCACATTAGCAGCTTGTTGAAAGAGGAGGAAGAAGAGAAGAAGAAAGAGCTCACGCACTTGGGCGGCGGGTAGTTCCGGGGGAGGATGCGCCAGAAGACGGCGTAGGCCCACTGCGGCGCGTCGCCGGTGCAGAGGCTCCGCAGCGTGTGCTGCAGCAGGTGCGTCATGGCCACCGGGCTCAGCTGCTCCTCCATCGCCCTCGCCGCCGCCGGCCGGCCACGGCGATCGAGCAAGCTTGCTCGAGCTCACTCGAGCGTGATCGGCGGCCGCGGCTGGCTGCGTGCTTGCACGGTGCAGTAGTGGCTGATAGCTCTGCTTGCTGAAGAGCTCGCTCGCAAGTGAAGAAGCTGAGCTCTAGAAGCTGGAGTGCTGATCCTAGCCAAGAGTCTTGGAGGAGTGAAGCAAGCTAAGCAAGCACTAGCCCGAGCTACTACTACTGCTACTACCTGCTTCTCGTCTCGCCGGTGTTGTGTGTGATCGATATGGCTGTGACTTGTGAGGCCAAGGCACCACCGAATGGGAAAGCCACACCTGCCCAAAATTTATACTGTCCCTTTCTTGCCTTCTCTCTCTTCCTCTAGAGACTCATGAGAGCTGGGCCAGTCCTGGTTGCCAATATCATACCACTACTTTAATGACTCCCTAACTAATAATGCGTCTCCCTCTCTCTCTACATGGTCCACGATTTCGCTCATTTTAATTCCGGAAATGAGAAAACCATGCTGGATCGTGGCTTTGGTCCTCGGATGGATATGATCCCAACTGTCTCCTTCATGCCCGCACACAGACTCAAATGTAGAGGACTGTTCTTGGTGTACGGCTCTCCTACTCTAACGAATAAATTGAGGTGCAGGAATCTCCGAAAATTGCCTTGCCTACAACAGACCGTCCTACAACAGAAAGATAAATAAATTTCAGCGAATCTGACCTATACGAAATAGAAAGATCGTGTACGTGCAGGCTAAGATTCTTCGATAGCTCTGTACATCAGGAAAAAGAGTGAAATGTCGTGAAGACCAAAGAGGGACATTGTAGGGGGGCTAGGTGCATGCTAGAGGTTCCTTTATGAGTTCTCAACAGTCTTATCAAAAGCAAGCTATGGTGCCTATCACTGTCCCTCATATTTTCCACAGCTCAATCCAACCGGTTTTGAACTTGGGTTCGTATTCATTCGGAACATGTGAAATTTTCATCTTTCTGGGATAGAGCGATTTATTGTCCCAAAAAAAAAGGGATAGAGCGATTTATTACGAAAAAAAACATACGAATTTACCGCTTTTCAAAACATTTTTTCAGTACTTAGCCAAACTCCTAGCAATCCTGCACTGCAGGGCCTGTGTTTCTGTGTACTGCAGAGCCACTGGCTGGAACGCCCAGGAAATGTTTTGATGACACTCATTCCCTCTCTCAGTTCTCACATTCTCAGCCTCTGCTTTACGGCAGCTGCTTCACAAATCCGACAGTATTGGCCCCGGCGTGCAGCACTGCGGCGTTGCAAAGATTCATTCACAAAATGGAGACCTGTGTACCCCTCCTGCTCTGAACTTCTGCTCGACATGGACCATCCTCCTCCCCTGCCAGCAATATTGATGATTCATTGTAGCAGCAGCCGCAGATCTTCGTTAGATCTGCACTAATCTTGCTTTGATACGCACTCAATGCGAAGTTTAAACTGAAATTCTGTCGTCGAATCGGCATGTGAGATCGATGCACGAACCAGAGAGAATCAGAGTAGTAAAATCCGTGCACCGTGGATGTGTAGTAAGACAAGGAAGTGAAAAGGACCAATCAGGGCCCTCTCTCGCCCCCCTCTTCTACTGTCCTTTTCATACCAGAGGCCAAAAGGGCGAAAAAAAATCCATTTAAAAGCTCACGTGAATACAAAGGCAATAAAAAATTTGTTTTCTGATGGAATTGGGAGGTTTTTTTAATTGCGATAGAGAGGATTCTTTCCAAAGATGCCATATTGGAAACGGGCCCCTCGCTCTGTACCGTGTCCCCTGAAGATTGCGTGATGACCAAAAGGGAGTGGTTTCAGAGATTTATGCTGTCAAACAAAACAAGCAGCTTTTTCTCGTATCTCTTTACAGTCCTGACGCCGTTGAAAGGAAAATACTCTCACCTCAGCAAACGCCTTGGCCCTTTTTGACCTTCTCACTTACGTACACCACACCCTTCACACACACCCCTCAGAAAAAGTCCTTCACCTGCATCATTTTGATCTGGATTTGATGCCAATGAACAGGATGCATCATGCAAGTCCAAAAAAGAAAAGGAAAAACTGAACTTATCACACATGACCATATTTTACTGCCATTGCCCATTACCTAAGATCCTCTTGACTCCCCAAAAGTATGACCAACTTTGGTCATGACAAGGACGTGCACTAGTACGTCTTGATAATTGATCCCCTTGCCTTCTTGCGGTGTATGGCATACGTGCTGGATAATCTAGAGAGAGAACGAGGAGAAAGATTTCTTTCGATTTCAGGGAGAGCTGATCTTTGAAGTTTCACATGAGTGGCAGCAGCTGATGCACCTAACAAGGAAAGGTTCTGCTGGTGAGAAATGCAGGGTTGCACTCTTCTTTTCCACATGCGTCATGTATGCATGGCAGAGGCCATCTGTCTTTGTCCATGAACCTGTGAGTGGGGGACTAGAGCTTGAAGTGGAAGAAGGTTATTCCAGGTCAGGGGAGCAATGGATGGCTTGGGCTGAAAAGGTGGTGCCAAACAGTGAACCACATGGAAAACATTTCACAATAATTTTGTCACAATCTATTTTTGAGCTTAAGCTCAGTTCGATATCTTGAAAGTCTCTGTTGACATAGTACTCTGTAGGAAATTGAGAACTAATTAGTGCAGGTAAACACCATCTGCAAATAAACTTTTGTTCGTAGAGTCTTTTTCTAGAGCATCCTGTACGCTACGACTGCCAGTTTGGGAGGACCCCAATCAGCCAAAAACGTGCTGCAGTGGTTTGGACCAGGGCTGCCACAATTTGAGCCCCAGATTACAACTGGATGGCTCCTGCTTGGTACGGCAACAACAGGCAACATTAATTCTCGAACAAGAACTATGATTGTCCAAAATTCCCTTTTCTATTTTTCAGAACCCATATTCTTCTTTTCTGGATTGATCAGTTGTTAGGATTGTCATGTTATGTTCAATATCTTTTGCTATTCATCTACAGTGATATAACACTGCAAAGAGAAAAAAAGGGCATCCCAGCTTGTTAGTCCAACATCAAGTAAGAAAAACAGCGGGGGCCACGATACATTAAGGGTTTGTCAGGCTCCTCGTTCCTACAGCATGACAAGTTTGACATGCTTGTGCAGGTGGAGTTGTTTATTTCGGATCATCAATCAGATAACCACTTTTATATTCAACGAGCTAACAACTTTTTCATCCATTGTGTTTGCACGTGCTTTATCGTTACTGTCTTGGAAATATGTGAAGACGGTACCTAGGGTCCTTAAGCATTTACTTTCTGTCAAAAACTATATTGTACTATGAATTATTCTGATCACTGAGCATATCAACTTCATAGGAATCGCTTTCTTCTGCAGTACAACGGCTGTACTTGTCCATGCAGTTGAGTAGGATATACATACAAATTATTGTTTTGTACGGAAAATCTAAACATACTTGAGTGGTTGAGATGCTAAAATAATTTGTGGATAGGTTCATGTGGAAACCTGCATCTAAATAACATACAAACTAGCTAGTTTGCAAAAAAAAAAATCTTTGCATTCCAAATTCATTAATTGTGCTAATTAAAACCATAAGAATGCAAAATAATTGTAAAAGGGTTTTACCTGTCCATGTAGTTAAGTGCTCCATTTGTCCCAAAATAACTATATTATAACGTTGGTCAAAGTTTATGTTAGTTTGACTACTTGCATAGAGAAAACTATTAACATTGGCGAAACTAATTCGATGTATCATAAAAATGTAACATTTTTAAAAGGTTGTTTTATTTTTACTCTAAATGATCTTATAAATAGAGCCTTTTTGAGACAGTGAAAGTAGGATATACATACAAATGGTTGTTTTGTACGGAAAACTTGTTGATACTTGAGATGCTCAAATAATTAGTGGCTAGGTTCATGTGGAAACCGGCGTCTAAATGACTCATACACAAACTTAATTGTATCCATTAATTCCCTGCATCCAAAATCCAATAGTAGTTGTACTAAAATCTTTAGAGCACAAAGTTATTATACGCCCCCATAATATATAAGAAAGAATTTTATTTTTTTTATGTTTGAAGATACGCTTTCACATGTGAGCATTTGGAACAGGTAACCAAAAGACATATCAGCACCGAAAAAGCGCTGCGATCCGGTCCATATACATCCGCATGATGATGAGCTCATGGACCCCCGCTCGCTCTCGCCGGTCAACACGACCGGTAGCTGGATCGGATAGGCCGCACCAGAGCGCATGCGCTGCTCGCCGGGAGCACTTCCGCTGCCACTTCCAGCCAGCCAGCCAGCAGATCATCAGTCAGCCCAGCCAGCCGGAAGGAAGGAAGCGAGGGGAGGCGATGCGAGAAATCCCCCGGACGATCACGTGACACCAGCTAGCTAGTGCCGTTGTGTCGCCTTTTCCCTGCCGCTTTCTCTGCAGGAGCGGCAGGAGGCACCAGCGCATCGCGGCGCATGCAAAGCAAGAAGGCAACATGCTCCCTCCCTTTCGGCATGGACGCCCTCCACGCCTTTGCTTCGCGCCCATGCCGCTGTTGACGGGCTAGCTAATCGATCCTGTGCGTCGCTTCCGGTAAATTTCACGCAGAAGAAAAACAACCGAATCACCACCCAACGGATTCACGAGTGAGTCCAAGAAACGCACGGCGTGCACGGCTGTTTATCCATCGCGTCAGGTCGCCCTGTCTTCTTCGTCCTCCTCAGTAACCGGTGGATGAGCAGAGCTAGTTCGGTCACACAACAGCAACGGGCATTAACCTTTGTCCGCGGCCGGCAGGTTTCGACACCGCGATCAGCGCGAACAGCGGCTGGAAACCACGTACACCACAGGTGCACACAGCAGCACGGAACAAGGCACAGGCGTACGGTCCGGACGCCCGGAGGAGCAGTGGCCTGGCTCGAGCTCTTCGGCACGCCACGCACAGAAAGAGACAAGCCGCTCGTCATGAGCCGGGGCATGCATGGAAAGGGATCGGTCGGGCGTCGACGCCGCCGTCGTCTTCCCGGCGCCGCGCGAGCCCATACATGATTGGCGTGGTGGAGCAAGCCGCCTGTTCATGCACGACACGACACGAGATGCATGCATTCACTCACGCGTCTTTATGAATGGGGAAGATGGGGCCGTGCGAAGAAGAATTTTAGATCCTCCTCCATAACTCAATGCATATCACTGTATATCAGAGATACTCCTACACAAGCTGTGACGGGGCTAGAGCTCAATGAAGGGTGGTGCGAAACTTCTATTAGAGTTTCTTAAGCTTGTGTTTTTGATATTATGAGTGCCTAATTAGATACTCTAGTGGGTGCATATAAGGTGGAAAAAATGAAAACCATTGAAGTTTCATTTTGCCGTGGGTGCGGTCAGCCTTGCATAGCTCCGCCCTAACACAAGCAATTTCTTTCTTCTTTTTTTTTTGAGGAGAAAAATAGAAACCAAAGTCCTGAAAAAGGATAAGTAAATAACAACGCATATGCTTCATATGCTCATAGCTGCACCGTCAGTTGGCAGATGCACGAAGCTTTGCAAGTCAAGAATCATTTGCTTTTGAAGGAAGGCCACAACTACAGCAGCTCCTAACATCTACTGGTACTCTTACCGACACAAAACGTTTCTGGTCACTGAAAAGCCTGAACCGCACGAGAGAAAGTTGGACGGCACTCACTCACCCGACCTGTGACTCTGTGAGCCAGGCATGCGCTTTCTCCATTTAACTGAACGGCATACTGGCGTGG